>JAYKAV010003266.1:1057667-1166676 GCA_035582835.1 Phoebastria nigripes | reverse complement strand
AAAAAAAAAAAAAAAAAAATCGAAAAAAACCCCCAAATCCTCAAACATTTCAACACTCAGGTTGTCTGGTTTGGAAAATCTAAACTGGAAACTCTGATACCAGAAGCCTGGTCAGTCCAGTTCAGTGTCTCAACATTGTCTAAATACTGCAATTATTAAAAAATAATAGTAATTTCTGAATGTCAGATCCTGGGTAATCCTGCCCCAAAACAATCTCCCCCAATAATATTTGTAAGCTGCATCACAATGTCTGCAGACTAGTTAATGAGGTTATGCAAACGCAGCATATTGTAATCTTTAGAATATGGATACTAATAGTTGTATGCTGGACACCGCAATAGTTGTGTGGAAAGTGAATCCTAAAACTTCCATGAGAAACTTTCAGTGGCTGTAGGAATTTAAACAAAGCAAAGCATCCAGAATCCATCTTTATTAGATGTCTTCAGAACTGCTTTCCTCTTTAAAATACTTCCTATATCTCCACTTGCTCTTTTCCTCTTGCAGATGCTCAGAAGAAAGCAAAACCAGAAATGTCATTTGGCTTTTACTGGTATGAGAGATTTTTCTGTGATTTACACTATCATCACTTCATAAAACTTACTGACTCTTCTCTCACTCCGGCGTGCTTTGGCCTCACTCTTTGCTGGCTCTGGCCTGGCTGTGATTCTGAATAGCTTTTCCCCCATGACTCGGCCCCCTTTTAACTTCCGATCTCTATTAAAAAGCTAATTTGGGAACTCTTTTTCAATGCTCCCAATTTTGTATTTTTTAATAGAGTATGAAAGTCAAAAGCAAGCTAGCTGCATAGTCTGATGTGAAAATATTCCTTCTTCTCTCTCTTTCTTTTTCTTTCTATTTATCTTTTTCTTCCTTTGTTTCTCTGTTTCTTTCTCTCTCTTTCTCTCTTTAACTCTCTCTGTCTTTCTCGCTTTCTCTTTTGCTCTTTCTGCCCTTCCCTTTCTCTCTCTTTCTAGGAATATCTCCTTAGGTTCTACTGCACCAATTATAGGTTTTATTAAAACGTTTTTAACAACTTTTTCTCGTTCTATTACTGAAAAGTAGAACCTGTCAGTGTTAAAACAAGCCATATATGCAGAGAAACAACTGGAATAAACTATGCACGGTTAAATATCAGTATTAAACATAGTTCACTTGATTTTTTTGCTCTGCCATTTTCTTCAGTATCTATATCCTATGCCTCTACAGTGTATTTTATTTATTGTGTTTGTTCTTTACACTGGGCGCTATCCTGCATTAATTCTGCATCTAAATACCCCATCGGCTTTGTGGCCTTGCTGTATAAGCATTCTGTAATGACAGTTGCAGTAATAAAGCTGCTTGGTTGCTTGAAATTACAGCTTGCCATAACATTGTAGCTTTGTAGTCTGATTATGTCCTATAGATTGTGCCAACAGTTTTCTTGCTTTGGATCCAAGCTTGTGAAAATGCCTGCATAGATTAAAGAAAGATCATTAATATGATTATGCAAAAGAGTCAGTCTTTGTAACCTTAAAATTATATATGTGGTCTAGTGATTGAAACAGCCTGGAAAACACAGCTGCCTGAATGTATCTCTGCTTCTTTCGAAAACTCTCTCAGACCTTGGCTAAGTCTCTTAAGCTCTGTGTTCCTAGTTTCCATCTAAAGAAGAAGTATAATAACATTTACTGACAAAAAGTATGTTATCAGAATGTATAAATATTTATAAATGGCGGTATGATTCCTGAAGGAATTACGTTGTATAAAAGTATAAAGAATGATCTAGTTATATGTTTCTGTCTACCCATCACTCTAGCATAGTCAAGCAAACTGATATGGCATTTCTCCAAAACTTCATCCGTCCACCTCTCCAACTATCCACCTCCAAGATTTCTCTTGGGCTTCTTATCGTGGTACACAAATGCACAGAACAGGTAGTCCTAAAAACGAGTAAATGAAGGAAGGCACAGGCACTTTCTATCTCGTCCTATAAATACAATAAAAAATATCTACCACTTTCTTGAAGGAAGATGCTTTCATGCCACAGGCATGGCAGAATAAGGAGTTCAAGTATCTTGCTCACTCGTATGTCTATCTCATGTATATATTTTATCATTGGAAAATGCAGTGTCTACTTTAGGGGCAGAAATGGTCTTCACTAGGGCTAATCTAAATTTTCTTTTATCAGCACACTTCTGGTGAAAAATTTATTTTGACACAGAAAGAACTGCCGAAAATTGGATTTGGATCAAAATTTTGTAGACTTTCTTATAAGGAAAACTAGACTATTAAATCTGGAAAGTGTCCATAATAAATGGTCTTTCATAACACAGTTCTGCTTTAGGTTTTTTGCAGAACCAGTATCTGAAACATTTTATAGAGATTTGTGAAAAATGAAACCCCGTATTCTCTCAGCATCCCTCAGGAGTTTTTAAGGGGATCTTGTTATTGGCTTAAAAAAATCCCCAAGGAAAAAGTGACTCATTTTCAAGCACCTTTTGAAGAACGTTCAATACAGGCAGATGTTAAGGGTTGGGGGATTTATTTAGGGTGACTGGAGATTGTATTAACTCCACTTTGGGGCACACTGCAGAATTTACAGGGGTACTGTTTGCATCCTTGTGCAGTTCTCGGACCCCTCCATCCGTCAGAGACATCGGTATATGATGGACAGTCCATATCCCTGTCTCGGTCTGCAATCTTTCACTGCCTGTTGGTACTTGGAAACCAGGGGGTTTGGTTCAAGGCCATCTCCGATTTACAGCATGTTCAGTTTTTTCCCCCTCTGTGCTTGGAGATTTTCCAACCCAAAATAAAGCCTCACAGGCAGCTGCATTCTGCCACTTCTTTCCAAAAGGGAAGAGGAAAGAGCCATGGATGGTGTCCAGCAGCTCTGCTAGCTAGCCAGGAGCTGCAAAATTTTCAGCTCAGCTAGCCTTAATGAATCAAGAAAAGATCACACATGATAGTAGAGGGAAAAGAGCCTTGAAGGACAGTAGCGATACTGAATCAGGGCTTTGATTTATTGTCCACTGTCCTCTGTCTCTCCCCGGTGCATACCATGGCTCGCTCTCCCAGTCTCATTTCATACGGTGAGTAAAATAACAATGCTGGTTTGCAATGCTGCTCACTGCAACAGCTCATCAGGGATTGTGCTTAATTGGCCATATTCCACGTTATCAACATCCAAACATTTAAGTAATGAGAGTCTCGTGTTAACATTCCTGATTACAGATGAGACCGGGAGTGTTGCACGAGGCAGGTAGGGAAGGGCAAAGTGGAAAGCAAAGCTGGAGTGCGCGGAGGACGCAGGGCTGTTCAGGAGCAGGTGGAGAGATGTGTTAGCTGCAAGAAGGCAATGCTGCTAGATCAATTAGCAGAGAAGTGGATTAGTGTGTCTGGGTATGCTGTGTCTGCTTCTGAGACAATACTGCCTGTGATTTGCCTTTATTTATGCCTTGAAGAGAACGGTGCCAGAGAAGTCCAGTTTTGCCATCCTGAATTCGAAGCATTTTTTCGCTAGTACTGCTGTACCATCGGTACAACAGGCCTGATGTGCCTCTTGCTTGTACTGCGTACAGTGCAGAACAGTGGTACATTCGCCGAAGACAAGGGAGTTAGAACAGAGCAATGTCAATGAGAGGGAAATTAGGACAGTTGGCTTAAAGCTAGAAGCTCTGTAAAAGCATATGAATTCTTTGCTGCTTGGCTGTACCCTTTGCCGCTAACGCTTTAGTGTCTTACAGTCCAGGCAGGACTTTACACATCGTTCTTTATCCGACTGCTCTGCAGCAAGTTTCTTTTGCAATGATCTGCCTCCAGCCAGCTGGGAATTCTTGCAATTATGAGTCAACCAAGGCTAAAAAGCTCTGAACTGAGCAAAGCACAAGCCAACTGCACTCCTTTGGTCTCACACACGTTGGGTTAACCAGTCACCATCAAAGCAATCATCATTATGTCCTGGAAGTTGAGAGACCAATTAAAGAAAAGCAAAAAAACCTCTCAAACCAACCTGAAATCAATGATTAATGTTAACTAATCAGGTTTGGAATGGTTACCAGAGCTAGAGTGATGCTGAAGGTTTCGCTGCTAGAGTCAACGATACGATAAATTGCAATTGCGGTTTTTCGGTGGCTCATAACCAGTAAATCAGATCTGTGGAACTATACATTTACTGCAAATTTAAGGAGTTGTTCTTTCATTTTTAAAAGTGCATTTTAAATCAAGTCAACAGCCATAAAGCAATATACAGCCTGCCTAGCTATTGTCTGGGGAATGAATCCTGTACTATCATGATTCCTTTTCATTATTATTAGATATAGGGGCAGGGAGGAGAAATCTGAGAGAGAGATTGTCCTTGTTCAGCTGACCAGTATATAGGGTATATAGTTGCATCAAAAGCAATGGGATCTCCTCCACCCAAGGCCTGCACTTCGGTTACTTGGTTTTGGGCAAACTGGAGTAGAAAACAGCTGCTCCCACGTGTTCGTGTTTGACACAGATCTACATCAGAGCGTGACAGGGATGGCCAGTAAGATCCAGGAGCCTTGCTTTTTTCTTTTTCTTTTTTTTTTTTTAAGCTCACCTGCCTGCTATAAGCTATTCACCATGTGAGATTGTTACGTTACAGCATCAATCAGTGTGGCCTGGGCTGGGAAGGGAGATGATAAAAGGCGGAGGCTGCCAGCTTCTCCCTGCAAGCTCTGAGGCTGCTTCTCCAGGCATCCCTGCAGCCAGGGAAGGAGCTTTGGCGGCAGAGGTCCCTCCGGACCCAGGCAGCGAGTGCTGGGCAGCCATGGCTCAGACAGGCAGGATGAAGAGTTATTTGGATTGTGGTGCCTGTGTGGCATATTAGATTTACAGAGCTGTGGCTCACTTCTGGCTCGTGCCGTGAGGACCTGCCGCCTGTCACCGCCCCGTGCACGGCACCGTGCTCGCCGGTCATGCCAGTGGCTGGTGGCCATGGACCTGTGTCTGCGAGGTTAGTCCTGAATTTCAGATCTATACAAAAATTTACATATTTCTGCTGCAGCACTTGGAGAACTTTGCATGTCTTTTCAATTAGAGACAGTAAACGTTAAAATATTTGTGGGTAAAAGAAAGTATAGAAGCTGTCAGGTAGAAGGGACCCCAGGCACCCCGTGGCTCTCGTGCCCTCCCGAGCAGCTGGCCAGTGGTTGCTTTGTCTCCCAAAAGGCAGCGGGAGCAGCCTGGGCTGTGGTGGGATGCTCGTCGCTGATGGGGTGGCCGTGCAAAGACAGAGGAGAGAGGGAGGAACCAGGGGCTCCTGGAAAGAGCCTGTAGTAAGGGCTTTGCTGCTGCTTTTTCCTGTATCCACTTTTTGTATTTTCTTGCTTTGGGAGGAAATTGCTGTTTTTCTAGATGCAAACCTCGTCTCCTCAGTGAATTCCCTTTTCTGGACGGAAGCCTGTGTTTGTTTTCCATTTGGGGTTTGATGAAGCACACTCAGGGAAATATGTGGCAGAGCCAGGATAGCAGCCACAGCTAACCTYGTGATTAGGGTGGGGGAAGGAGGTGCCCGCTCACCCCCACGGCTCTCAGGGTCTGGAGARGGTGGGTGAAAGCCGCCTCTGTGCTGGCAAAGCCATGCTGGGCTCCTGCTGTGGGGTTGCCGGGTCCCTTCGCTCACTTTGGTGCATGGGAAGGTCCTGTCTGCTGGCGGCAGGAGCTTCTCCCCATGCAACGTGCCTGGGCTGGGGCAGCTTTGAGGTGTGCGGGTATGGGCGAGAGCGGATGAACCCGCCCCGAGTGCACAGCCGGAGGGTGGCACGAGCATGGGTTTGGAGAAGGGCTGCTGGTGTGTCCCAGAGAGCAGAGCTGAGGCTGCCACTCCCCATCCTCCCCTTTTCCTAAATGTGGCTCTAGACCTCTGACCCTGTGAGAAGAATTTGATTTTTTTTTTTTTTTTTTTTTTGGTTGCCTTTCTTTCCGAAGCCTGGTGGCTTCATGCAGCACTTCGGCTGTGATCTGTACAAGGGTGAATTTCCGTTTCTATGACGATGGCATCGCTGGAGAGGTGGCTCTCTCCTCCCTGATGGAACTTCTAGTGAGACAGACAAAATGTTGAAAATAAAAATGAAAGGCCCTACTTCTTGTAAGCCCTTTTTTTCCTGCTGCTTAATTATCACATGGAAGATAAAAATAGCTGAAAAGTCACTGAAGAGGAGATGAAGGCTTTCTGCAGCAAACCTTGTCCCCTTCAGAACTGGCCCCACTTTGCCTCTGCGCGCACCCGCTCTCCTCGCAAGCCAGGGTGGAGGCCCAGGCAGACCTGGGGCTGTGCTACTGGTCTGCTTGCAGAGGAATGCAGTGTTGGAGGCCCTTACTGGAAATGATGTCTGACCTCCAGCGCTGCGGTAAGGCTTGCCCAGGTGAGAGCGGGGTAAGATCCACCATAGCAGCAGGTGAGAACGGGGCTGCTGCGGGTTTTGAGCCGCCTCGGTCTCTGTTTGCCTGGAGTAGACAAGGACCGAGCCCAGCAGAGCCTTGCCGAAGGTGAAGTGTGTGTAAAGGAGGTGAGGACTGTTATTTCCCTGTCAGTTGTTGGATTGTGGCTCTGGTCTGTGCTAGAAAGATGGGAAGGGTCTGGAGGAGGAGCCCCTCAAGAGGAGGTGCTGGGGCTGGCTTGTGCGGACGGATCTCTGTGGCAGGTTTGCTGTAGCGAAGGCTGTCTCGCTACGAGCACGGTGAGCTTGGACCTCCAGCCCTGGCTGGTTTTTTCGGACTGTTTCCTAATGGTGAGGAGGGGATGGTTCCCAATTCATTGGCGAGGGAGGGAGAAAAAAAAAGCAGAGACGGATTCTAGCCCCAAACCAATTTATCATACCAAACCCCTCTCTATATATGAGAGAATGCTAATAGGCAGAAATAACTTTACTCTTTTATCTTGGAACAGAATAAGAATAATTTTACCTGCAGACAAATTCTTTAACTAGAATTCAATCTTAATCTGATTTTTTAAAATTATTGAATCCAGTAAGATCATTTTTTCTGTCTTGCTATAGCAGGATGTAGTCTCTAGCTACAGGGAAGGTTTTCTGCGTGCATGTGTGTCATTAAGGGCTAACCTGGAATTCAGATCTTAATCCTCAGTACAGACCTTTGATATAGAAAGAGGGCTTTTGTTAATGCATTAACTTACACGTGCTCAGAGCGGAAGCAGTGGCTGATAGCTTGAAAGTAAATTCAGTTAGTATTTTTTGGATAGTCTGGTGTTAAATGAAGTTCTTCACAAATGGAAAATCTCTCATCTAAGCTTCTCAGGAAGCTCAAAAGGGATATTTATGCAAACATCTCTCTGAGCAGGAGGTTCTCTTGCCCTTAGATCACGTGCACACGAAGGAGATCTTGCTTCCTACCAGGCTGGAAGATCAGCTCGTCAAAGGGGCTTTTGGACTATTCAGGCACTTTGCCAGGACACTGCTGATCTTTGCTTGTTTGTAAGACCCTCAGTTTCTGAAAGAAAACAGAAGGCAGACCTTGTCTTTATTTTGGTTTTTTGGTGTGTTACCAATACCATTTAGCTGAGGAGGTATTTTTAACTTAGTCCTACGACTCCATCCCATCTGGCAATATACTTTGTAGCCTACAAGAACGTCCCCCGAGTTGGGTGTTGGCGGTTGTCTCCAGCTGAAAAAAACAAAGCCCGAGCGGAGCGGTGCTTTCCCCAGCACTAACCGCAAAGCAGGTTTCGCTCACTTGACTTGACAAAGTGATAAACTGTCTGAAGATTGTGCAGATGTTGGAAACGTGATCCCACTTGCTTTGCAGCGTGGAGAGATAACAACTGTTGGGCTTTTTATGTCTACTAGGAAAACGTGCAATATCACCAAATATGCAAACTTTATTGGTGTTGAACACAATTTTACTTCTATTACAGGCAGGGGTGAGGCTGTCAAGGCACGTTGGCACATCTTTTTAAATATGACTGGTTTTGCTCACAGCAAAATTCAGGGTCAAACTGATTAATAATTCTGATTTTGTATTAGGTGACAAGCTGGCAAATAAAAAAAAGAATTTGATTTTTCAAAGTCACTGTGCATGTGTTTCTGACCAGGAAGCCTTCTAGAATGAAAATTCGTATTGTTCACCCAGGAATGAGTTACACTAACTCCTTTTTTAAATTAGATAAGATAACATTCGTCGTTGTAGCTGAATGCTTAGATAATGCATTTTCTAACACTATGTGTAGTATTTCTCTGTGCAAGGAATAATGTGCAAAAAGTAGCACAGTCTAGAATGATGTAGCAGGACATAATACAAGCCAGCTTAAATAGGAACATAGGAAATGTTTAAATGGCAAGCAATAAATCCATGTAATAACATTCAAATAGAGTTCAATCCAAATGATGGCTTTGGTATTGATGAAACCTCACAATTTTATGCCACTTCTTATTTGGATAACTCTGAGTTTGCAGACATTGCCCAGTTTCTCAGAACAGTCAGTTGAGAGAGAAGCAGCACTTTATTTCTGCTGATGGCAGAAATGGAGGCCTATAAAATTCCTCTTTTTCTCGGTATTCAAAACGTTGAAGAACCTTTTCCACCTTTTGTTTACTTGTTGCAAAGATCTACCGCCTGAGATACTACCTCCATCTGCATGAAGGAGTTAGCCTGAAGAAGCATGAAGAAACTATTCTGGGTTAGAAGTGACACAGATAACTAGAATATGGATCTGACGATTCCTTTATTGCTATTATAAACACCAGCAGAAAGAAAGGAAATAGAACTTTTCAGTATTTTGCAATCTAATATATTATAGAAGCCAAATAAAACCGTACCTTATTCCTGTGGCTGTGTTACTGCCTGTGTTAGGAGTTGSAAGCATGCAGCACCGTGTGAAGGCACTCGGCGTGTTCAAGATCAGACCTTCAGATGTAAAGCTTAAGGAAAAGCAAGGCAAATATTCATGAAAGTGTCTGCATTTTATGTGACCTCCTTTCCACCTCAGCTTTGATCCAGGCTGCTGATCCAAAGAATAGATTCTGATTTCCATTTGATAAGGCTTACATTTTTTGGCAAAGGGAGGCTCAAAAATAATCCTTTTCTGAGCAGATAAATCATCTAAAGCGCTTAAACATGCAGACAAAGGAACTGGTAAATCTGCTAGCTGAACTCCCATGATTGCTTATTTTCAGGAGTCCCTACTGGGGAGCTGATCTCATGGGAACGGCTGGGGGTGACTTGGTCCATGGCCGTGGAGTGCAGATTAATCCCGGCTGTGCAGACGCGATGCACTGGCGTGCAGGGGTGCGTCCTGGGGTCAAGCAGAGCTCTGGAGGGCTGACGTGTAAATCCGCAGCAACCCCGAGCACTCAGCCCCGCAAGGTGCTGACTCTTTGGAGCGTTCTGGCGCCCGCCCAGAAATATTTAAGCACATGTTTAAAATGAAGATCCTAAAGGCCCAGCAAGTCAAGAGTCTGCTAATGTGCATAAAGGTAAACACACGCTAAGTGCTTTGCTGGTCTGTAGCCAGGGGGCTGACTCTGTAGGATCCCAACCCCTCCTAAAATGCGGACTTTAGACCCAGCTGATAACAAAAGTTGTCACGTGGCATTCAGACCTGCTGCTGGATGTAGAGCTTTTCTGCTGCAGGGCTCTTCAGGCAACCGTTTGGAAACAGCTACAACCCTTCCTTCACATAAGGACAGCAGTGAGGAGAAGAGAATGGTTATGATTATTTACTAATTAATCCAGTGCAAATAGACATATGAATAGATTTTCGTTTAAAATTCCCGCAGCTTCACGGAGCGAATGAGACCAGAGCCTCGCACGCCGTCGAGGTGCTTTTCTTGGCTCCAGCCTGAGGGACCCTGCAGGAGAACCAGGTCTGAAAAAACAAACTCTGCTGTTAGGAAAAACAAACATTTACAATTCTAAGCAACAAAATGAAATAACAAAAGAAACAGTACTTCAGGTTTTAATTAGCGCTGGAAAGATGTCAAAACAATGAAAACCCATATATATATCACTTATCTGAGCCCCTGATAAAGACCGCTCAAGGGACTGGGCCAGGCCTGGGGTCATACTCTTATAACGTATCTCTTCTCAAATATACACACGTATAATGTCACAATAAATCTGGAAAGCCGCTTGTGTGCAACTTGGAGAGCAGATAAATGGTACAAAACAAGAAAGAACAGTGCAGCTGATAATCACTTGTGTTACCATTGTCAACCAAAGCAGCAGCAATAACAACAGGAATATAGTGCTTTTCACCTGCCAATGGCTCAGCACGGTGCGGAGATGATCAGTGCCTCCCATTAAGGTACCCATGGTAGAGATGTGTAGAGGCACCAAGCACCATATTCCCCCCAAGATTCTGCAAAATCAGAAACTGTGTAACTGAGAGCACAGAATGAGGTTAGGTTCCCAGCTTTCATTTAAATCTTGTTTCTTGCCCTCATAAATATAAGAAAAAGCTTGAAAATGTGAGCTGAATTATGTTAGCTTGAGTCTACGCATGGTCTGAAAGCAGAGCTGTGCCATGCCCTGCCCGTCCTACCTCTGCAAAGGGCTGTGGTGGAGAACCTTCGTCGGTGGCACTCAGGACAAGGCTGGTTCACGGTGGTCTGTGCTAGTAAGATGTTTGGTGCACATACAAAATGGTTTTATAAAAATAGCATTTTACAGGGATGACTCATGTTAAGGGATCAACTCCCTATACTGGACCACCTTCTGCTCTAACTTACTCCCAGTAAGAAATCCAGATAATAGCATTAGCAGCTATTGCAGAGGAATATCAAAGCAGATGAGAAGAGAATTTGGCCCGTTGACCACTCAATACTGCTAACAGCTGGCACTGCTCAGTGCTGAAAAATGCGCCATTTTCTCTGCAGTGAGTTAAATTCCAGGAGTTTTCAAAAGTGCTATAATAACAATAACAACAGCAAGTATTTTTAATAAATAATTATAGTTAGCACTTCCTGACTTTTAATCATAGCCTCTATTCATGAACAAAAGGAGGGATGGATAATTCTCAGTTGACCTTCAGACAGAAAGATAAGATGCACAGCTAAAAAACCATTGCAAACAGGACTTGGGATAATTTCACATAATCCTGACAATACAGTGCTAGCCTTCCGAGGCAGATGATGACATCCAGTGCATGAGCTGTTGCTAAGCTTTCGAAAAACATTTATTCTTTGGCCACAAGCTACTTCTGGTCTTTGTCGTTAGCAGAGACATTTATGTCAGAAAATGTTGTTCCTTTTAAAATTTTCTGTGATAAAAGGCACTTGTTAGATGTCCAGTGTGAGCTTTAAATTAACACTAAATGGGGTCTGTGCTGGAGGAGCTGCTGACTCCTCCGAGTTACCGATTACATTTTCAGCAGTGCCAGTCCTCCTGTAACCGATTATCTCCGCAGTTTGGGGCACAAAGACCAGAGT
Organism: Phoebastria nigripes; assembly: GCA_035582835.1. Taxonomy (NCBI): domain Eukaryota; kingdom Metazoa; phylum Chordata; class Aves; order Procellariiformes; family Diomedeidae; genus Phoebastria; species Phoebastria nigripes. Next base: position 1,155,286 of record JAYKAV010003266.1, on the reverse strand, counting down.
CAAATTAATTTCCTGACAAGACACGCTATCGGCTCAAATCATTTCCCTCCCACTTTCTTAGCATCAATGTCTGGTCTACTTAAATGGCAATAAAGCAGCGTAAACTCTAACAAGCCACAAATTGGCTATTGACATCTCTGCTGGCTGACTCCTCGTTCTAGAAATGTCGCKTGCTGAAGGGTGTCAGTGAGACACTGGGGCTCTGCAACAGACCTGAATCTAAAGTCATTTCTTGTAGACATACTTCTTTACTATTCCTTCACTTTCAGAAAACCTTTTCTTTAATGGCATGCAGGACAGATACACTTTCAGCCTGCATGTTTAATGTAATGGCACTGAGTGCCATTTAGAAAGAGGAGATTTAATTCCCTAGATTTCGCAGAATTAAAGCATGCTTATGTTATTTTGCTCTACCTTGCAATTATTTTTCTCAATTTCTTTTGAGGATAGGCTAACAACAGTCACTCTACTGAGTTACAAAAATTACACAAATTATTCCTAAACCTGAAATGCAAGCACTTGGCTGGATGCCATTTGCACTGGAGGATTAAATCTCAGACTGGAGGAGAAAAAAAAAAAAAAAAAGAATTGGAAGTAGTTCAGAAAAGCACTGAGCGATGAGATTAACCTGGGCTGTGACACCGATATGGTCGTGTGAGAGCAGGACATCTTCCAGGAAGCTCAGCTCTTCCCTTCCCGATCGGGGCCAGAATTACCTGGGAACAATTTTTGCCTTTCTTCTCCCAGCTCTTCACCTTTTCTGCCCCTCGCTGGTGTGGACAGAGAAGTCCGATATCCTGACTGACCACCGGGCTTGCGCGATGGTTCAAGGTCTGGATCTTGAAAGGGGTTTAGGATATGCTCACGCTGTAGATATTGGCTCAGATTTATCCTGCCAGCTTTAGCATCTAACTCTGGTATCTCCATCAGATCCCATTTGCTCTTGGCTCTCAGTCCAGCCGGTGGCAAGAGGCTCTTTGCGATGGTGACTCACAGCAGGAGCCTGAGTCCTCGGTTTTATTCTTTGAATTATACTCTGGAGGTGCCTGTCTGTCCCCATGGACTGCAGAGAAGGCTTACATAAGTAATGGCTGTAACAAGGATGAATTTCTGGAAACTTAGGGATGGCCCCTGTGGAGTCCAGACGTGGCTCTAGATGGACCATCTCCCGCCTCAGCCAGCAGCCGGGTGTCAGGGTCGGCACGGGGAAAGGATGGAGAGAGAGCTGTTCTCGCTTCTCACCAATTTGTTCATTCTTAGCAGAGGTTAAAGGTTCTTGTTCGTGAAGAAAGGTGCCCACAGCTCGCCCAGCTCTTGCCGGCGGCTGCTGCCGATGGGGTGGAAGAGCGGTGGGGATGTGACGGGCAGGGAGAAGCCGCCCCGGCCTAAATCGGGCTGTGCCTGATCTGAAATTTTAAAAAGACTTAAATGCTCAGAATTTTAAGATGATGCCCAATGAGTTTCTGTTCTTTCTTCCTCCACCTCTCTTCTCTTCTTTGTTTATATCAATAACAAATACCTTCATGGAAAAGGTTTTTTAGGAGGTAACTTATGCCTATGTGGGGACATTATTGTAAGTATAAAAAAGGTATTCAGCAGCAGATGYGTGTCACAGAGTGCAAGTGGTTTGGTTAATGGTTCTTGGCATAGCAACACCTTAGGGAAAGAAATGCTGTGTGATCAGGACCTTGTAAAGCTTTCAGATTATATTGGAAAGAAAAGCCAATGCAGGTACGTCCCAAAGATTCGCAGTTTGTCTGTCTCCATAGTCTTTGCTCCAGCTCTGTCCAGCGCAGCCCCATTTTTTTTCCTAAGAAAGAGTCAGGTCAGGGGAAAAAATACCCAGCCCAGTGGAGGGGCACGGTATCGGCAGTGCCTGACCACGTGCGTGCCCTCGCCCCTGCCGCTACACAGAAACCTGTGCTGATTTATCTCCTTCCCCCCCATTTCCTGCACCCGAAGACCACGGCGAACGTACGCCAAAGGCTGCGCTTCCTGCGAAGGACAGCGCGTGGTCGTTACTTGTGCAGAAGCTGAGTGTGTTCAATTTTGAGATAATTATAAATCTATTTAGGAAATCAAAGAAGCCACAATGTATTTTTAAAGCAGAGTATTTTCCACTCAACACAGATAAAACACAGATGCAATAGAAGAAATATTTAGCCTTCTCACGTGGGCAGTCTTCAGCATCGCGTAAAAGCAATGCATTTAACCTTTACATGATTTAAAGATAACATTCTCTTATTAGATGCTGATAATTAGTCATCAAATGCAGAACAGAGCATGTAGCAAAATGAACCCACAATTATTTCACTCCAGTGGATTGATCTCTCCTTTCACGAGCTAATCACCCAAACATTTTTGTAACGTGGCCAACATATTAACAGTTCCTCGGCATTCTCTAACAGCATTGCATCATTGTAAAAACCTTTCTGTAGTGAAGCAAAAATTGGCATTTTGCATCTCCCCTTTCCTCTGCTGGACACTGTGCCCAGCCTCTGCATCAGAACCCCGACGTGTCTGCCGCCATCACAGCTTACAAATGGAAAAATAATTGAGGAGAGAGCAAAACGGGGTAAACTCATCCCAGATGTAGTCAGTCTTCATTTGCAATGTAAATATTGGCTCTGTGATACGTGTTTACAGCTGTGATAAGGGGAAGGGAAGCAGTTTGAAGACGGTAAATGAAACAGGGAGATGCAAGTACCAGTACAGCGCTCTGCAAATGCCAGTTAGTCAGACTTTCCGAAGTGGAAAGAGCAAAGGAAAATAACGTGAGAACTGTTCTGCGGGTTTTGTGTTGGTTTGTTTGGTTTTTAATTACCAAAGAAAGGTGTCGAACTAAGTGCTTGTCCGTATGAGGTAGTGACCGGCAGATAAACACTTTGGTCTCCGGCAGCCTGCTTCCATTGCACAGACAGAGTGGCCAGGAGCATGTCCCTTGATGGGCTGCTTCCAGCAGCAAGTGCACACAAGTCACCGAACAGCCGGCAGCTCCCTGCGCGGTAGGGTCATAAATTAGTTTCTGGCCTTACTATTGTGTTGTTATTGCAACCTCTGGGCAACTCCCCCCTTCTCATCTGTTTTATCTGAAGTGTTTTCCGAATGAGAAATGCAAATTCACCAATTTGTGAAATCCCTTTGTAGTTCATATTAAAAAAAAAAAAAAAAATCCCTGTAGTTGTTTTGGGTAGGATGGCAGGGAGCAGCGAAGGCAGCAGAGGAGTGAAGTGAAAGGCTGGAAAGGGACGTGGTGCTTTCCCCTTGCTAGCCGGTGGCACAGAGCTCGGCACAGGCTGGTGGTCCCATCTTCTGCCTTCAACCCCTTTCTAGCTGATGCTGCCGTGGGCACACAGCTGCGGAGGCCTGAGCTTATACCCTGGCGAGCTGCAGCCCTGGGAACTAGAGCAGGGTGGCTGCATCTCACAAAACATGGCACGGAGAAAAATCCTTCACCGCACAGGCACATGCAAACTGATGTCTCAAGGATCCTTCTCCATTATTAGCTTTTGTGGTTTGATTTAAATTCATTCCAGTTTGATACAACACTAGTCTTCACAGAGTCCTGAAAAAGCAGAAGGCCTAATAGATCAGCTCAGTACAACGTGTTATAATGTAATAATAATGGTGTGCTACAGCAGCTGAGCAGCGCGGTATTGATCCGTGCAGCCTCTGAGAGGATGCTGAGCAGAAGTGCGTTCCTGGAACCAGCGTTTTTTTAAAGCAAAACTGATTTAAATACAAAATCCTCCCATGGATGAGGAAGGAGAGTCCCATGGGCTAGCAGCCAGGACTCGCTGGTGGTGGGGTGTCTCTTTAGGTAATTTTCCTTGACTGTCCTGCTTGTCACCCTGTCTCCCACAGCATGTAGAGATGAGAGAGACTGAAAATACCCATCATTTGATAAGACTAAGTAGTAGAGGTCTCATTGTCATGCAGGAGAAACAAACCACAGGACTGAAGCTCAGAGCTTGGCTTTGCTGGATGCAGACGGTCRCAGCATGTGAAAGGACGAAGCAGCCTTTGGAATCCCTCCTGTGCTGGCTGCCCAGCCCGGCGTGCGCACCACTGAGTGCTCCTCCGACCCTGCCTGGACTCCTCTGGTCTCTCCCACTCTCCCCAAACTGGTTTTGCCAGGTGATGTAGAGCAATCGGAAATGTTTGTCCCATCAAGTAACCGCAGAAACTGGTCCTCTCCATTCACCAGCCTTGTCAGTCTGGGTTTAGAAGATGAAAATAAATGGTGGGAGTGCTGTTCAGAAAGACGAAGGTGCTTCCTTGGCCCGTGGCTTTGCAGCTCTAAAAAAACCAATAAATCAAGCCACCGTCCTTCGTTAGGCCTGATGCTGTCCGAGCGGCGGTGCCGAGCTGCGGTACCCACGGCAGCCCTGAGCGGTCGGTGGTGTGGGCGTCAGCCGGCACGGCGGGTGCTGCCCAGACCTGCAGGTTTATGGGGACCCTCCCTGGAACAGCCTTTCATGCTGCAGCTTGTGCTTGGAAGGTTGTTGGGTCTGAACACGCTGGCTGGTTTATTTGTTTAAATAATGACTCTGTGTTAAGAAGAAAGCCAAAGCCATGAAAGCCGTGTGGTGCTGTGAGCTCCCGCTCGCAGGGAGCTCTGGGGAGCCGTGCCTGTGCCACGTGCAGGTGTCTCTTCTAAACTGGAAGCGTTTCATAATGCTTTCCCCAGTAATCCAAAAGCAGTGAATATTCAATTTATTCCTCTGCAACAACGAGGCTTTGGGAAACATCAAGTCAAAAGTTCCCAAATCGGGGGTCATGATCTCCAGTGGGACTCCAGGTCTGCAAGCGGAAGCGGGATTGCTGAAGGGGAGGGCTGGGACTTGCTGGGACCCTGGGCGGAGAGCAAGAAATACAGCAGGGAGCAGCGACGGGATTAGGGTGTTTGCGAGGAAGTTCAGTGTTTGAACTCCGGCATGAATACCTGTTTCTGACACACCAGCCATTCCCAGCACAGCGGGTTACCTGTGCGTCGCGGCTGTGAGATGTGCAATGGTCTTTAACCGGTGTAATTTAGGATTAAAGCGTTTCTGAGAAGGTGGCACTTCAGGTGTCCATCACGATCCTGGGGCAGGTTTCACCTGACGAGGCCGGGGTCTGCAGTGCTCTCATCCCTCCGCCAGCCCCAGCGTGCATCAGATGGCGGCGGGAGCGGGCTGTCCCTGCCGGGCCGTCCGCAGGCAGGTGTCGTGTCCCCGGGGGAGCTGCCTGGGCGCTCTCTGCAGATAAATAACGAGCAGAACACAGCTCCGTTGTTCTGGACTTGGCTTGGTTATGAGGGGAAGGGGAGCTGCTGGAGTCAAGGCCGTGCGAGCAGAAGGAGCTGCACCCGAGCCAAGGGGTGACACAGCTCCCAGTGTTCAAACCTGGGCTCCCACCGGCACCCAGCCTGCATTCACACTCGCCGCTATACACTCCAATCATTCCCTGGGCTTACCATCAAATCGGGGGTATAACCAGGATTTAAAAGGCAATTTGCTCCTCATTCCAATGGAATTAAAGATACATTGTGAGCGTTGTGTGGTAATGCCACAGCTGTGCGCCAGGTTTGCTTGGAACATGACAGTGAATAAAATGAAATATGAGTTTTATTGATCTTGTCTGCACCGCATTGTTACTCGCACAGAGTGAAATTCACCCTTAGGCACAGGACAAACATTAGAGTTGGGCAAAACATTTCAGCTGAATGTTTTATTTGTTGAAAAAAATGCAGGTTTGAATCAGCTGAAAGTACTTGTAAATTCATGTTGCATTTTTCAAAGCGTTTCAGCGTGTAAAAAATCCAAAAACATTTTTCAGAAAGTCAAAACATTTACTATTGATGTTTATTAAATGTAACATCTACATTTTTAAGGTCTGAAATAACATTTTTTAAAAAATATTAGTAAGATTTACTTTAAAAATTATACTAACCCTTGAAAAATGAACCAGTGTTTTGCTTAGATTGAAAAATCAACAAAATACGAAACTCGGAAACAAATTTTGGGGGACGTTCCGTTTTGAAAGAAAAGATAATGTTTTTCAGGTTGWTTGAAAATATTTTCCCCACTCTCTTGGTTTAGCCCATGAAAAACCCATTACCCCAGGTCTGCTGAGCTGGAACACAGTGTTTGTAGCACTTGATTTCGGGCACAAGCCTGGCTGATGCTGCAGTGCCCCGTTGCAGTAAGCGTTAACCTTGGTGTAACCTTTCTGTCTCTGGGCTTGGTTTTCACTTGGTTTTCTAAGCTTTTCCGAAGTGTTACGAAACAAGAAGTGAATCTCGGGGCATTGGGGTGCTGTTGCACAAACTGGTACTTTGCTGAGTACATTGAGCCTACGCAGAAATATGCGAACAGAATAAAAGAAACAGGGGTTAGAGGATTATCATGAATCGGCAATAGCCTTACATCGGTGTATGTGAGAGCAGAGTCAGGTTTAAAAACATTCCTGTAATAATTCAATGTACATTATTAAATAATATAGATCTCGATGCAGCTGGTGGTACTCCTGTCTGCAACAGTACCTTTTATTTTTAATAACAGTACCACCGTCTTGTACCTTTTATTTTTAATAGCTGACAATGTTCCCCTCTGTTCATTAATCTTGCATTGAGGCGTTGTTCTGCAGTGGGCAGGCACGGATGCCAACGCMGCCATCTCACCAGCAGATCATCGCAAAGAGCCAGCGGGAAGGAAAACCTCTTTGGGCACCGGTCCCTGGCATCGGCTCCCCGGGAGAGCCCCAGGCAGGGGAGCCGGGGGAGCGGTGGAGGTGTCCGTGGGGCTGCACGCGTAGGCACCGCACCAGCGTCCTGCGCTGGGGTCCTGCTTGGCAGGTGAGGGTGCAGCTGGTGTGAAGATGAGAGGGCAAACGCAAGACCCACGCGGAGCAGAGGGGCTTGGGAGAAGGGGAGCAGGCAAGGAGGGTGGCTGGGCACCCTGCCAGCGCGGGCACGCAGCGCTTTGCCGCAAGGGCTCCTCGGGGTGACCCTGTGCTCGCAGCAATGGGGGCTTCTGCTTTCGCCGTCATCCCCTGAGAGGACCAACAGCGTCTCCCCAAGCATCCGCACGGCGCGGTTGCCCAGGTACGCGCCTGGGCAGCGGCCAGCGCCGGGACTGGCCGCAGGGGTGGGCTGAGCCAAGCTGCCGAGCTCTGCTCCGGCAGCAGCTCCGCGTCCAGGTGACCCCCGGTCTTCGTAACTTCATCTGCTGGCTTTGGCAGGCCACAGAACAGGGTATTTGCACTGGCAGGATACAATGGAAACACAGACCTCAGAAAGGAAAAGAAAGAGATTATGTGATCCTAAAGGAAAGAAAGCGGAGAAGCGTGGAGATAAACCAAGACAGCTAGGGATTTATTCTATGAAATCTATCACATTTGTCTGGGACCTGCTGAATAGGAGTCTAATCAGCTGTTAGAGACTATTTTTCCAGCACCTCCTCTATCATCTACTTTGTTCATTTTTTCCCATCAACCATATATGGCCTCCATGTCAAAACATCATTTTACCATTATTGTCTATTTCCAGCATGTCTTTTATTATCCTGATCTCATTTTGCAGCCCAGAAACTGGCACGGGGCTGGCTGTATTCCCTCAGATTTATGAAAGACTGCAGCAAGAGGGAACAACCTTTCTCCTCCTCCTGCTCAGCCGGTCCCACTCGTGCAAACCAAGGCACTCCACCAAACGGACTGGGAAAATCCGTATGGGCCTGGCCTCCTCGGCAGCTGGACTTGCTCCCGTGTGCACACAACTGTAGTAGATGCTTTAAAAAACCAATAATAAACCCCGCCCTGAATCACACATAAGGAAGATATGATGAGATTAAATTTACTTGTGGAAGTAATTACGAAGTGTGTATTTTTCAGCAAAGGAAGATAAAATTTCTGGATGAAGTGCACTGCACAACTTCAAGATGTGTCTCTCCCCACACCGAACCCACATCTATTTCTCGTTCCTCTTGGTGAGGAGCCCGTAGCTTTTATCGCAGTGATGGAACACGAAGGCTGTGTCCGTCCAACTGGCGCCTGCTGCAGCGAGGACCGCCGTCGTGAACTCCCTCTGCAGAGCCTGGCAGATGTGCTAACCCAGCCTTCCGCAGGTTTAATAAATCTTTTGCAGTTTAGGCCATTAAAATTTTAATAACAGCTACAGCCAAACAGAAGGGGAGGGGAATGTTTGAAGGGTATCCTGACTTAGAAATCTTTTCAAAATGTTAGCGAGAAGCCTGGTTAATGTGCCTCTGCTTTGCTATACATATGATTATTTACGTTTTAATCTATCAGAGAGATGCAATTCTTAGATTCTGGCCAGCTAATTCTCTGCCCTGGAATTTACACATCATAATAAAAAACATGTAAGCCTTTGGGGAAATGCGTTTAGCTCCTTCAATTGCTGAATAATTAAGGGTGACCCTTGTCAAAGACATGGTGTGTGCTATATATCATTGGATTACCTGTCTGGTTGGCAGCATTTTGCAGGCATTTTAGAGCTCTTATTATATGTTGTTTTTCATTTAGATGCAATTTCTTTCGTAATGAGGCAGAACTTATTTTCCAGCCCCTACAGGTGGCTTTGTCAGCTCTCCAAATTGCGCGTGAAGAGGCAGGTTCCCAATTGATCTCTCAATTAGGGCTTTGTTGATACTGGATAAATGAGGGTTCACCTGGTTTGGACACAGCCTTGTCTGGTCGTGGGCCAAGACTTTCACATGAAAGACCACAAAAAAAAAAAAAAAAAGAGTCCATCTCTTTGGTGTTGCTTTTTCCCCTTGATTGCACAGGCCGAGCACATGGGCTGCTGATTTGTGGCTGAAGCTGTGAATGCATGAACACAAAAGCAAAGATTCGGGTGTAAATCTAGAGCAAATTATGTCACGAAGTTAGCACACCAGTAGTCAGATCTTCTTATGCAGCTTATCAGAGAGGTGAGATTTCAGGATGCAGATAAAGGGTTCCCAAATAAGCACATCAGGCTGTTAAACACTGCTGAATACCTGATGTTTGCTATGGAAGCCCATGGGAGCTGCGTGTCTTACCCCTGAGCATACCTTTGTTTCACCTGTCGAAGCAACGATACCATAAAATGTCGCTGGTGTCCGACTTCAGGCATCGCAGTTGGTGGATCGTTTGCTTTAGGTCACATCATTTCCCCTGTGTTGCAGCAATTTATTACAATGTGCCTGAGCTTCGCAGCACTCGTGGCCATGGGAAGCAATGTGTCCCTGTGTTCCGGTGCTCACAAACAGCCCGATCCGCCGCCAGCTGCTTGCAGCTCAGTCGGTCTTTTTTATGAGAGAAGGCTTAGCTGAGCCGGTCACAGCAGATTGCAGTGGCCTAGTTTCTAATATTTGCATTTGTACCTTTGGTTACAGAATGCGTTTTGAGGAAGGAGCCTCCTCTGGGGAAAGGCAGAAGGCGGCAGCGATCTTACGAGAGGCGGCTTAGAGACCTCGCACCTGCTGACGGCCAGAGAAACGTCCCACCAAAGCCGTGCCTGACAGTGACCTGTTCGGCATCAGTTTGGAGGGTCGTGCAGAGCACACCAAGAAAGGTTCCTGCTGCGGGACCTGTTGCCTTAGTTTTCACAAGAAATGCTCTATTTCTTTGTGGGAAAACCACTTGCTGAAGCTGGGTGGTTATTTAGGGTGCTGCCCGCAGCCTGTGCAGGCTGCAGCACCGCTCCGCTCGCCCTCCCAGCCCGCGGGATGGGAAGGAGCTCTGGGTTACGACAAATCCGACTGCTGGGATGCGCTCAGCTGCCCTCCTGAGACCTGATGGCCAAGGGCTGCCGGTCCCGGTTCTGCACTGGAAAAATGAAGTGCAAATTGTGCCTAGAGCTCCCGCGGGGGCTGTCCCCGGGGGCTGGCTTCGCCTTTAAGTAGAAGGGGAGAAAACCAGTACTTGCAGTGCAGATGAGCCACCAGTTCGCACAGAAGCATGATCTCTTTTAAGCAGGTAATTAACTCAGRCTTATTGACCACAGCCCAAACGCCTAATGGAAGAAGTCTGGAAACTGCTCAAAAAATTATTTCCTGCTAAATCAAAAGCTAGCTCTTGCCGAGATGAAAGAGAGGTTAATTTACAAAGATGGTCAGAAAGTTTAATAGCAATTTAATTTTTTTGAAATATGTATGTGTTGCTATAGTCTGACATTATGGAGGAAATTGCTACAGTCCTGGAACAGACCTGCTGTCTAATTTTACTCCTATCATGTGTATGGTTGGGTTTTATGTGCAACAATTCATTTGATGGCAGGCTCCAAGTATTAGATTTACAGTAAAAATCAATGGGAGGCTATGGGCCCAGTCTGAATTTATGTCACTTTGACACCGCACATGTGAGACTGAATTCCTGCTTCCACAACCTGCTCGTTATCCGTGCGGGGGCCCGGCAGCGCCCGGCCGCGGGGGGCCGTGGAGGTGGCCTCGGCCGTGCCGCGCGTGGGGAGATGGGACGAGATGGAGCTGCCCCAATCTTTGACYGTCCCCGTCGTAAACATTTTTTACCCTTGTCTCAGAATTTCCCTGGCTGCTGCCAGCAGCCGGCTTTCCTCCCCCAGCTTCTGGTGCGAAGATGACCTTTCCTGACTTCTTTAGCCACTCTCCAGATCTTTAAGCAACACTAACAGCTGCTCTGTAGATGGGTCACCTCTTCTAAGCTGATGGAAAAGTTTGTCTGCTGATGCGAACACATGCCCACAGAAATTAAATCTCTGCAATTAATCGCATGGAAGGTATGGGAACAGGCTGGGCGAGTTCCTTACTGTCTCTTAAAGACAAGATCTTCCTTTCCATTGGTTCTCCACAGCTAGCAACAGTTCCTTAATTTCCCACACCATTCCTCTGTACTAAAAATCTTTAGTTTTAATTTCACTGCTTTAAATAAAGGCAGCACTTCTTACTGTTCTTGGGTTGTGCTACTAGTGCTTTGTACAGCAGTTGTTTCAAAGGACGGTTACGTGTGTGCCAGGTGTGTGTGACTGCTGCTGCTCCCAGCAACCGTGCACAAGTCCGTGAGTTTTCGGAGGTATGCTGTTTAGTGTAAAAATGTTTGAAATAGCTTGTTACATGATAACGCCAATGGAATGGCATATCCATTAATAATATTATGAGCTTTCCCAGGGAGCTGTAACCTCTTTGGTATACATGAATTCAGTAATAACTGTAATTATTATGAAGTTAATATAAAACATGATGTCTCACTCTGCCAATTCAAGGGCAGTAAGTGTGAAAAACAGCTTTTCTCCTGATTGCACATTACTCGCTCTTCCCTCAGTTACGAAGCAGCTCTCAGATTTAGAGGGACGATGCAGCAGGATGAGCCCCTCAGGTAGCCACAATTTGCCTTTCCCAGCGCTGGGCAAAGTGGGGGACCCATACCGTCCCCCCAAGCCTTCCTGGCTGTGTGCCGGGGGCTCCGCGCAGCCCCCCGGGAGCTGCTCTCCTGGCCGTTTCTGCAGTCCTGGTTACAGCCTGGGTGCAGTTTGGGAGCCCCCGGGCACAGCACCCGCCTGGCACCCGCGGGCACAGGGCAGCGTCCCGCCGGCTCGGGAGGCTGGCGATAAAAGCAACCCCATCGCTGGAGCGAGTGTGTTTGCACTGGGCGTTTATGGCTCCCTTGGCAGACACCAGAACTGTGCCCATCTTCCTTTTATGTCTCCAGCTTTGTTCTTTAAATACAAAACTTCCTGGAGGGAGGATCCAGCCTGGCTCTTGTGCTGCAGCTTGGGCGTTCGGCCGTGCCTGCGAGCGCTCACTGCAGCGTCGCCTTCCCTCTATTTATTGCCCCTTTAAAATATCTCCACGGAGTCCATTTACTTTTTAATGCAGCAGATGAAAAACAATTCTGTCAAGGTTTTCTTGTGATTCTCTGCCAGTGACATCATTGCAGTGATGCGAGATCAGAGCCCAGCAGAACCCAGGAATCCTTCTGTGGGATCTGCCCGCCTCTCGGATGCAGCACGCAGGCCCTTTTATGCACATCTTCAGACGTGTCACCGCAACACGCTGCTTGGATCTTTCCCAGCAGAATGAGCTGAAGTAAACTTGGTAATGAAAAGAGCCTTGATGTTCACCTGCTGCCGCTCATACTGGAGGRAAAAATAGAGACTTTCTTATTCAAATGAATTGCTGGTTCCATTCAATCTGCCCAAACGCTGACGGATGCACAGCTTCGCAGCAGGCTACAGCGAGCACCACTGCACCTCCGGGCTTCATGCTCCATCTCTGCAGGTCCTGCAGTCAACACTCTGCTCCTCTTTTAGTTCAAAATGCTGAGCACAAACATTTGATTCATCAAATCTTTTTAATGTGAAGCTAAAAATAGCACTTTAAAATCCTCAATCATATATAATTAGTCCTGCATTTATTTTTCAACAGATGTTCTTTCCCTGTTGCTTTTGACTAGAAGAGTGTTGAATAGTGTCTCTGTCTGCACGAGCAGTCGGGGAGGGAGGGAACCTGCGGGATTTCAGCTTTCCCACGGGAACGCTTTATGAAGGCACTGCAGTGATTCCCCACAGCACCTTTGCTCCAGCCTCCACAGACACATTTTCTTTCCCATGGACAAGGGCTGAATTCCCCGGAGAGTTTTCACTTGGAAGTTTTAGAGGCATTAGAGGTTAGTATGAGGAAATCCATTTCTCCTGCCTGGAGGCACTAAGGGAATTAAGATTGCCACAAGATAATGGATCAACAAAATTTTCCCTAGGAGATCAGATTAATAGGGATTATAGAAAAGTTGCAGTATATTTATCAAAAGAAAAAAAAAATTAAATACCTCCTCCCACCATCAGAACTGATTGTAAATTAGGTAAATCTATTTTCCTTTAAAAGAATAATAACCATATATCAGACTTCCAGAATCTATATCCCTGAGGGCTCCAAAAATGCATAGTATTAATCTCGGCTACAGGAACAGCACAGATCTTCTATGTTAATTATTGTGCATCTTATTTGCCCTTTATATCTGGACCGATCAGGCACAGAAGTCCGTTAGATGAGACAAAAAGCTGAGAGGTGAACCAGGGAGTTTGTGGTGATTCGGGTTTGGRTCGTCTGGAGGAAAACATCCGGAGGCACGGACAAGAGCCTGAGGAGCAGCAAGAAGGGCTTAAGAAGTCCTAAAACCCCTTTACACTGAAAGTCAGCGTTTGCTGCTGCCTGGCAGGGAGGAAACAGGAGCTGCACAAAACTGCCGTCATTTTCTCTTCTTCACTTCTATTGGGGATTTTCCTGAATGAATTAGAGGCTGCCAGCACACACTGTCACAGCAGAATGGCAGAACAAAAACACTTCTGAACCTGGACTTGTAATTTGCCTGCAAAAATAAAGATGCAGTTAAAGAGAGTTGTGACATTTCCTTTGCTTTCAAAGAGACTGCCACGGTTTTCAGGCTTTTGTTTCATCTTTTCCTTTCCTAGGTGTTAAATTATTCCTAGTTTTCATATTGTAAATTTACATTAAGATGGCGACTGCAATGAGTTAACGTATCTGTGTGTGTTTAAAAACTTGCGGAGGCCTCAGCTCCCGCTGCGCAGCAGCGATGGTCCACGCTGACAACTGCTGCGGCTGGGAAGAGGAGGGGAACTGAAACCCGGGGTCTCCTCTCCTCCTGCCTGCCGGGCTGCCAGCTCCCCGGCTCTGCTCCAGCACCGCCAGCGCCCGCAGCTGCCAGCCTCTCCCTGGGTCTGAGCTCTCTCCGATGATCTGTGTTCGTATCTGTTGCATCTCTTGCTCCATACGTACATGCGATTTGAAGCTGTGCAGGCTTAAGCCTGGGACCCAGGGAGGTTTGCAGTTCAGTGCAGATCTGTTCTTCCAGAGGTCTGAGGAAATAAGTCTCTTTCCAAAAACCCTGCAGTTTGTTCCTAATTCCAGTGCAATTATACTAGAGTGAGGTGTGTTTCTTACAGTTTATCTTTTCTGTGCAGCTCCTTTATAATGAAGAGTTGGATTTCAGTAAAAGCAGACAGACATTTTACACAGAAGCCCTGCCACTGAGGTCTGAAATGTTTAAAGCTGATGGCTTAGTAATGGTTCTGGCAAAAATGATAGAGGGCTGAATGTACAAAACACCAGCGTGAGCCTGACTTGATTCCACTGCCCATGAATGTTTTAACCTCATTTATCCTCTAGGTACTTACAGAACCATTTTACATTTGTGCACTTAAAGGATTAAATAAAATAAATGGAGATGATTATTGCTGCCCAGCAAAGCTAATGTTGAAAGACATGGTGTTTCGTTGCCGCTGGAATTGTATTTGTGCTCTTTCCATACTCTGCAAGCTTTCCAAAAAGGGGATGATGAATCATACAATCTCCGGCTCTCTACTACTAATGAGAAACCTCTTAGCAATATGCTCTTTATGGTCCCCTCTCAAGCAATAACTAGTACACTGATGCTCCTCTTCTTCAGTGTCAAAATGGGATGTGAACCGCATGACACATACAGGCACGGATGTACAGTCTGCAAATGGCTCCAGGATTCTTCAAATGTTTGGTGTATGTAATATGTAGGGAATCTGTCTGTTACACATATTGCTCACTTCAGCAATGGGTGGAAATATTGCAGTTTCGCATGAATAGTTACGAAGCAATGATTTCTGATTGTGAAACGATCCATTTTAGAGGCTAAGTCTCTGAAGTTTAAACTTGCCTCAATTCTGAAGGTTTGAAATCTGGAAGATGATGGTTCACTCTGTGTTTTCCTGGTTCCTCAATCCATGTCCAGCTTATTGCTCCATAAGGGAAGAATTAATTGAATTAATTTTGTTGCTGAGCTTTGAACCTAGCAGGTAAAACCCTGTGGTTTTGCAGAGCCTGTGCTGAAGAGCTGCTCCGCGCGGAGGGGAGCATGGTGTCAGGCTGGGCAGCCTGYGTCGCTTCACTCTCTGAAGCAATGAGCACTCGCTCAACTCCCTCTGGGCGCGGAGGCAGCGCCGGCAGCCCTTCCACGCCGGCCCCGAAGGTGGCTGCGTGGATGCGCGTGCCCCAGACACGTGGGCTCGGCGGGACGCAGGCAGAGCACGCTGCCCGCTGGAGCCTCTGCAAGTGCTACTCGAAGCAGAAAAATGAAACCTGCTCGTGGCAGCCTGGGCTCCTTTAGTGCTTCTTGAGGGTAGGATGCCTGCTTTGTTATTGTGCCTGGGCGACTCAGAGCTTTCCTAAATGGAACAGAGAGACGAGACACATGCTTGTCAAACCCCTTCTAGTACTGCCTTTCCATCTGCTGTCTCGGATGCTTAAGATGTGCAGTGCGAGCCCTCTCTTGGGTGTAGCTAATGCATCTAGATCCCTTTGCTGTATTAATGGCATTATTTTCCTCCGGCTGTGAAGTACTCGGGCTTATATTGTGACAAGACTCAAGCACTCAGTTGTCAGTCTGAGGTGCTGGATGTCTGTTTCCAAAAGGCTGGTTTGCAACCGCATGGGAGGGGAAGAAGAAAGATAAACAGAAGAACTTTTTCAAAGGCGAGAAAGCACGTCACCCTCTGCCAGCACCTTCAGACCCTCTTCCCTGCAAAAAGCCTTTCTTGGGAGCACCAAAGCGCTGGGACTCTCCGGGACTTACTGCGAGGCTGTCATTTTTCCCCAGCCAACAGAAGTTGTGCTTAGACGAGCACCCCGTGAGTCGACCCACGGGTATGTCTAGAAACCTCCAACGCCCCATCCCGAAGGCACGCACCAGCGCAGCCTGCGCTATCCGTGGAGCTCAGAGCTCCCCGGGGAGGGTCCTGTCCTCCCCTCCCCTCCCCTCCCCGCAGGTCTGGACCTCCCCAGATCAGCACACGCGGCAGAGGAAATGTTCTCCGCTCAGCATCTCGGCACGTGCCTTCCTCACCTCTCTCGGCATCTCGGGGTGAAAATTCACATCTGTAGCTACTCTGGCTTATTAGAAAAAAAATCACATTATAATTATGAGGAATTTTCAGAAC
The DNA here is from genome assembly GCA_035582835.1 of Phoebastria nigripes. Classification (NCBI taxonomy): domain Eukaryota; kingdom Metazoa; phylum Chordata; class Aves; order Procellariiformes; family Diomedeidae; genus Phoebastria; species Phoebastria nigripes. Next base: position 1,139,346 of record JAYKAV010003266.1, on the reverse strand, counting down.
TGCTTTTCGCTTTGTATTTTTTTAATATGTATTTTAATTCTCATCTCTTTTTCTTAGCTGCCTTTCTGAACACTGTAGTTTTCCTCTGTGAAATAACACTGTATGTTTAGCCAGGGGCACTATCTCTACGGCAGCAGTAAACATATACGAACATAGATTTTTGTCTGTTCTCTGGGGCATCCAGGTATCAGCCATTGCTGGAGGAAGGATGGTAAACTAGCAGGAGAAAAGCAAGTCCTCAGCCCCTTCCCRTTCCAGCCTGTGTACGTCACTGAAGAGGACAGCAAATGTTGTATTTTCAAAACTAGAAAGTTGCTGTTATTTTGGTCGCACTTATTAAGTGAATTGTTTGGAGCTGTGCTTTGTAAATAATGCAAAACAGTAACGGAAAGTGAGAAGCCATGTGTGCTGTAGAGTACGCGATAGACAGTTGTCACAGTAACTGCTCAGTTTTGCCTGTATTTGGTTATTCTGTTAGAGCTAAAGGCAAAAAAAAGGAATTGTAGATTCATCTGAGGTTTGGCAGCACAGCGTCTGTTCTAAGGACACGTCGTCTGGGCTCGTCAGCACGCCCGTGCCGGCGTGGCGGGCGGCGCGGGCACCGCACAGCCTGGCTTGCTGGGCCGCTGAGTTACATGCTGAAGGGAGGTCAACAGGGAAAATGCTCTTTCCTATGTATTTTAAATTGCCAATAGAATCCTGTAGTCGTTAAATTAGTTCTGACTGCAGAAAAGTAATTTTAAGTGAAAATCCTGATCCTGCCAATCTTAATTTATGCATATATCCTGCGGTGCCATTGACATGACTAGAAACCTGTACCTGATGGAGGAACGTTTGGAGAAGCAGTCATGTTTAATATTCAGACTTTTAACAATGAGAAAACAGTTAAAGGTTCGTGTATTTATGACTTTCGCACTCTTTCCATTCCCTAATGATTCTTTGTCTTCTACAAACAAGATTTCTTTGGCAAGTGGTAGCAAGACGCTCGAGTCTCAAACGCGATTACGAATCTTGAATCAGCATTTGTTTTGAACTGGGGATTCAAGTAAGAAAGAATTTTTCTGCTTGGTCATCTCCAGGATAACACGGTGGGGCTTTTTTATTTCTCTGGTGGGCTGCTCACGAGAAGCCGTCTGGATTCTGCTGCCCTGCTCTTCCCTGCGGTGCTGGAAGGAGGGCGGCAGCAGCCGCGTGCCGACACGAGGGCTGCCAGGGTGGCCGGGGAGAGCTCTTCCCTCTCGTCCGAAGGAGACAGCGGTTTCTCGTGGGCTCGGGGCAGGCTGAGGGCAGGGGCTCAGGCTGGACACAGCCTCTGTGCAAGGCTGGGGCTGCCTCCATGGCAGCCGCGGGGCTGGGTTCAGCCTTGCCGCTAGTAAGGCTTATCTGAGGATGTTCACGACTGGGACCAGAGCGGGTTTTGCGTGCGTTATAGAAAAGCATTTGATCATACAGAAACACGCACGCAGGCTGGAGGAGAGAATGTTAACGTAATGCTTGCCCTGGGCCCAGCCAGAGCTTTCTGTTGATTCCAAAAGTCTCCATGAAATTCATATTAATATAATGATTGACAAGATCCTTGAACATAATTACGCATATTAAAAACATTCTGAGTTCTGCCCAACAGCAATTTAGGAGAGAAACTTGATTTATTTAACTGTGATTTCTTCTCTGTTATTATAATGAATCAGAAAGACTGAAAACCTGGTAATTAAAACTCGTAACACTTCTGAGCAATGCAGAGCAGCAACAAACTTATATATTGCAAAGCAAATACTGATAGAGCCTTCCAAAAAGAAAAATTGGAAGAAAATGCCATTGCACCTTGAAAGCAAGACTCTCCTTGTGCTTTTCCTAGGAGAAAAACATGGGAAAATTATAACGTGTATTATTCTTGCTATATTGAAATCTTGTCCTTGCAGCCAGGGCAAAACCATAACAATGGGATGTTGGCTGCAATTTGCCTTTGTATTCATTGGCAAAAAAACAAGGCGAGAAGCTTGAGGAGGGTGTAAATGCAAAGACATCAAATGGCAGCAGTCTGCCTTGGCAGGGACACGCGCACGTGCGGGGGAGCAGCAGAGAATTAGGTCTTTTGCATGTGTCTTCGCTGTCTCCCACTCAGCCTCGAAATGTTGCTTCTGCTACTGTAGAAGCAAGGTAATAACACATACCTGCGCTGTGACTTTATGACAAAACATTTCATTACACCCCAGCAATACCTCGAGAACTGGCACACACAGACATCTGCATGCGTCCCACCCCTGTACAGGTAGCTGTTCGCATTCTTTGTAATAAAACTGGTGTTATTTAAAATACTAGAAGTTTGGTTGGAGCGAAGCTGTGCCTGAGCAGAATGGCTCATTTTTAATTAGCCGGAGCCTGCGTTAAATATTGTTAACCAATATCGTCAGGGGCTAAGTGATTGTTCTGTAATTTGTTAAGGTTCTCCCACAGTTGGCATTTCTCTGCTCTTCATTTTAAGCAAGACTGATTGAAAGTTTATGACGCTGGGAGAGGGGGAAGAGGCGAGTACTCCCCAGCCTGGGGACGGGGACGGGCGGCGTGCTGCCTGCGCCCGGGCAGCGCCGCCTTCCCCTGCTGCAGACCGGCCCCTCCGGAAAGGCTTCCCCGGAGCGCTTGGGTACCCGGCCATCCCCGCAGGGCCCGGCTGGGGGCGGGAGGCTCTCTCCCGGGACGGGCAGGGCTCAGCTGCGGGCGGTTTGGTGATCACCCCCTCCCAGCCGCTCCTCACCGGGCACTTACAAAAGCAGCCTGTGGCCCTGCCGCAGGCTTTCCCTGCGACCGCGGGGGGTGGCGGAGGTTCCCGAGGAGCGTGGATGGGCTTCGCCTTCACCGGTTCTTCAAGGTACTTTCAAACCTTTCCTTTAGCAAGAAGAGGCTTCTTGTATTTTTATTTCCGTTCTTGAAAGATGGGCAACGCACTGTTTAAGTCTTTGCTTGACAGTAAAAGTTTGTAGGAAGGGATTAGTTTGAAGTCTAAGTAAGCTTAAATAAAAAGCGAGCTTGTCYGCTGGGGGAGCAGGGCCGTGGCGTGCCCCAGCGGTGCCGAGGGCTCCGTACTGCCCGTGGGGCTCGGTGCCAGCCGGGAGCCGTCCTGGGAGCCTGCGGAGAACTGACTGAAAGTTATGGCCAGGCTGCCTGGAAACGGGCCTCGCTTTCCCTTCCAAATGACGGGGTGCTAAGGCAAAGAGCTGCCGGGCCTTTGGGAGACCCTAGAAATAGGGGGAGAATCTCTGGCTTTTTGCTGGGAGAGAAAGAGGTGGTTGAAACGCAAGAGGAGGTGGTACGTGGGCCTAGCTGGGTATCAGCTTCCCAAGAGACTATCAAACTTAATTCGTTCAGCTATAGTGCACCTATAAAGCTTAATGTTTCTATCCATAACGTGCTTGCTCAGGCTAAGTGTATTTATCTCTTATGGAAAGTGAGTAGAAAGGGACTTTCTGCCGTGTGCATGGAGGAGGATGGCTGGGTACCGGCAGGCTCCTGCTCGGCGGCAGGGAAGGGGCTGCCTCTCACCCTCCCTTTCCGGAGCCTCTCCCCGTCCCCCAGCGAGCGCCYGGCTCCGCTGCAGGGAGCAGGCGGCCACAAACGTAGTACCTGGCAGTGCAGCTATATCGTGCCCTCCCCTGAGAGTTACGTTAATGGCCAGAACTGTAGCTTTTCTGGAGAGCATGCCAGGGCTGTCGGGGAAGGCAGAGTAAAGCAAAAGTCAGCAGCCATGAGATGGCTGCCTGTGAGCTGGGGATGGCAGCTTTCTGCCTGGGGGAGCATCTCTGCAGCAGCCTGGGAAGTCAGAGGTGAAGCTAAGAGATGTTGTACTCGATGGCGAATGAGCTGCGGGTTCAGCCAGGCTGCAGCAGGGAGGTTGCTTTGCTGGGGTGAGGACTCYGCTGCGGACTGGCCGGGACGCGCATCCCGCCAGCGTGTCCCTGGTTAGGTGTCCTTGAATGGCTGGGGATCCTGGGGCAGCTGGAGCAATGCTCCTAAAAGCGTTTGCTAGTTTTATATTTTACATCCATACCGGCTCACTTCTGGAAGCGCTTTCCTTCCCGTTTGATTGCATCTCCTAGCTGGAGTACAGAAGGCTTAAACGGTTCACAGCTTTTTGAGTAAACACCCGTTAGATGCGGCAGAAGGATGCTGAAAGCTTCTGCTTCCACCGACAGCAGACGAACGTGCCTCGCACCCCGCCTTCCTCTCCTGCACCCCCCCCCCGAACTGTTATCTCTGTGGGGTTAAACTTCGGTGTAGTGTAAACAAAAAATAAAAAGCAGTAGCTTGACTCTGTACTTAACTGGAGTGGCTTGTACCGTGTTGGCGGTGAGATGAGGACCTACTGCCTAGTTTTCTCCCCAGGTTAGGAAGCAAAAAAACCTAAGTCTTTGCAAGGAGCAGTACTGGCCTTACGAGGAGCTTGTCATTCCTCCCCAAAGAGCCGTTACTTTAAGCAACTAATGTCAGATCAAGATCAAGCAACACTCTGGTCTAAACTTTATGCCTTTCCCTGTAATAATTACTGTTCAGCTCAGTGCATTATAGAGGCCTTTGACTTTACTTTGAAACAGGCATTACTGGCTGGTGCCAAAGCCAGTCACTAAAATGAAAAATCTTTGATCTAACTCAATATCACAACTTCTTTTTTTGTATATTAACATAATCTCTGTACTGAAATTAATCTGTGGTATGGCTGCAGTGTGTTGAAGATTATATGTATTAGCATTCAAGATGATGACTTTTTTTTAAGCGGTAGCAATTCTTACTTTTTAAGCAGCTCCTATTTTAGGAATATATCTATTTCACCCTACAAAATATCCTCAGGAGAAGTTCAGGAGATATTTGCAGAGGAACTGTGTTTACTTCTTTGGATAAAACCAGCTGTAGGTATGACTGTGCCAGCTGCTGACAGCTGGCAGGTCCGAGCGTACCCCGGGCTCTACGTTAGGCCAGTTCATTGGGGAACAGATGTATAAGGCCAGGACCAGGGCAGGATCTTTGACAGTTTTGTCCTTTATTCCAGCCCTGGACACTGGCCTTGACCCTGCAGCGAGACTCCAAAGCTCCCAGCTCATGAGCGAGGTGCAGCAGCTTCTCTGCTGGGAGAGGGCTTCAGCTTGTTCAGGTAACAGACGGCTCCTCGGGTCGGTCGTGGAAGGACGTGGGTGTCGGGGAGGCCGAGAGGGAATTCGTGAAGCAAAACCCCCTCACGTAACGCCGTTGTCTGCGCGGGCTGAGGAGCTCGGGGGGCAAACCGGCACAGAAGTGCCCAGGGAGCGTTTGCATTAGATGCCAGCCTTAAAGCAAGTTCACTCCTGTAGGAGAAAATTCAATACAACTTTTGAGTGGCTGCAAAGTTTCTTGAAAATGCATTTTTAGTGAGGACAATAAAATAAACATGTACTGGCTCGGTTGGCGGGTGTGTTCTGGATGTATTGCGTTGCCAGGATGCGATAACCCAGCCCGAGTGTGTTACTGCCCGTGGGGCAATGCTCACCATCTCTGCTGGTGCTGAAAAAGGTCTTTTTCCTCCCTATGCCTGTCCGGTTTTATTCATGGAGCGGTGTGTGCTGTAGGGTAGTGACCAAAACTGACCTAAAGAACGTTTGGGGCTTTTTAGCCCCTCGGCATGGCACTGAAAGCTATTGCACAGCCTCGTTTTTCAGTGGTGCTCATCAGAAAGTTATCTTGGCCGTTGATGCTGTGTGCCTCGACGAGGGTTTGCTTTGAGCCTCTGTGACGCTGGTGGGCTCTGAGTCGGGTGTGGGCAGGTGGATGTTGTCACCACGTGCGTCTCCCTCGAAATGGGTTTCAGCTGGAAAAACATCCATGTTACTGACTTCTTCGGTGAAGAAAAAAACTCTGATGGGGCACCCATCCTGCACTGTACTTGTTTTCCTCTATGATATCATTTGAGTCAGAAGTATTCAGCTAGTTGCAGAGGCCTGGAGATCTTGTTTTGCAATGAGAAATTGCATTAACAGGAGCAAAAATATCTGCTTTGCATAAAACATCAGAACATGTTTCATTTTGGGCTTTTTGTTTGCCTCTTTAGCTAACAAAATAAGCAAAATCTGTATTCAAAAGGACAGCATTTTCCAACAGATTCATTAAAAGCAACTGTAACTGACAACTGATGCTATTAGCAAGAATATATATCTCTTATTTAAAGTATTTCCATCCTGAAAGTAAAATGTCCTTGCCATAAGTCTATTAATATACAGTTCATTAAACTAGAAACAACTATATAATTAGGAAACAACAACAATTCATTAGTCTTAATGGGATTTAATAAAGTTCCTAAGCAAGGATTCTTCAGAGAATTAATTACAATATACTAATCAGGAAAAAAATCCAGTTCATCACTCAGATATATTTCTCCAGTTCAYGAGCTGTGAAGCATCAACAACTTTCAGAACATCCCCCGCAGTGCGGGATTTTTCCCGAGCCCCTGACAATAGGGGCTGCCAAGGCTGGACAGTTTASGAGTGAATTTCTCTTTGTTTTGTAAACCCTGAATTTCCAAGCAAAAGCAACATTATTAATCATTTCACAGCTGCAAATGTTCTGCAGGGAGGAGCTGGATTGAGGAGAGCCTGGCAGCCTGAGCTGACTGCTGTTGCTGATCCGTAGGTATCGGGGAAAGCGAATCCCATCACTTTTCTCGGTGCCCCTGCGGCTGTGCCGGGGCGGTTGCTGCCATCCCCGTGAAGGTCTGGTTCTTCTTAATCCAGCAAAAGTGTAAATGAGAATGTCTGAATTTTATAGTCCTTAACAAGATCCATTGTTTCTCATCAGGGATTTTCATCCATGCCTGTTTTTTTTCACTTAGAYGGTTAGCCACTTTCTTATTAATTAAACAGCAGCTTTCTGCAGGGACTGATTGAATTATCGAGTAACACCTGCCACAATACAGGGAATAAAAGTGAAAAGATGTATTATTTTTAATGCAGATGGCTTCAATTCAGACCTATTTGATCAAATTTAACTGACAATTAAATTATAAATGAATAAAGTGAAAGGGTCAGTAATATAACAAATGATGCTGTCATTGTCAGTGTCATATTTAAGTGAACCAGTTTTTTAAAAACGACGTGAGAATTGCGGGTGTTAACTATTGCTAGCTATTAAAAGTCAGGAGCAAAGATTTTTGGAAGATAGCAAAAGATGACTGGTATCATTTCTATACTGCACCTGCAAAATATGCAAAAAAGAGCATTAATTCTCGCTGTCGTAGCAGAGCAATTACTGCTGGGTCATGACTAGCAGGAATGATGGTGTAAGTGGGGGGAGCATGGGGTGACCAGGCGTTTTGCTCTTCTCGGTGAGGTCTGGGGCTCCCGGTAACAGGGGGAACGCGAATGAATCTGTTCTTCAGTTCACGACCTGCTCTTTGGGCGCAATCCAGCATCTGCACAGTCCCACAAGTGCCTCTGTTCACGGAGCCAGCCCCAGTTTTCACTCTTGGAGAAACTACCAGGTGGCCATTGATGTTGAGAAGCTCAAAAACATTTGACAGTTTTGGACCAAAATGAATTCTTCATGTTTTCAATGGCGGGGCATTCCTAAGGCGTGCTGATGCTTCTGCAGGCTTCCCTGGGCTGGGAAGGGAGCTGCTTGTGCCCCGGGGCCGGGCTGGGCGCCGAGCTGCTCTGCCGCCGGAGCCTCCGTGGGTGCCCTCGCTCATCAGCACCCGTCTCGGCGTGGTGACTCTCTAGCCCGGCACTGCCATTATGAGGAGAGGAATAAGCTGTGTACGAGCACAGAGCACTGGAAATCACTAGCGTGATCGCAGGGGGCTAGTTTATCCTGGGAGCGCTCGGTGACTTGCGTACTGCAAATAAATCTGTAAATCAATCAATATAATGTGTAGAAGTCCCAGCTATCTGGTTCGCACCACCTAATTTAAGCCTAGTTTGTTCCTTATAAACTAATCTTCGAAGTAGTCCCTGATGCAGTTTCACAAGCGCTGTGATAGAGATCTGCCTTTTCCTCTGGTGTCTGATGTGCATCTGTAAGGGTTTTTGTAAGAACATGTTGAAATCCATGTTGACATCCTTGACTGAAAGGACAACCCACCTTATCAGTCTGACTCCAACTCCCTGTCTCAGGCGCTTTAAGAAATACAGAAGATGTACATTTATCGCAGACCAGCGTTAGGCAGCTTCCCCTCGGCTCGCTTCGCCTTCCGCTGCTCAGGGTAGCAGTGCTGCACCTCGGTAAGGTCTCTGGAGTAATTTTGTACTATAGCTGTGTAATGACTTTAGCATCTTTTGTGAAATCCTGGACTATTCACTCCCTCAGATAGCATATCCCTTCCTCTCCTGTAGTGGGGCTTTCTTTTTTTCCGCTTGTTTCCTGACTTTTTTTTTTACCTTTCTGCTGCCATGTCACTGAGCTGAAAAGATTAATAAAGAATGATTAAGTGCTGGAGAGAATATTTTACAGTGATAGACTTAAGGAGCTCAGTCTGTTTATCTTATCAAAAAGAAGCTTGTAACTTAATTTCAGTGGGTAAGTACCTTCACAGGGAGGAAGCTCCAGGTACTGAAAGGCTTTTTTTTCAGAGAAAGGCACAAAAAGACCCAATAGGTTTAAGCTGAAGCCAGAAGAATCCAATTAACAAGGTAGAAATTTTGAACTTTGAGGATCATTAACTACTGGGAAAATTTGGCTAGCTACTCCCTTCTCCGGATGTCTTCAGATCCAGATCTAACGCTTTCCCGAATGATCTGGTCCGACAGCACTCATCAATACGGAGGAAAGCTCTTGATTGCCTCTTACCTCCTGGGCATCCCATAAGGCAGCCCAAGCTAACTTTACATTCTGGGTCCATGAATATCCCACGTTCTTCCAGAGATGCTTGACCTGGGCTGTGACATGCGGGGGTTGATCTGGCAGCTGAAGCGCTGGACACTTGCCCTGGCAGGCCATGCAGGCTGTAGGGACCCACAAGAAGCAGGAGTCTTGGTTCAAACCAGAGTTACTTTCTGGGGTGGTTCTCTGCATCTGGGCCTGGCCAGTTCACCCCAGGTCAGGATCTGTTTTGTATGCTGGGAGGGGTCTTGAAATACTGATGGCATAAGAGAATGAGACAGCAAGCCCCAGCAACATGTTCCTATCACCAGGCAGCAATGTTTGAGGATGCAGTTGCAAGCATCCCAGGATAAGCTTTGCATTTTTAAAGGTTACTGACTCAGCCTTTGCAAGCTGGGAAAGCAGCTTAGAAGTRCATAGAGACACTAATTGGTCATTTGAACTTTGCCTGGAGGGCCCTTCCAGCAGGGACAGTATGCTCCTGCTGACTCAGCGGCTGAAGTTAAAAGAAGACAGATTCTGCTAGAGAAGAGTCAACAAGGAGGAGGAAGGCCAGCTGCTTCGGGCAGGGACTTCCAGTTCATTTGGGCAAGGCAGTTCTGCCCCTTTGCTTGCCTGTGCAGGAGAACACAAATGTGGAARCCTTCCCTTCTCCCCTAGTTTCTCTGCTCAGTCCTACCCAAGTTTTAGCCCCAGGAGATGGGCAAGGGCGTTTCTTTACTCTTTCCTCCGAACTTGCAGAGGTAGGCTTACGGAGCAGGGGATGGGGTGGGAGGAGCAGACAAGGACAGATGTGCAACAGCAGCTTTCTTCAAGGGACCGACTGCACATGGTTGTAGGTGGGGTCTTGTACTCTCCATCTCCTGTGGTCTTGCGTGAAGCCATTTAGTTATTGAGATACCTAACAGAAACCTGCAAATGCACTGCTGGGACACAGAAATGGATTAAACTGTGTCTGCAGTTACTTGCAGTCTGGAAAACCACGGGTGAAATGCAGGAAGCTCAGGTGTACAAGGGCTAAAATCAGGCCATTACTCTTCACCCAGAGAACATTTTAAATATTATGGAGTTATTTGTGAGTGATAGTGTATAATTTTTGCAACAACTAACCTGCAGTAAGAGGGTTTTGCAAAGTATTTCTCAGTTGGAGCCAGAGCAGGATGTTGCCATGGAGATGGGAAGTAGCTGGGTGATATTTTTTCTTCTGCAAATATATTGTTGCAAAACACAAACGGGGAAAGAAAAGGAGCCACGTCGTCTTTGAAGAAGCAAAACCTTCAGTTTTAGGTTGTCACACAGATGCAAAAACAGTTCTTTTGGACCGTGGGGGTTTGGGTGCATCCCATTAGGCATGAACCCCAGAGCTGGGCTCTCTGCAGAGCAGGCTTGAACTCGGAAGGGGACATGGGATGCTGCAGTGCCCGGTGAAGTTRCCACGTTAGAAATAAAGGCAGTAGATTTTCCTGTGACTGAAGGTCTATGTAAATCCAAGGTCACCAGAACCACTTCTGTGGCTGCTGCTTATCATTTAATGAAGATAAAAAAGAGCAATTAAGTTTAGTCTGGCAATTTGGCACATTAGCATTAATCTTCAGTGAAATCAGAAGGTGTTTGTGTTTTGTGTAAGCTCGGCTAATGTATCATTTTGTTACTAACAAGCAGAAGCCATAATTACTCTTCTATTTGACAGAATATGTGGATGATTTTATTGACAGGTCCCCATGCTATTTATGCATACAAGTCATTTACTTAAGGGAAACTTTAACATTGAGTATATATTCAACTTCCCTCATTCATATCCCTTCCTACCCAGCAAGTGGCAGGGCTTTGGGTGATCTCCACTGAAAATTTCAGTATCAATCCAGAAATCATATAACCTATTTAAAAAGTCCAGGAGCTCGTATGAAGAGCATGAAAAATAACTCATTCGGATATTTTCACCCCAGGACCTCAACAAGTTTGCAGGGCTGGGTCTCGCAGCTCTTGGGCTCAGCTGCCTCTTGCACAGAGATGTGTCGAGGGGCATTTATCAGCATGATTAAGAATTGCTCGGGGCCGGGGCATCGCCTGGCAGTGCAGCTCTCCCTGCCCGCTGTGTTCTCAGCCTGGGCTGGGGTGCAGCACAGCCCCCTCCCATAGCGGTGCGGGACCACGGGAGGCATCACCTGCAAACACGGGAGCCGAATGTACCCCAGCTCTCAGGTTTCATCCCCAAATTACCACACTTTGGCACTGGAACTTCTCAGGAAGATTTTTGGGACTTAATGTTCTAAGAAAAAAATGTATTTCAGCTTGTTTTTTAAATTTGGATGTAGCTACAAAATACTACAATTTCCTAGAGGACAAATATTAATTTTTTTAATAACTTTATTAATTTGAGAGGATTCTAAAAGCTTTTGGGGAAATAAAACCAGAAACCTTAATTCCTGGAACTGCATTAGAGCGAGCTGTGAACCGTTTTCTGAGCCTGGGGGAGGAGTGATCAGATGCGTTGTTACTGTCATGGGTTTATTTTCAGTGTTTGTCTGTAAACTTGTAAGATTTAGCTGGCAAGCGAAAGCGAAGAGAGGAACACGAGCAGCCAGGCAATTCTTGAATATCTGATTGGAAAAAAGCTGCTGAAAACTTCCAGCAGGCTCGTGGCAGAGAAAAACGGAGTGAAAGCTCCCGAGAGTGCAGTGCGCTAACGAGCAGGGGTTCAGGGTGCTGGGGGGGCTTTGTGCCTTCGCTCCGGGAGCCACACAGCCGCGTAGGGGTTGGGCTGGCTTGGCTTTTCTAATAACATATTTAGCCCACGTGTTTGTGGTAAAAAAAAAAAAAATTGAGGGAACTTAAACAATGTAGACTTTGCCAAAAGGCAAAAGAGACAAAGCAATGGATTTTGGCCAAGACATTTGGCCAAATGTGTTGGTTTTGCCGCTCCTGGAGCAATGCCAGCATCACCTCTAGCATCTGGTGATGTCAAATCCGTGGTGACTCGCTCTCCTGGATGCGCTGCGGCTATCGCAGCGGCAGTTACACGTGCAAGGATGGGCCTGCCCTTGGTTTTGACTTATTCTTTGGTTCGGTTCATAAGTACTAGTATCATCCTAAAGTGAACTGTGCTTGCTGTTTATTTGGCAATGCAAAGAACACTTAATGGTCTTATCACACACAAAGAATAAATTTGAAATACATTAGGAAGTGGCCCTGACTTACGGCTAGGTTATACTGATGGGTTGCATAGATTGCGTTTGGCATTCATGAGTACTTCCAGCACTTAATGACTTAGCTTTAATGTTTTTTATTTCTTTTTATTTAAAAAATATGCCACAAGACCATAGGGTTTATTACAGGGCTGGTTGGGGGTATACAAGGCATTTCTAAACTCACAGCAAAACTGTATGTTAAATATTCATAACTGCAGCTACCATTTGCTGTTGATAAGGACACTGATTTTCTCTGGAAGCACAAGAATTATTTGTGGCATTTATTGTCTGCTGGGAYGCTTTTACATAAAAGTTTGGGAAAATATTAAGCATTGTACATGCTTTTGGGTTTATACCCTTCTACAGCAGGGAAAATAAAGCCCAAAATATAATTTAGTTACATAGTGTTTCTCAGGACTGGACTTACTAATGCAAAAGAAATTACAAGTCAGGAGCAAACCATGCAAGCACGTAACTGCCAGCGAGGCAGCAGCACCCATGACTCTCAGATTTTACTTTGGTTTTGCACATACCTATTTCATAGAAAAGCTTCGTAACAAGTATATATCCCCTGGAGATATACTCCCTTGTAGGGCTGAGAGAGCCATCAGAGGGAGAGATTAGTCATGGTGCTAAATGCACTTCTGGCAGACAATCTCCTACTGTAATGGYGAGCGTAACAGGAACCTGTATGCAACGGGCTGCGGTGGAGATACACTGGTCCTTGTGCTGAGCCAGTACACCCAGCCTGAACTATGTCCATTGGTACCTTGCTCCAGTACCTACTACTGCAGTTTCATCTTTGCGGTTGAGATGGGCCTTACGTGAATAATGGCTGTAGGTACCAAGGGGGAGGCGTTTCTGGAGGATGTGTTTTGGTTTGGGAGCCCCATCTCCACCGAGGCAGCCGGGAGCGAGGGTTTGTTCCCGCGCAGCACCTCACCGTGCTCTCCCCAGGTCCCCAGCCTCCTGCTTACTTTCTTTTCAAAGATCTGCACTGGAATTTAATCTGAATTAAATGGAACTTAAAATCCGAGGTGAAATAAGGGTAACTAGCCGGAGCCTGGAACAGAGCAGTAACTTGAAATGGTGCCTGATCCATTGCCTTCATAACGCCTCTTGCTCCGTGCCCTGCAGGGCTCATCAGCCTGGACTCTCACGTCTTTCCTTTGGCTGCTGGAACTTTTCATCGGAAAAGAACGTTTCCCTTTCTTCAACCCACCTACATTGACTGCAAATGCAGAAGCTGCCGAGCCCTCAATGGCGCAGTGCTGGGTAGGGTTGTGTGGGAGTGTATGTGCAGACGGTTATTGTTTTAGCATTAATGGTGTTTCTTGCAAATTACAGGGTGCTGTATAGTGTTCTCCCTGCTGCAATCTTTGCAGATGATCCTAACCCTTTGCTTATACTGTGCTGCGAGGTCAGGCCTGATGGCAATGTTCTTCTCTAGGCTGGGAGGCTGGGGGAGCACAGCTGCACGGTTCTTTTCTCTCTCTGGTAGGGAAGTTGAGCTGATTTGTGGAAAGAAAAGCTGCTTTTTCTCTCAGTAGTAAAGTGCAACACTTTATTTCCAGAGATTTCAGTGTGTCCGAAACCAGAATGGACCATTGCATCACCCCGTGAGCCCCAGGCCACGAGTCTTCATCCACCGATGACCCTGGTACTGTACCCCTGACTTGGCTATGGCAAGGACCCCAGTGCCTGGGGACTCTGTGTGCCCGGAGCAGGGAGAGGCTGATGTGTGGCACAGCCACGTGCCTGCCAGCGACCGTCGCTGCTGTGAAAAGCCCGACTGAGGGTCTGTTTGGCTGTTTCTAATTTGTAGCTAAGGTCAAACGTGAGCAATGCATGGGATCTGCTAAGCAATATGCCTGTTCCTCCCACACCAGCACAGCCAAGGTGTTGCCCTTTACATGCCCATCCTTGTGAAAAGCAGCAAGGAAATGTCCAGGGAATAGCCACCAAATTATCCACCTCATTTGGCCCTGATTAGCTTTTAAAATGTGTTTGGGTTGGCAGCCTGGGGCTGGCTACTGATGGGATGACTCACATAAGGTGCCCAGAATTTCCTGCAGCTGCGAGATGAGACTTCACCTTAACTCAACCTCTGGAAAGGTTACAGYGGTTACACGAAAACATCTGCTCTGGCTTTAGAGGTATTATACTGATAAACTCTGTAAGAAGGGTCAATACAAAAGCTAAAAATCCCTGTTTGAATGTGCCCACGCTCTGAGTGCGCTCTCCATGCAGAGGGACAGTCTGTTCCTGAAAGAAGTGCACAAAGCTTTGTGATGTGGTCTAATATTATTGAGAAGCACCTACTCTTGCTGTTGTTAGTCTATTAGAGCGAGACCTGGAAAGGAAATGAGAGCCACAGGGGAATGAAAGCAAACCACAAGCCACTTCGCTGTTCGTATGCTCGAGCCTGCTAGGGTTTTTTTAAAGGACCTTGTTCTGCGGACGACTGATTACTGCATCAGTGCCGAGTGGTTTTTCACTAGGATGGGATAGCATAATAACAAGTGTTTGCTGCGCATCAGGGGGAGCCCTGTGGGAATTAATCCTTATAAATAACCTAGACGCTGTCAGCTCCTATCTTCTCCTCTCTGCTATGGAGAAGGGTAGGGAATGACAGAAGGAATGAGCAGCTAGCCCAGCTGGTCTTGGATTTGGAGGTGAAGAAAGAGGAGGAGGCATAGGGAAAACCTTGGCATTTATGCACCACCTTAATGCACACAAAAAGGCATCTGTTCACTTAAAGTACATTTGCTTGCTTTTTTTATCAGACCTGAAAAAGCTTATAGTGATATTATGAGATCTTTGGCCCTTTGAAACAGAAGCACTGACCATGAAGCCATCTTGTGTGTGGGAAGCCCCAGCTGGGAGCTCAGATTTCACTGTGGCTGGAGAGAAACTGTCTTGATCTCACATTTCCTGGACATAACCCCCTTTGTTATTTTCCCTCCCRAAGGCAATTCCTTGCTGCAGAACCTCTGCCCTGCTATTCCTGTACCCCTGGCAGAGTCACCCACCACATCTCCCAGTGCTCTTCTGCTCCTTGCCCGTGCCACCCGGACAGTGACGATAACCGAACCAAGCTACCCCGGGAGATGTAGCTGTCTTGCAGCGCAGCAACGGTATGGCTGCTCGACGGCCAGTGCATCTGTTGAGGCGTCTCAAGCACGGATTTGCGAGTGTGACACTTCCCTGGGCCTTGCGCTCGGCTGGGGCTCCGTCATTGAGAACAAACCAACCTCCTTTCCTGGGAGGAAGAGTGTCCTTCCTCACCTGCCCTGCAGTAATCAAAGCGCTCTCCTACGTGCTTGCATGGAGGAGAAAGCATGGACACAGAAGCTGTAAGGAGCTCAAGTTGTCATGGTGGAAGATGAAAGTACAATACCCAGAGTCTGAAATTTTTGGCTTACAAAATGACATGTTGTGTCTAGGTGGAGGATGAGTCTGAGGTTAAGAAGTTGTTTATTCATTATTTCTGTTTAAAGTCTCTTTGGTGACTCTTGCTTTTGAATTTGGGCTTCACAAGTTTCAAACGCTTATTCTGGGGAAAAAAAGGACAAAAGGAGACAGGCAAGTTTTCAAAAGCAAATCTTGCCATCTTTCGAATGGAAGTGTTTGCTGTGGTTGGAATTGTCACCAGCTGCTTATGCTCAGATCTCTGAAAATGGGGTGGAGGGAGAAGCGGGGTCCCTGACGTGACTGCAGCGGCTCTTCCTCTGGGTGCCTGTTGGTACCAGGAGCTTTATAATTGCTATACGTACCTGTATTTTTCCAGCTGAAAGAAGCCTTTCCAATGGGATGAAATAAGCCTCCAAATTTATATTTCCCTGTTTCTGGGACCATCTCGGTGATGGTTATGAGGGTGCAGTTTCTTGCCTGGTGTTTCAAGCGTGCATCTTCCCGTCACTGAAGGAAGGCGCAGACCGCCGCGGAGGCGGCTTTGCTCCGTGCTGCAGCGGCAATGTGCTGCACAAAACCAGAAATCAGCGCAGGACTCCACGGCGTCCGGGCAGAGCAAGGGCTTGTGCGGTTTATTCCCCTGCCCTGTAATTGCTTTATTTTTCCATTTGTTATGAACATTGCCTGTGTCAGAAAAGTTCACAGGCCTATTTCATTGGAAGGTGAAGAAATGAAAAGATAATCACTAATTGCTTTATGCCAGTGAGCTGAAAACACCTGAATGGGTTATTTCTGTTCTCTCCTTGAAATCTGCTCCCAACACTCACGCGTGCAAAACTTGGGAAACGAGCTTGCTCTTTTTTCCTTTTGTATCCATTACATTTACAAAGGCAACTCCTCCAGGATCACCCTATTTATTAAAGAGCTTACAAATCCTTTTCCTGAACCAAAAAGGGCCAAGTGAAATCTGCCACAAGCATCTGTTCCTGCTAATACGAGCTGACCTGAACTCCAGTGCTTCCCCCATGGGCGATGCAGCAGTCGCTGATCTGCCGTGCCCCTCTGGGTGGGAACGGGCCAGCAGCCGGCACGTGAACAAGTGTTGAGGCTTACCCACTTCTGTACCTAAAGGCAAGGCTTTTCCTTTATTTCCTTGATAACCTCATAGGAGTTGCCCATAATTCTTATAATTGGGAAAAGGAATACTGGTGGGTTTGGTCTGCTTTTTTTCTTTCTTCTTGTTTAAATACTTGCATAATAATCGGGGCTGCTCTGTCAATGCAGGGGATCTGTCACTACAGCTCGAGTCTATGGCCCAGATCATTCTTACAAAAGCTCTGCGGATCTGTACAAAGATGAGGAAAACAATCTAATCTTGAAAAAAGTGTACGTATTATATAAAATGAACAGATGGGTAGTGCAGAAAACTCCATTTAGATTCTACTTGGAGGGAGGTGGGTAATTCTCTGAACTTCTGAGAATCTCTTCTGTTTTTTAAATTAGCAATATTATATACAGACAACCAGAGCACAGGGGACCCTCACTGTAATTGAGACGTTATGACTTGTTTACAGAGGCAATGATTATAAGATTATGTACTTTTCTATGAAATTTCTTGTAAGGGAGTCCAGCTGTTGTGTGGTGATTGCGGTGCCTCCAGAAGGCTTCGCTCGGGGAGCGGGCGGAAGAGTTACCTCCTTCCTGGGACACGTTTTCTCAATTAGTGTGATAGTTTCCACTGCTTCAAATCCTGTGCCGAAACGATGTTTTGTTTAATTCAGCATTGAATTTCATTGTCTCAGCAGCTTGCGTTTCTCCCCTCTGTGGCTATGAGTTTGCCAGAGCTTTGCATTAAAGGTGCACTCGGCGGAGCGGCGCAGCTAACCTGCAAGGACGAGGCAGCAGCAATTCTTTGTTCGGGTGCGTCGTCTTCACATTATGCCCTTGGTTACGCCTGTGCAACTGCACTAAAGGGTAATGGGGTTGCACAGATGCAAGCGAGGAAATAATTTGGCCTGCACACTCACTTTATTACTGCTGGTGATGCATAAAACGCTGAGCCTCGGCCGGCAGCTGGGAGCCCTGCGGGGCTCAGCCCTCCCCTCTGCAGTTTATTCCTCTTGGGAATGGAGAAGGGACTCGGGGTGAGCTCCCAAACCCCCACGGGGAAAGTGTCCCTGGGGAAAGGCAGCGCGGCTGCTCTCACCGTGCTGGTGAGGTGAGCCGCCTGTCCCCGCTGCCAGGAGGGGCTGCCCCGACCACCCTCCCGTCCCATCCCACCCCGGGCATGTCCTCGGCATGACAACCCCTTCCCTGGGCACCTGTTTGCAGAGGGACGGGTGGGAGACTTAGTATTAAAAAGTAATGAAATCTTCCTGATCTAACCTAGCACTTTTACTGGGGAGTGGCGGGCTTCACGTTGCCTTTCCTGGAACAAAGCTGGTCTCTGCGGGGAAAAACGGAGCAGAGAGAGAGGAAAAGGGAAGTAGAGAGTCTTAGCTAGATGGGCCTCAGATGATTTCACAGCCTGCTTAAAATGCTCGTGCCATCTTCCCCGCCTGCTGCTGTGGTGTTAGGAGCCCCCGGGCTGACCRGGAGGTACCGGGGGGGCTGGGACCCCGGAGGGGTTTGCTTTAGTGGCTCCAGGGCTGCCGGGAGCTCACTGGGATAATAACAGCACTGTTCCCAAAGCTGATGCTTGCAGGTGTCAGCATTTATTCTTTTGCATAAACATCCCTTGCAAGAAATCGATGTATCGGATACAAAACCGGAGTCTGAGCTGAGACAAAGCCCAATTATCACTTGGGCTTACCCTAGGCAGGAGTATGCCAAGCCAGTACAGAAGCTGAGAATAGAGGACGAAAGGGTCTTGTGTGTTTGGGGGTTTTGGGGGGGGTTGTGGGATTTTTTTCCCCCTGCTGCAGTGACAAATGAAGTAAGTACTGTGGGTAGATCATTAGATCTTTCATGTGGGTATGTCTCATTTAGGTTTTAATGTATGGAAGTAGGTGCTTAGCTGTGGGGTGTATGGACAAAAATACTTCACAGTCCTGGGCAACAATAACACGCGTCTCTTGCGCTACTCTTCCTCCTGATGTTGCAGCTATTGTAGATACACGAGATCTTTTTATGTAAGCTCTTTGTTCTTGGTTATTTCAAGTTTCAGCAGAGTAAGACACTTTGCTAACAGTGAGGAATGTCATCTTTGCTTTTCTGCTGCTCTTCCTACCCTGAGACCTCTCAGCATCCCGCTCTCCTATTCATGAGATGCTGGATTTGTCTGATTGCTCCTTGTGGTACCACTGACTCTTCTGTGCCAGGAACTGTTGGGATTACAGCATCTCGTGGGAAAACGCTCCAGGGAGCAAAACACCAAGAATAGGGCAGGTGCTTAATTTTGCTGCAGTTAAAGCAGCAGGTTGTTTTTCTTATTTGGGTCTTTCCGTTGCTCGCATTTGTTTATCCTAATCCTTAATTGCTTTTTGTCATTTCTTTAAATGGCAGTCTTAATGCTGCTTGCATTTCCACCTCCAAAGACATTTGGGAACGTAAGAGGTGGACAAATGCGGATGAGCCCTGTCAGGCTGAAGGCAGCCGGACCCAGGGACTAAGCCGGGGTCTGGGTGGGACGTCCCGGTAGGCTGCTGGGAAACCCAGCCGTTACGGGGGTCTCTGCACCAGTGTTTGAGACGACAGCTCTGCACTGCGAGCAGCAGCATTTGAATTTATGCTGTTATTATGAGGGCTCGACCAGTGCAGGCTGCTTCATCGCTCTCGGGGCAATTCATAGCCTGATGCCGTCTGTACGCGGAGCTCCATCCTGGCTTCCTCTTGTCTCTTTTTCTCCCCCCCTCTTTTTTTAAGAAAACTGACTAYGTCCCCCAACAGTTCCACATAACTGTTTTCTGAAGCGAGTGTTTGAAAGAAAGCAGTAGGGAGAATTTCTGTCGTCTTGCTCAAGTAAGCTGCTTTAAGATTTAGTTTAATTCATTTGTGTTGAAGATATTTTTTGTTACTTGCATTTAACAATTTGTCACAACTGAGCTCATAGAAAACTTACGCAATTTTCAAGGCAGTTTCAAAAGCAGGGAAGATGTGGAATTAATTGGTCATGGTAAAGGAGAAACATCTGACACAAAATATACAATTGCAAAACTCAAATTTGCTTTGCACAGAACATAATAAGGCAGATCTTGAAAAAAGTCAAACATCAGTTCCCTTCAGAAGTGGGAGATAAATCTGAGTCTACAGCAATCGGCAAAACAAAAAGAGGACATATAATAGATAGATTACTAATCTTATTCCTGAAATTAACATTTTGACACTTCTTGATAGGTGTTTCTGAGTTATGACAGACTCGAGATAACGTGCGGTATTTTAATGTGATCACAGTCCTTTCCCAAAGACAGAAACCCATTGTGGTTAAAGGAATCTAAAAATAGAAGCTGAAACATAGAGCCGTAAATGTTCAAAACAGTGCATTACAGAGAAGAGGAACACCTRAAACTTTGGCAGCATGAGGGAGTTCTCTCCCAGTGCACAACTAGTGCAGGAAACCCTCTGGAAATATTGACCTGTGCTTCGAGGTAAGCTGGGATGACAAGAAAGTGTAATGAAAGTAGCAAGTAACAAGCAGGAAAACATGCAGATGGTCTGGCCTACGTGAAATGTGTATATTTAAGTACTTGTTTCAGCTATTGTATAGATCCTTTTGACATTCTGTATCTATAGTTCTACAATCCCTCAAATCTCTCAGGCAGATAAGTTTGACACTTTACTGGAAAATAAGTTGTTGTTTGTTTTTCTTAAATAAGAATGGTGTTGGTAGGACTTTTGAGTAATAGCCCATACCCGGACGCATATGAGACTAGTACATAGAATTTACACAAACATTCTCGTATCTAAATCTGGAAATGCTTTAGGAATTTGAGCGGCACCAGCACTGTGTTACTGCTGTGGAAATGTCAGTAGTAGGTGGTAAAGAAGTCAGAGCTTTCTTCTGAAAGCTATAAACCTTGAGGATTTAAGTACACATCTTAGAAATTGTGCTCTGTATGCACATCAACTATTTATAGGGGCTAATACAGTATATTTTCACGCTAGCTAAACCAGAAGAAGTTGACGGGGCTCTCCCCTAGAGCAAGAGCAGCTCCACTGGAGTTTCATAATGTCACTTCTGAAAATGTAGCTTCAGGTCTCAAAGTCACTTCGGGGTCTTTGAATACACCACGCTACTTTCATAAATGTCTGTTAGCATTTATATCTGTTGGAGGTGCCAATCATCAGACCACCCCGGGCACGGGCCCGTGCGCGGGGGCTGCAGAGTGAGTCAGGGAGAACGGATCCTCGCTGCAGAGCTGGTGCGTTGCTCTGTGCTCGGGGACCGGCCCTAAACCCAGGGGCTTATCTCTTGAGGAAATCAGATTTTTGTTATGTTTCTCTTTTCTCTGTTATTTGCTTATTATCTTTTTCCAGAAATAACTCTTGAGTATGCATTAGGAGAATGTGAAATACGTGATTGCAACTGTTACGGCAATAAAAGGGAGGTAGTGTCAGAAAGCAACTTTGAACCATCTCTCTTCATTAAAAAATAATGCCTTTCCATCATGGATTTGGCAGAGAAAATTCCCTAAGCCTTAGTTTTTCTGATGTTATAATAGAGTCATAGTTTTGATTTTTAAAAAGGCTGGAGTAGCAGCAACAATTCTGTCAATAACTGGACACAATAGGGAACAAATTTCTAGGGTCATAGCTTTAGAAACAAAAGGGGAATCCAAAAATATGGAAACCGCAAAATGCCTGGTTTGGGGAGCACGGGCACATGGGTGGCTCTGCCCCTCGCCGCTGTGTATTTCTGAGCACTGCATAAAATCCTTGTCCTCCCGAGCACTGCAGCTGGACGCTTTGTGGTATTGCACGTGTTATTTCTAATGTTATAATTTGTCAGTTGAGATCCAATTTCATATGAATTTTATTTAAATGCCAACTAATTAATTATTCCAGGTGCACCATAGAGAAAAAATTAGTAACTTTTTTTCCTGATGTTGAACTAGTTTTCTGGAACCACAATCTCTAACATTTTGTAAATCTCTCCTATCTAATCAACCAGTAGGTAAATTAATACAGAATTACAACTCATTAGCGAATGATGCATTGCTGTTTAATTCCCTGCTTTCTTATTTGGAAGAAAGCAGGTTATGCTGTTATTGAGTTAGTGCATTAAGTTTCAGTGCTTTTTGTCATAAGCATTAAGCGCTTTTTAAAATATGTGTTAATTAAGAGATTACACCCACATCGACATTAAAGCATTATAGTTACTGTAATTATGGAGCTGGACTGGTTTCTCCAACCGTGACATAATGCTAAAGAGTCCCATTGGTCCGATTTCAGCGGGATGACTCACATAATGAAAAGCAACTTACCAAGACACGGGGCAACACAATAAAACAGTGGGATCGGAGAGCTGCTCTGAGGCACCTTGTTCTGGTTCAAGGAGGGTGACAAGGTATTTCCCTGTACGGGAGGACCTTCATCGTTTGGAGAAGAGAGGGCAGAAGCAGAGAGATGTTAGGAGGCTATAAAGTCACGATAGGTAAAGAACATGTGAACTACTATTGGCTGTTTCTCAAAAATATGAACTAAAGGATCTGGTGCAACTACCAAGAGATGGTTTAAAACAATAAGTTAAACTGTGGAGCTTGGTTTTGGTCTAGTGGAAAATATTAAGTTTTGAAGATGATGTCTTGGTAGCTGCAACACATCAATATTAAATACAGACATCAAAGAACAAAAAGTCCTTTGTTAAGTGTTCTCGTTCAGTTTGTTTTCCTTATTTAACTTGACTAGTATTTTCTAATCTCTGTACAGCCTGATGAATGCAGCTCAGGTAGCAAGGTGGCACCCATTTTTATTTCATGCCATATCACTACAAAGATAAACAACAGAGAAACCTCCTGTCTGGTGCCACAGTGTAATACTACTTATCAACACAAGTTCAAAGCGAGATCCATTTGTATAGGATCAACTTATCCCATTAAGCAATTTATCTTTGACAGGAATGAGGCTGATTGTAAGAGGTAGAAATGCTGCGAGGCAAGTAAATTTAATGAGGTTTGTAATGGACTGCAGGAATATCAACCAAATGATCAAGAATATGCCACAAGAAACAGTTAATTAGGACTGTCCATCCGTCTCTCTCCTGCCCAGGTGATGTTTGTTGTTTCAAGTTTACATAACTCGCTTTCGGCAGGTCTTGATGTCTTTGTAGCCATCTGAGCATGAGCCTTCTGGCCCTCCCCAAAGCCGTGGCACAGATGGGCACCCAGGAGCTGTGGGACGTCTGGCACGAGGGAGTCCGTGGCACAGGGCCACCGAGTCTTCTCCCGGGTCTCCCCGTGCAGAGCAGAGCAAGGGATGCCAGGGACCCAGGGACAGAAGTATATGAGGTAGAAAAATCTTTCTTCCCTTTAACCTTCAGGCTTCAGGGGAGCATCCCTGCCCGCTGCTTTTAGTATCTGTTGTCCATGAATCCACTTAATTCCTTTCTCGTGCTCTAGCTTCACAGCCTCCCCTGGCAGCAGTTCCCAGTTCACTACCGGCTCTAAAAAATGAACTAAAACCAGACGATTCAAGAACCCTTCCTTTTATCGGTTTCAAACATCCTCCCTGCTAGCTTCAATGAGTTCTATTTTTGAGGGATTTGGTGAATAACACTTCTACACTGACCTTCTCTTCTGCCTTTATGATTTTGCAAATCTCAGTCGTGTTCCTCTTGAGCCTCAAGAATGTGAGTCCCATTCACATGAATATCATTAAGAAAAAAGTGCGTTACACATTTATTACTCCAGTTTGCACTGACGGGCAGGGAAGGGGACGCCTGGGTGGCTCTGCTGGGTGAAGAATGGAGCTAAAAAGGCCAGTTGACATTGCGGCCCTGAGCATTTATGCTATAAATGCATCAAAACATGTGTTAGTTTTAATTATCCCCACAGCCTCACAGAATCACTTCCCTGGTCAATTAATTTAATTACTTTTTGGACAATTATTTTTCTCAATGGTGCATTGGCTCCAGACTGTGATAGTTGTGCTGCAGAACTATGAGATGGGACAGACTTTGGCTTGAATGACATGCAGAACATATCAGCAAAATACACGTTTATAACATAGACACCTGAATTAATGACATCCCTTTAGAGTGAAATGGAACAATTCATCCTCTGCATGGGAGAGGGGAAAAAACCCACCTCATGGCAACAGTAAAATTGCTCAAAACATGTCAAAACCCCCCTCTTTTTCCCTCCGCAGCCTGCTTTGAATCAGAGCCTGGGCTAAAATTGAGGAAAGCATTTAAGCATACATCTAAGTGGGCTGCAGTGGGATTTAAGCACGCACCTAAGCGGTGGGTGCTTTCTGAGCACGAGGCCTTGGCAGCAGTGTCCTTCTATCAGGATAAAGACAACAGCTTGTCTGCAAGTACTAAGTGAGAAAATGAACTTGCGGTGGTGTCAGTCTCGGCACCCTGGCTGGAGCAGGAGATGCAAAATCTGGAATTTACTAACAAACCCAAATATTTGCCAGCTTGGATCGGTTGCCTGAGATGAGGGTGATGGAGTGATCGTTAACAAACAGCTAGGACTGAGAGAGAGTCTTTTGAAAGTGATCTGTTAAAGTAATTGTGATCTTAAATGAAAGTAGTCGTAACGCCGCACACCTCACCCCGGCCCCCGGTACCAATTACCCCCTGAGAAGCAGAGCAGGGAATGCTGTTAAAACAGTTAACTTAAAATCTGTCCTGGTGCAGCTGTGGTGTCTGATCGGATAATGGTGTCTTAATCGGCTTTGCTGTCTTGATAGAGGGAAACTTTGGGAGGTAAAATAACCCTGCACAAAAATGAGGAAAACCGACTTGTGCCCACCCAAACAGAAAATTTTGTAGAAATGCAAGTATGTGTCAGAAAGAAAGTCTGACAGTTATTTGGAGGAGAAGGTGCCAGTAAACATTGCTGTTTCAGTTCCAAATCTGCCTCCCAGCTCTCAGGGTGTTAACAGAATAAGGAGGTGATGCCCAGTGAGAGTCTAAATATTGACAAAGGGTAGAAGAGGGCATTACTGGAGGTTTCCTAAATATACCAGCAAATGGCTGGTTCTGTGGGTTGCTGACATGCTCGATGGCCTGTAATCCTGTGCCGCTGTTGCTCGCTGAAATAGTTCAGCTCAGATTTTCTCAACGTATTATCTATTCAGGTAGCTTCTTTCTCCAATACTCATTAATAACCACATTGATTCCTGAGCTTGCCCACTGGTTTGATCTTCTGTTTTCAAGGGCACCTGGCTCTATATGAATTAAGTTTGACATCTCTCTCATGATTTCGATGAAAATGGATGCTCTCTGGTGTCAGCAATGGCTGACTCCAGCCAGACCTCATCTCTGCAACATCCTTGGGTTTCCAGGCTTCTGCCCACGTCGGAGCTACGTCTCCTGCTGAAAAGCAGACAGCCCTCCTGTTGGGATTTGAAATGCCAGGAGAGAGAAATTGGTTTTGAGGTATTGCTAATTGGACCAGAAATGGAAATACCGGGGAAAAAAACTTAGAATAAAGCTAATGATTTTTAGATTTCTGGTTTAATTTTGCAGAACCAAGAGACTCATAAGGCTTTGGAGAAGCATAGAAACTATCAGGGGCTTGTCAGGATTGCTCGTCTTTATCTCTGTCATTACGGTACCTTGTTTTGTTCATTTTTACTAACACGTCTGTGATAAACTACTTGCCTTATCATTATTTATTCTTCATATGTCTAAAGTGCTTATATGTTCTAGTCAAATTTATCTTAACTTAGGATACTGCTAGGCAAGAGCTGCACTTTCTGGGGTGGCAATATTTGAACAGTTGGTCATGGGCAGGGGGTTCTTCGCTTGAGCACATCGTTACAGCCTCAGACTGCTTTGCTCTTTCTTACCTGGAACATCTATCTGCTTAAAGAACTTTGAAAGGATTGCTAATATAAAAAACACATAATCTCATATAAATGTATTACCTCTCTGGGGTGGATACGTATTATGGGATGCAAACTAAGATATCTTCATGTGGTTGAGTACAGAGTTTTAAGTATAACTTTATAGTGGTTTAAAGCCTTTGGTCAAGTAGCCGAGTTTGATAATTGAGGTGATTTACTCGGGTGCACAGCTCTTCAGTTCGCTCTTTGATATAAACAAGGTAATAAATTGAGTGCATGGGGACATGTCTATTAAAAGCCAAAGTAAGAATGAGTGAAACCCCAGGTGCATTGTCAACATTAATATGCTTGCTGGATAAAACTGGACTGGTGCCAGCTAACACGATGACTGAGTGATGAAACAAGATAATGTGGTTTGACTATAAACAACAGAAAAACAAATAGAAAGCGATGCACAAAGGGGAAAAGTAYAAAATGTACTAAGAAGTTGAATAACCAGATATCACAGTTCCCATAAAAATATAATTTCTTAGCAATAAAGCATATCTGCTTAGCGTTTGACTCCCTTCCTTTTGAACATGAGAGTATTTTTTATTTTAACCTCTGAAGCATCTGGATTGATGGTGCACCCCTGGCATGACAGTAATGGATCCCCTATTATTATCAATTTTGTTCAACAGATGTTAGTAACAGACAAGGAAGAAAAATGAGAAGGAATATTGAACAAGAAAAGCTACTTAATGTGAATTCTTTCACTAGCAAAAAGCTTATTATGGAAAAATCAATTAGAAGAATTAGAGAACCAGCTTAGGACACTTCTGCCAGTGCCACAGCAGAAGCAGCTATCCCTCATTGGGGGACGGCAGAGGAGAGGGCGATCCTCTTGAATAGGTGGGGGGTGAAAAATGACGTTGCTATTTCAGAGGGTTAGTGATGGGATCGGGACAGCTACTGGGGCAGATCTCCCTGCCCTGGAAAACTCTTGAAATCCCCCATTTGTGTCGCCTGGTCTCACCGTCTCCTGTGTTCACCATTCCTTGTGCAAACAGTACGCAGTGATGGAGAGAGGCATCAGGTCTGCATAAAAATGCTGGTAGTAACAGCCAGTATCATTTATTTAGAAATACACATATATAATGTTGCGAACTCCCAAATCCACTAAAAAGGCACCTTCCTGTAAGCCATAATTACCATCGTCATAATGTAAAAGTGCTCCCATGAAAAAATAATAACTAAAATGTGGTATAAACCAGCACAAAGAATAAGGAGCACACCAAGCAATTAGGAGCATTTTACCAGCCTTTGCCCACTTCAAAACAAGTAGAAAAGGATGTTTTTTGCAGTATGAGCATACCGTAAGGTTTGGGCTAATTAGTGCAAGGAGGTTTTTTTGAGTGTTTGAGTTTTAGAAATGCGCTCTGTAAGTTTTTTTTATATCCTGAAGTTTAACTCAAAGACCAGTCCTTTAGGGTAAGCAAGAAGAAAGCGTTTCACTCACAAGGTGGACCTTTTTTCTGGAGGGTGATGAATCCAGCCTTTTCCAGGTTACACCTGTACGTGACCCGGAGGGCTAGGTCTGAAGCTCAGAAACGGGCCAGAAGAGACCGGTGGCTTGAATCGTATTAAAACGTATTGCAAAACTGGACCCTGTCTGTGCACCATGTCCACGGCGTGCAGCCTCTGGGAGCACTGGATGCCAATCGGTACCTGGGTAGGAGCCATCGATCTGCAGAAAGGTCTCCCTTAGCTCCGGGTGGAGACACTTTCAAAAAACTCCTATTACTTGGTTTCTTTCGGGCTAAGTAAGTTAGCCAAAGACAGGTGGAATTGACTCTTGATAGCAGATATTATTTGTGCTCCAAAAATACTTCTGGTTTGCTGGAAAGCTTACTTCTGTAAGCTTTCTGTAACACAGCAGTCCTCTTCTTGAGTACAAATGTTTTGAACAGAGTTAATTTTTCTGATCTGGTTTCTGATGCAGAGGCATCCAAAKATATCCCAGTTCTCCTAAGGATGCAAATACAGGTAAGGGCCCCGTGGCAGGAGTGTACGTCCCCAAATCTGTTTGGACACGGCTCTGCAGAGCGGCTCAGCTGCCTCGGGAAGGGGAGCTGGACTTTGGAGTGAGGCGCGTTCCCTTTCGGTCTGTATGAGTTCATAACCTGGTGCCCAGCAGTCTTCAGGTGAATTCTTAGGCATAAGTAGAAACAAAGTAGTGGTGTGAACCAAATGTAGGCTTTTTCCTATTTGTAGGTGGTGATTAATGAAGGCTATCAGACATCCCACTTTAAAATCCTTTCCATCAGATAAAGCCCCTTCTGTCACCTCGTTCCTTATTTTATTTCAACCCATTTTACCTTATCTTTCTTTTAATGTGAGCTGTCAAAAGCAGTCTTTGCTTTTTTGTATCTGTGTCACATTTGCTGACAGCCCAAAAGAGAAGATTTTCAGACTAAAGCCTCAGGAGATGTGAGCGGGGGGTGCGTGTCCGTGCACGCTCCTGGGTGACGGCACCGATGGGGCTTTGATCAGTTCAGGTGAGCGGCCAGTGCGTTGCTCTGGCGTAGGTACCGTCAGCTGTCCTCTGCTCCCCTTAGCCCTTGCTATGTGTGGGTATCTGGGTTGTTTTAATTTACAGGATCGCGTGTTCCAGAGCAGTAAGGTTTCCCCAGTGGGAAGGAGTTCCCATAACAGAGCTGTCTTAATAGAAAAGGTAACAACGCTCATCTCCCTCCCACGGAGTAATTTCATCAGTTAGCATTATGAAAGAAGCAAGCCTGCTCCTTAACAGTGTTATACAAAATAAAGATTATTTTCAAAATACGAATATTTTCCAAACCAGAAGGCAGTCAGACCAGCTCTGCCCATTCTTCCGCTCTGCCCATGCCCCTCTTCTCACCAGCCCTCCATTTCTCTACCACAGGGCTCCTTTCTTTCTTTTCCTGTCGGCACATCTCAGAGATGGCGAATCGACTGCATTTGCCTCCAGCTTGCTCTGCTTGCAGCTCTGGCTACCACGGAGCACGTCGGCTCGTACTAATGTTGTTCCGACAACAGAGCTCGTGTGTTTGGGGGGTTATTGTGCACTGGCTTCAGCTTGGCTCCGTGCTCACACTGGGATGGATGAATGGCACAAACGGCCATTCAGGAATAAGTTCCTGCCAACATCAGAGCACCAAGTTCTGTTTCTCTTGACCATATAGGCAGGCCTTCGCATCTTTAATGAAAGGCTCACAAATCCCCCAAAGTTGTTTCTGGTTTTGCAGCAAAAATTGCTGTGGTTTTTTGTGTTGTTTTTTTTTTTTTTTAAGTGCAATTTTACTAATGTTTGTTACTCAGAGGACTCAGGCTTGTTGATTTTCATGGCATGGAGCTGTGCTCTGCAGATGCACAGCTTCCAGCTGAAGCTAGCTCAGAATGGAGGAAGATGAGCATCTGTCCGTTTGTCCCTGTACAGACTCTCCTGTTTCTGTTCCCTCCTGTAAAGTAAGGCTAATAGTTTTACTTTGCCTTACAGAAGTGTTTTGAGGATACTAATATGAAAGATTATGAATCCAGGAACTACAGTTACTGGAGATACAAGACCCATAGCCAGTGTTTATTCTCTTGCAAGTACCTTTGGTATTAATAAAGGTGCTTGAAGAACATGTAGGCACTTTCATTGCATGTGAATAAATATATTTTTGAGCACATGTATGAGTGTTCATAAATGTGCATGGGATACTCATCCATTTTTGGACTAAGTCAATAATTGTAGAAGAAACCAAATACTGAGAAAATTGAGAAAATGCTTACGGACTTGCACAAAAAATCTGAATCTTGTAAAGCATTCAGCCTTAGTGAACTTTGTTTAAACCAGTGGATCTTTTGGAAAAATATTAAAGGATGTAATCAAACTAGATAAAGTGGCAAATATTGACAGTATGGATTGTCCAAAGCTCCTGAAGTAAAAGAATTACTTTGTGGTTACAGTAGTTTATGGTTGACTTTTGCACTGAAACAGAAAGGCCAGAGCTGCGATGCGTATGCATAGAAAAGCTGTGTGGCCGGAGGCGTTAACGGGAGGGGAGGAGGTGGCTTGCTCCGCACGGGGGCTGGCCCTGCGTCTGAAGGTGCCCTGTGCCGTGGTCTGCTCCTAGTTACGGCTGCCAGAACCTCTCTGGTATCTTGCTGGCAAATCCCTTAAGTTTTTGAGTGCTTCCAGGTTTCTGTCAGCAGCAATGAAGGCAGCTGCTAGTTCAGTATTTCTTCTTCGCCATAAGCAAATTCAGTAGCTGATAATTAATTACTAACAGCAAGGAAAGAAGGTTAACTGTATTTCCTCGAGCTCCTGCAAATACATGGTTCCAGATGCATGCGGAGGTTCGGCTCCTCCTCGCCAGCTCATCCATTAGCTCGCACTTCGAGGGGCAGGAAGACTATTCTATGTTCTCGGTGCTTAAGTGCTCAAAGATTAGCAGAAAGCAAACATGCAGGAGTAATAAGCATGATCTAATTGAAATTTCCTCTTGGATTTGAATGACTACTCCGAGACACTTCTCTCTAAGCCTTAATTGTCTGCTTTTAACTAGTCTTTGTTTTGTAGTTTGAAAGCTGTTTAGGTATAGTAGGCAAATACCTGACCTTCAAAACAGCAGAGAATGGAAAAATTAAACAGATTAATACGCCTGCTATTTAAGCATGTGTGGTGGGTGGTATTTTTGGCTGCCAAAGCCCTATTCTGTGAATACGAGACATCAAGGCCACAGATATTTCAACACACATTTTATCAGCAGTGCAAACAGACACTTAACACAAGGCGTTTTGCATACAGAACTTAATGTATTCACTTCGGCAGGTTATTTTTAGCTCCCAAGTGCAGTCATGTGGACAGCTGATCTGTTTGTGTTGCCCCTGTAGATTGCAGACATATGTTGGAGTGAAYGTGGCAGGGAAAGCATAACTGAGATAGGCATAAATCCTTTTAAGATCAATTATTGACATGCTCCTTAGAAAACCACCGCACTGAGTTCACTGGGCCAGGGAGGGAAGAATAACGCTGGGGGTTGCTAACAAAACACAAGTCTCCTACCAGACACAGATAGAAGGTTGTTTGGTTCCACAAGCACTATAGGATGGGTTTAACATTCATACATTCAAATGTAATATGAATGCTAAAGAAAAGCAACAGCAAAAAAACCCAACTAACATAGTAAAGCCAAAGAGAGGAAGCATCTTTCAATGTAGTCACTCAAATCCACAGCAATAGACTCATTAAAATGTGCTTGTACTGAATATAAACCAAGAAATGATCCAGAATAGACTGTTATTACAATGATCATAAAATGGGGTGAATCAGCTCAATTTTCATTTTTATGTAAATTGTTTTTAACTCTATAATAAATCTGATCTCAAAAATCAGTCATAAATATATACACTTGAAACAGTATGTTTGGCAATATAAAACAAATAACTCTAATCTCTGTGTGTGTTTGAAAACCAAGCAGCTGGGAAAGAAAAACCTTTGCACTGAAGGGAACATTTTGTTCCACCTACAGTATTTTTTCCTAACTCTTTAGACATATAAAAAAATTACTTAAAATGCCTTGMGTCAACTCAAACCAATTAAAAAGTAGTTTGGAGCTGCAAGGAAAACAAAACCCCTTATAAATGGTTTGTCTCTAACGAGCAGTTCTGTTTCTTTACCCTTCTTGATAAAACAGGGAAACGCGGTGCACGAAGGCTCCTGCTCGTCCTGGTGACGGAGCAAGGGCAATCGCTTCGCACGGGCAGGTTCAATAAGTTTCTAATCATCCAGCATCTTATTCATGGTTTAATAAACTCTCTTTGATTAATGAAATGGTGTGCTGGAATGGAGCTTCCCTGCCTGCCAGCCTGGTATCTGCCTCTTCAAAGAGGAGTCAGGATCTGCTCGCGAGGTAAGCAGGAGCATCCAAACAAGACCGACAGCAAAAGCTCTTGGTTGTTTTCCCTGGAGCAAAGTCGTTTTGAGGCTGGCTGCCTGGCCAAGTTTTGAATAAGCAGACACTGAAATGAAGAGGCCAGCCTCGAGGGAATACAGAGAAAAGATGTTTGATTCAAGGAAAAAGTTCAAATGGAAAAAAGTCCATCTATAATTCTGTTATAAAGTAGAAAAAATAAGGATAGGCCAAAATTTGGTTCCATTCCTGTTTCATTTCTTAGACTTTAGCTGTCTCAGAGGAGTTTCTGTGTGTACTCTACAAACATTGTACAACTCTTCAGTCTCTTTTTTTCCTTCCCTAAACAAACAAACAAACAAAAAACCCACAAAAAACCCCCAATCAAACCAAAACCAACAACAAAACCCAACTTTAGGCCTGAATGGAAAAGCAGAGGCACACTGCACTGGGCGTCGCTGCAGATCTGCGTTCCTCATTCACGGGAGGGAATGCGACTTGGACAGCGTTATACTCCATTGTTATGTACTGGTTCTGGTGGGTTTTAGAACTAAAACTCGGGTAACTTGTCACTATTGCTGTTGCTAAGTACAAAATATTTTGAAAAGCCTCATAAGCATTGACTTGTCATTTCTAACCATGGCTCAAAACTCCTAAACCAGTTGTAGCTTAGGTACTTTGAGGAACCCAATAAAACAAGTCGGAAGAGGTCTATAAGCAGGACTCGGCCTGCAGCTGTCCCGAAGGGTTGAACTCTTGAACTATATAAAGATAACATAATCCACTAATAAAGAACGGGCGAAATGGATGTATACGATTGCTAGCAAATCCTTGTGCGAGTGACTGCAGGGTATTTTTCCCAGCAAGTTTCAAAGGAAGCCAGTTTTATCTCTTCTATCGTCTGCTGAACTCAGGGTGGGCAGAGGAGGAGTCACAGCGAAAAGCATCTCCCTGTTTCCTCCCCCATGAGAAGAATTAAAATTGTACAGCGGTGGCACAGTAACGTTCCCACTAGCCCTGTGGTGCGGTACCTGATGTGAAGGAGTACTGGCTTTTGCTGCAGCTTCCAGCAGGTCCAGAACTGAGTTCTGTTGTCAATAAACGTTGATGGAGAAAATCACTTTTTCTCCATCTAGTTTTTGGTTGTTGATTTAAATTAGCCCCATGCCCTGCGGCTAGGCACAGCGCAGGGGTACAGAACATGATAAATGCCGTCATCATCTGCCTGGGCTAGCAGAAAACAAATAACTTCCAGCACGTTAGCCAGGCCAGCGTCAGCGATGTTAGTGTCCTCTCCGGTGGCAAAGGCCCTGCTGAAAACACTCTGCACTGCCTTGATAAATGGAGCTGCCTTCATGAATAGGTTATTCGATGATACACTGCAATGTTTTAATTATTTCCACATGTGCCCTGTGTACTGTTAGCGGCCACCGGCGTCAGGAGCGTGTTGGGGATTGCCCGGGTGCAGCATGGCGGCCGACGCTGCTGATGGGTTAGCAGATCCCCGGGCGATGTGCTTTGCGTGACGGCCCACACCGCGCTCTCACCCGGACYCACTGCTGCAGAAACGTGTTCTCCCTTGCCATGCATCCTCCGTGGCCGCCTCTCCCTGYGTACTTCCAAAGCTGCTCTTTGCCTCCCCCTCTCCTCGTGGCCCGTTCTCAGTGAAGAGGTGGCACCTCCTCAGCACCCGCCTGCGCCCAGGGCGTGCAGGAGGAATCGGGCTCCCGCTGGTGTAAACCATTCCCCAGTGCCTGTGCTCAAGGGTTATGTTTGCAACAATTCTTAACGTGAGCCCTGATCTCTCTTGAGGTTGCATCTTCTGGGCCAGTATGACTTTGCTAGCAAAAAAACGTCTCCGAGTAGGACCTAGAGTCTTTGGGAGCTCACCTGGTAATTTGCTTTGCACATGCATTCTGCAAATGATGTTCCAGGTCAGTGGCCAAGAGGGGGTAAGTGCAGATCAACGCAGGAAATGGGTTATTTTATTACCCAAGCATCCACATTTGACAGTTTTAATACCCTACCCAGAGAGCAATCACTCAGGCACCTGAACACCAAGCTTGCATGATTTTACTGCTGAGCAGGAGGAGTATGGATTTTTACTCCATGTTCTCTAGGAAAGTTTATTGATTCAGCACAAGAGACATCAATAGGTCCGAGTAACTGAATAAAGAGTCTGAAGCTAGTCTTAAAAAATAGTAATAATAAAAAGTGCAGTTGATAAGTAGAATGAGCTGTTTATTATTCTGAATGCCACGTTGGTCACACCATTTGAATTCTTTTCTGAGTCTTTGTTGACTTCTCTTCTTGCCTTTCATACAGTTTTCTTCTTTTGGAATAAAACGTATTGGGACAAGGGAAGGAAGGGTAAGGGCAATCAGAGATTGGGGGTCTCTATTATCTGCCTGTGTTTCTGGAGACTTTTCAATGCTTTTCTTCTTATCTGTAGGTATTTGGGCTCACAAATACCAATGATACATTCTTGAAAATACATCGTTTCTTTGAAACAGAGGGAAAGAAAAGCTTCCTACGTTTTCATTTCTGGTTTTCATCAAAATTTTATTMTTTGAAACTTTCTGTTCATCTTCACAGCTCTGACAACTCCACCTCTGCGCTGTTCTCCAGTTCTCGGCCATTTTGATTTAAAAGGGAGGGTGGTATGAAAACAAGTGTATAAGGCCTGAGGTTAGGAAAACATTGTTATAAGTTTGCACTTTTGTATGCCTTAATGTCTGTGAATGACAACACGTTAACAGCGTTTTGCGTTCCCTTAAACTTGCTTATGCAGGCCAGATTAGCTCTTTGCCAATTTGTGCGGTTAGGCTGTAAACCAGATGTGTGAAATCCAGCTCCAAAGAAATAAATCCTTATTTAGTATAATCTGCTGTAATCTGTTAAATCTAGCGGGTTTTGGCCAATTCTCTGAAGTTATGGTCTAATGAGTCCTTATTCCTACCCTGTGCTTTGGGCACGGTGTAGCATTCTGACAGCTGATCGGACCATTAAATCCATTTCCCTTCGGATTTATGCTGCCGCCTTTATTCAGTGCTTTCTGCGTTTCCGCCTCTACTTTAAGCGCTCTTATTTTCTTCACTTTTACAAAGTGGCTCCAGAAAAAGAGGCAGAATAAAATGGGAATTGTCTTTGGTAAAATAAACTGAAGGAAGTTGGATAATGCTGTTCCATGTGTCCCTTCAAAGCATGGACCTGTGCTGTTAGAGTCCCGTATGCCATCAGCAGAGATGTCTATTGCCAGGCAAAAATAAATATTAATGGCATTTAGATTTGCTGGCCAATTATTTGTAAAATGGCAACGTTCGTTTTGCTCCTTTATTCCTCGTTTCACACCAGCAGCAACGGGCCGTTGCAGGGTGCAGTCCGCAGGCTGGGAGTGAAAGTGGTCACGAACGTGAAATGCAGCTCCTCCGAGCTGCCACCCTGTCCCCTGAAGCACGGACGTGCTGTCCCCGTATCCCTTGGAAGGTCTTAATAATGCAGTGAGCGTGCGTTATAGCACAGCACTGCGGGACCACCCTGCTTTCCCCGCGCCCCCGACCGAACCGAGAGCGATGCTCTGCTGCATTCACAGAGGCGTTTGAGCTTCCCCCTTTCCAGGCAGATGTTAAAGCACTGAACGAGATGGACCGTTAGCACTAACTTTTTTTTTTTTTCCTGAAGATGGGGAATGCTGAGGGACGTGCTCACGGTCAGCCTGGGGGCTCACAGCTCAGCCGGGCTGTCATCGAGGTGTTTTCTGTGCCAGTCTGACCCCCCAGCCRTTTTGCAGCAGGGATTGTTCATTCTGTTCTTGCCCTAGGGAAACTTGGAAGGTCGGATCCTCAGCAGCTGCCAAATGGCACCTTACCTGGGTGGAGACACGGGCTCAGCACCAGCTACGACCCAGCTGCTCAGCTTAACCAGGGAGATCTTTATCCCTTTAATTTTTTCACCGTCTGTGGGCAAATTTAGTAGTAGACAGGACTTGTGAACATTGGTGGAAAGAAAAAGTGTTGCTCTATTTCAAGCAGGGTATAATCAGGGAGGAAGAGTATATAAATAAAAYGTCTTGCATAAAATCTGGCAGGCTGAGGCTTTCCGTCTGCATCTGCCTCGGGCTCGCAGAGGACAGGACGCCTCATGCAGAGGAATGGTGTTGGCTGCAAGAGGAGAGGACAGAGTTCCCCAGCTCACTCCTGGTGCTGCATGGCAAGCCAAGGATGTTATGGATTGGTGCTTCAAAACCTGTGTAATTGGCAAGTGAGAGTGATTCATTTCCCTCCTTTGTTTCTGTGTTATGCCATCAGCTTGTATACCTGAGTTAACAGGAATGAGTTATTTTGCTTGTCTATAAATTACCCTTTCCACAATTATGTGCTTTGCATGTAGCAGTTGCTCCTTTAATCATCTCTTTCTGCTATGACTGGTGGCTGTTAGGTGGCCTGCTCTCTGGGGAGCCACGCTATTGTCTGCAGCCGGTAAATCCCTTTATTGCTTGTAAATAGCACCCGTGCAGCATTCRGAAGAACTGATTCTTCCTTCCCCTCGGGACGTTTTTTCCCCCCATCTCTTCTTCAGTGCATCCCCCCTCCCAAACACACACTCTGTCCTGGAGGGATGAGAGTTGCCCCTTATTGGAGATGTCCTCTGTACTAGGCTGTACGGTGTTTGTCAGCAGAAAATTGTATCAGTCCGTATGATTTTTGGTGAGAGAAAGCCATTTTCTAGAATGTAATAAAAAATATATTCCTGTCTACAGTCCTCTAGGTTGTAACTTTAAAAGCCCAGAGGAAAGCTGTTATTTTCTGCTAAGCTCTGTTAAGGTGTTATAGCACCTCTCCTGAGCCCTCCCRGCTCCGTCTCTTCCATCCATCGACACAGTCCTACGCTGTCTGGCCCCGTGGCTGTTAACTTATATCTCTGCCTAGCGTATGTGACACCCTGCCGCTAGGCTGGGCTCACCCGCTGACATCCAGGCTGCCTTGGTGCCGTCCCCAAAGTCATGGGGAGCTGGATCCTGCAAGCCTTGGCAAACCGGTCAGGGAGATCCCAGCTGGAGGCAAATTCTGACGTAAAAATTAATTTAATGCCATTTCTTCCTTAAGGAACAAGAATGGCTTTTTCACCCTGGTTGGCGATGTCTCAGTTCAGCCTGCGCTGGCTCCTCGCCCCGCTGGGGCTGTGCCGTGCTCTCGTGGCTGGTTGACATGGAGGAGCTGGGCAGGGGACGGTCCCAGCTTCCAGCCTCTCCTTACTGTATATGAAGAATTTTTTCCATTCCTCTCCAGTGCTACTGCAGACTTTTGCAATTAGAACATCTTCATTAGTGCCTGCTTTACCCCTTTATAAATGTACTAAATATAAAGGGGAGAAACAAAAGAAATATTCGCTGAAAAAAAGCTGTAATTAACAATGTCAGATGCCTGCAATGTAAATGGGAAATCTGAATAAAGACAATGGCACGTATGAGTTAAGGATGTGAGTCAGCCTGAAGTCAGCATGGATTGTAATAGCTGCCTCTGGATTGTCTCCAAGACCTAACGCTATACAAAAATAGGCTTCTATTTGTATTACACTAGTGAGGGACGTCCTACACAGGCTATTTGGCCTTAGAGAGAGTTATATATTGGCTCTGAGGATGAGAGAAATTTCTCTCTCTTTGTGATATACATGTACTTCAAGACTTTGTATTTTGACTTTGAGTTCAATGTTCAGGAGCACTTAAATCTGAATTTCATGAAGGATATGCTTTTGCACCATAAAAAGTTGTAGCTGGAGTACCAAAAGGAACAGGTTTGATCAGAAACTTTGATGTTTTGTTGTTGGGGTTTTTTTTAATGTTTTCAAGTCCATGAGAGAACAGCATTCAGTGCTTGTCTCTCCTGGAGTTTGGGGTATGAAATGAAGTGACCTTACGTCTTTCATCGCGTCCGTTCTACACATCCCTGATGTGCTCTGTTTTTCTTTTAATGGCAAAATTTTTTTTCTTAAAGAAGAAAATGTATGTCTCAATGTTGCTGATTTGACCCCCTGTGACATCCTGTGTTTCCTTTCAAGCGACTGATGCCTTTAGGATAAAGCAGGTAGATCTGCCACGCAGGCAGATGGGACACAAGCAGCCTGATTCACGAGGAGTAACAGGAGCCGGGAGCAGTGTTCAGAATGAATAGGTCAAGCCTTGCCCCATGAATGTTAATCTGTAAAGATCCCCATACCAGTCTCAAGCCCCATAGAGTTAAATGGCAGTTAAAACCCAGTAGCAGCTGGTACGCACAAGGTATCCCGGAGGATTTTCCACTAATACAGGTTAAATTAGCAGGCTTCTGTGGAATGCAATAGCGTTTGGAAGAAATTACTCTACAGGTGTACAGTATTAAATAGAGAATGATAACCATCCCGGGAAATTTAACAGGAAACTCTATCCCCATTAGAGAGTTTTGTGGTGTGGCTCTGCAGACCTGGAGGGTCATCACTCTGCATGGACCCCGGCTGGGTTCCCCGTGGGACCGTGTCCTGCAGGGAGCATCAGCTCCGACCGCAGGCTAAAACCGCCGTGGCCAAGGTTAATTATAGCTTCCACGGACATAGTCCACATTCAGCCGAGTTCTTGCTACAGTGCAATCAGCCAGCGAGCCCTTCACCTAGCAGAGGGAACAGATGGCAGTGATAATCTTTAATAGGCTGTCATAGAAATCAAAGTAATGAAGCAGCTGCACGTTTTCGCACTGAGCGGTTGAAAGCAGAATCTTCTATCGGTGCTGATGCTCTACACGTAGCAGGGAAGAAAACTTGTTTAGTTTGAGGAACGATTTCTTCTTCTTTCCTTTAAGCCTCCATCTAGCTGCTTTCTTGTCTCACAAGCTAAAAAGGAGTTGACATGTTTCAAAATTTCTGTGACATCTTGACAGCTGAGAGTGTTAAGGTTGCTTGGGCTTTTTCAGTGATCAGTGTCTCAGATGGGCAAAGGAACCACTAGCAGGGACAACTTTGTCTTCAGATTACAGAAACGTTTGTGTGGTAGATGGTCTGGGTGAGAAAAGCCTGCAGGGGAAAGCAAACAGAAAAAGCAACCTAGTTATAATTTAATCAGAAAACCCTTAGCAGAACCATAAACAAGAGAATACCTGACTCAAGGGACACCGCAGAGGAATGGCAGCGTGCTGCATTCAGAGGTGGGATGCTGACAAAAGACTGAGATCCAGGCTGCGAGGTCCTGAGGGACAGGCGCAGGAGCGGGCAGGAGGGTGGAGGTGACGCCGGGTTATCCAGACAGTCGCATACCAAAGGGGAAGCCTCTTCACTCAAGAGCAATCTAGACAGGACCTTTACGATGTTGTAAAAGGACCATTTATCAGTCCAAAATTAACCTCAGGAATTGCAAGGCACTTGCAGTCACAGAAGGGAGAAAGTCTCAGTGACCCACAGGCGATTTATGTGCCTCAGGTGCTCTCCGTTAATGGGTGGTCAAACCCTTGCTCAGGTGGCCAAAGCAGGTGATTAAGAAGCCAGAAAGCCCAAATGTTACTGGCCCTGGGGGAAGTCAGTGTCCTCCTCCAGTGTTTGCTCCTTTCCAGCATCTGCCTGGGTAGAAGGAGTTGAACCTGCAAACCGCTGCTCTGAGGAGAACATCAAAATTTACCCCTTTCTCTCAGCCTCACAGGGACCTTTCTGATCTCAAACTGAATCACAGAACAACAAGTTTGTAATTAAAACAGCAGACGAAATAACCATAAATCACAGCCTGTCACAGCGCGCTATCCAGCAGCTGAAGAGATAACTGTAAATAGAGCCTGACTGAAGTTCGCAGCAATAGGCAAAGACAATGGGTGAGGATAGTGCAGTAGACAGTGAATTATCTTTGCCATCTGCTTTTTGCTAACACCCATTTATAGAAGAAACTAACATTTGGAAACACTGAGTGCTGATTGTTGCGCCTGTGGAATAATTTTCCACTGGATACAATTAATCATTAAGCCAACAGAAGACTTATCCCAGCATTGCTCCAGCTGCAACCAGAACACCTGCTGAAATTTCCACATTCAGCAAGCAGTAAGTTTTTAAAGGCTCAATCCTGAAGTTTAATCAGAAGTTCCAGGGTTCCCCTCAAAAGTGGAGAGGGAAGCTGGGATGACGATGTGAGCTCTGCAAGGAGTGGAGAGCTGCTGGGAATTTTTAGGAGAAATGCCCTCATTTCTGCTGATGTGTTTGGCTGATGTAGCTTGTCCCACGGGTTTGGCCGCGTGCTTGGCTGGGGGGGAAGGAGGCGGGCAGGGGATGCAGGCGACTCCGCACACACGTGGAGCGAGACAACCCCTCCTTTGAGCACGTGGAATAAGCCAGGCAGGCTCAAAAGCAGCTAGTGGTAATCACAATCAATTACAGCTGATTAAAAGCCTCGAGAATCCAATATATTGCAAAGAAAAACAAATAGCAACTCTGCAAAAAAGGCAATCAATAGCTAGCCAAGCAGCAAACAATTAAAAGGGGAAAAATATCCCCATTCTCCCTGACTGGTGTAATGTCCTTTCTTCAGCTTCTCGGAACGTGTTGTTCCCAGCCTAAAGGCTAATGTGTGCGGGTGGAGGGCAGGGCGCCGTCCCCGCAGAGAGCATCCTGCCCGCCGCCGTCCCTGGCTGCCGGGCGGCATGCCCTGTGCTGCGGGACGCGGGAAGCTCCTGGGTTTTTGCAGCTGCTTTCCTCTCTCTGAGCAATTAAAGGAACTGGAAGCTTGCGCTATGCCAAACTCAGTGCTTGTACACAACACAGTTAGCAGGTTGAGCTGGTTGAAAGCTCGCCCAGCGCTGCAATGACAAGCAGAGAGCCTTGAGATTGCTGTCATCATGCATCAGCCCTCTCACGGTCTCCAGCAAGAGAAGCGGGAGCTTCCAGTAGCTTCCTCGTGCGCTGGTAGCAAACAGAAAGCTCATAGTAGTTATCATCGGTTTGTGCTGGCGAGAGCTGCGCCGAGTGGTGCAAGGTGTGGTCCTCCCCTTTTATTAAGCACCAGCCTCTGCTTTGGTGTTTCCACCGTTCACACACCAGCCCTGGCAGTAGCTGCTCCCTCCTCTGGGGGCTGCAGCGGTGCTGGGGTAGAGCCAGGGTCCCCGCCGGGCTGGAGGCTGGCACAGGGCAGGAGCAAGGTCCTGCCCGGCTCAGACTGGAGTCAGCGCTGCGGAACTGGACCAACCCTGCGATCGGCCCCAAAAGGTCCGGTGAAGGGATGCTGTCGTACGCAGTCTTGGCTTCTGCTGCAGTGTTTCGGATGAAATAGAAAAGTGGTGTAAACAGTCACACAGTCATGGAAAAGCCACATTGGTAGGTTGGAAAATTAGGATATTTGTTCTCTGAATTAGTTGGTGAATAACATCCCCAAAATATTTTTTTTTCTGAATCTGAGCATCAGACTTGATTTTTCCAAACTCCTAGATCTTTACAACATATTTTTTTTTATTTTATTTAACTGGAAATCCTTCCCTTTCCTCTTTTTCTCAAATGGAAATATAGACAATTGAAGTAGAGTTTTTAAAATTTTTTTTTAAATTATTGCCCATTTTGTCTCAAAGACATTTTCTGCTGAGGATAGAAAAGCTATCAGGGATGAAGTTTTCAGCCTACTGCAGTGCTGGAAGAATAATATTCTTATGGGTTAAATTCCATGTAGCACAGTCYCCTGTATTAACAAGTAGTTGTGGGGTTTGTGAAAATCCTGGTTTGCCCTCCGGGTGCAGGTCGCAACGCATCCACGTGCCCTTCCCCTTCATGCTCCTTCCCTGCACGTGCATCTCGCTGTCCCCACTCCGGATGTCGTGAGCCTTCCACCAGCTCCCAGCGCCTCGCGACTCAGTGCCTCGACTTCCTGATGCTTGGGCATCCACTCGGTCGCTCGGGTTTGCTTCCTTGCTGTGGTTTCCAGATGGCTTCTGACACGCGTTTGGGTGCCGAGGGGAGGGTCTTTGCTCTTGCACTGTTTATGTGTGTTTTCAGAACAGCTCTTGGATGCTTCAGGTAGCATTAAGAAAGAAAAAGAAAACCGATGCTAGTGTACAGCCCAGAGGGAAAGAAGGAAAGGAAGGTTTAGGGGGTTGAAGTTTATTGCCTGTTGAAACACCTTCCAGAGATAGCTTTAGTACCAGAACCTTGACTAAAATTTCTGATTTTTGAGACCTTTGTAATAAATTGGATCATTGTCATTGAGACAACGGATCCTTGTTAGAGACTCTGCTCAGCCTGGAGTTCAGGTGCGAGGGATGCTGCATTCAGAGGTCGCACAAAGTGCGCCCGCAGACAGGTTTCTCCCCAAAAGCCTGGGCTGCCTTGCTTAACGTGATAGAAAAGTTGATGCTCTGGCATGAAGTGACAAAGAGAATTTTCTATGAAGAAAACTGAAAGTGAACAAGACATTATACAAACCATTAAAAATTTGCCTTTTTTTGTTAGCAACAGCTTCTGGCAAGATGAATAATTTGGAAGTGAAAATCATATTTTGAGACAGAGCAGGAGCCCTTGATCTGAAACTAATTTGTTGTCAAAAAGAGTTAAGGGATTTTTAAGTTGGGCTTTATCTCGAGCAGTATAACGCAATGTAAATACATATACCCGCTGAGCTTCTCCACTCTGCTGCAACAACTTTATGCTACTCTAAATCCTCTTTAAAATGGTGTGAACCCAGCGAGGCAGGTCCGGCATATACTCATTTCTCTTTACCTCCATTTGCTCTGGCAAATAATCGCGGAGGTGACTCAAGGCAGTTTTGGAAAAGCATGAAACCGGGTCACAGCAGAGGTCTGGGTCCGCGGTGGAAGGGCATTGGATCGTGTTGTGGGTGAGGATGAGAGACGAGGGCCTGCACGGACAGAGCTAGAGGGCAGGAGTACCAAACCCGAACCCTTATTTATGTGACTTTTTGGTTATTTTCTCTGTATAAACACCCATTTGGACAGCCCTCAGGGGCTCAGCGCCCAGAAGTGGAGTGCTGCTCCTTGAGCTCTGTTCCCACAGATAGCTGTGGTTTGGGGGGGCCTGATCCTGGTCTGTGGTGAAGGTGACAAATCCTACCTGCCATCAAAAGTCGCTGGCACGGCAGTTCGAAACCTTCCCAGGGGATGGGTAGCGCTGCGCTGCCT
Organism: Phoebastria nigripes; assembly: GCA_035582835.1. Taxonomy (NCBI): domain Eukaryota; kingdom Metazoa; phylum Chordata; class Aves; order Procellariiformes; family Diomedeidae; genus Phoebastria; species Phoebastria nigripes. Next base: position 1,096,917 of record JAYKAV010003266.1, on the reverse strand, counting down.
CACATCAGCTGCAGCATCGGTTCCGTGTCAGGGTTACTTTATGTTTCCTGCTGAAACTGCCTCTCTCCTCGCCTGGAGTCGCGATCTCTGGTGCTGTCGGAGGAGCTCAGCCATCATTTGCGAAGTTGCGCCGTAACGCAAGTCATTTCTGGACTGTCTGATGGCGAGCGGGATGGCTGTCAGGTTCCTGTGTGTGCTGAGTAAACAGGATCACATAATAAAGACTTAATTATAAAAACTAATGGTGTAAGACTATTATGATTTGTGGAAAATTGGTCATTAACTGCAGGAGTATGAAAACCAAACATTTTTCCCTGACATTTCCACTCAGCCACACTGAACAAACACATGCTGGAAAATTTAGAAATGTAACACGTTATTCAAAGCGGTTAAACACAATGGGCTTAATTTTACTGGGCTCGTTCCTAGTTGCTGAAGTGAGTTTGGCTGGCACATTTACAGCCCGGATTACACCGCAGTTATAAGCATTTTTCCACAAAACGTAGCTGTGACCTGTTGGCATTGGTGGGCAGCGACGGATGTCTGCCTCCGGGGCGGGCTGAAAAATAACTTAACGAGGAGGCAGGGTTCCACCTTTCCAATCCGACAGACGCTTCCCACTGCCATGAGAATAGCTCCCCACCTCTTCTCCCTGTCTGAGATAAAGCAGGGAACCTCCCAGCTGGCATCAGCTGGGGCAACACATGCCAATGCTCCCAATTAGCCTCCCAGATTCAAGTTGGTGTCCAATCAAACGTAGTATTAATGAGAATTAGGTCAATTTTAATTAGCTGCAGTTAACATAGTAGATTCCCCTCTCCCAAATACATCACTTCTTCTGACATTAACCATCAAGGAGTCTTTCTCAGACCAATTATCCCATCAAAACTGGTTGCTCTCACGGTTAACAATTTTCATACTAATGTATTAATTGCCCCTGGCTTACCCACCGCCTAATCAGCAAGGTGGGTATTAGTTTCTGGAAGTGATTGATTTCTAGGGACTTAGCGCTTAATTACATTTTAGCAAAGTCTGTTTTGAATCCTTAGAGAAGAGAGACATATTCTGTTTGGCTTTGAACTTACCGTGTTGGAGGGATCTAAGTATCTAAATTATTCCATTCATTCTTAAGCACGCTCGTCACGAGATGGTGGAGTTTTGTCACTTCTGATTCATCTTTGCCCAGAAGAGCTCACCCCAATTGTAGGGTTTGCATTAATAAGTAAGTTTGCTTTAAAAAATAATGATTACGTTATATATATCTGCATGTCAGGGATGGATAGAGTGATCTCTCAAAATGTAATTTGTATATCAATCAGTTAACTCAATGGTTTGGGATGAAATGTAGCTATATAAATGCAAGACCATAATTTATCTTCTTCTTGTGTCTCAACATAATTGCACCTTTATTGCCCACTCTCACTCACCAGAAACAAGAACTGCAGGGCTGGGGCAGAACAAGTGTCCATCTCGAGCGGTGCCTGTCCCCGACAGCACTCCTCTCGGGGGCTTCGGAGGACGTTATAGAAACCTCACACAGCCAGGCCTGGAATAATCGGCTGCCAGACATTTTCGTTTTGCTTTTTCCACCTTCATTATCCAGAGAGGGGATTAAACCCAGAAGTACGATATTAACATACCGCAGGTTAAAAAAAAAATATGGCACCATTATAACAATCCTGGAGAGTCTGTTTTCCTCCTGATCTTGCATATCCCATGTATTTGTATAAACCCGTAGGCTCAGTACGCCTTCGGTAGCTGTTTCCTCTGTACGGCATGAACTCATTTCTTTCACTACTTTTTGCCACTTTCTAATTGTATTGACAATTCCCACTGTGCTTGTATTGTCATCGTGGTACAAGAAAGGACAAATAATATTTCCCTGGTTGGTCATTGCTGCAAGTCCAAATGTAAGCTCCTCATACAAAATCTGGTGTAAAAATAGATAACTTAGTTTAAATGAGAATTGATACAAGCCTTTCAGGACCCTCGCATGAGAGAGAGCACATAAGGGGATTTAACCAAAGAAATTCCTTACTGCTACAAGGACATAGAAATGTAGCCGTGACCTTCCTCTCTCCTGTGCTGCTGCTCTTTTACCAGCTTAGGGATTTGTGGCGGCATGCTGGAAGAGGGCTTGCGGAGGGTGGCATTTGTGGAGCTGATGTTCTGGGGCCATCTCTGAATTGACCCCCACCACCTCCTTGCCTACCATGAAAGGGCTGTGCTCAGCGATGCCCGTGGCCCTCGCAGTCACAGGCCTTTAGGTCCATCCCTGCAAAGAGTTGCCTGTATTAATTTTGCGGTGGCAGCAGATGCTCCCACTGATCAGCAGGAGTCGACCTCTGATTCCCCTTTACTGCTTTTGAAATTCACTTTTGTTATGATTAGAAATACTTTGGTATTATCTGCTTGCAACCCCAAAGCAAGAGATCTACAGCTAATGCAATGATTTCTAATGATGCAAGTAGCTTGTGGGAGAGGGAAAGGGAAATGGGAGGAAGAAAACCATCATAAGGCTTTTGTTTACAACCTTTAGGAATTTCTTTACAGTCAGGACCTTTTATGAGAGAGAAGTACAGACAGATCTCTCTGTTCCTGTCATATTTTTGCCACGGGCTTATTATTTCTTCTTAGAAACGGTCTCATTAATCAAATGTTCTGGGAATGCATGTGATCGGTGGTATCAAAATCACTAATGGTCATTAAGAAGCTATGAAAATTCATTTTTGCCTACAGTATGCTAGACCTTACTTACAGCAGAAGACATCTTCCCCATCTTCTCCCCAGCTCTAAGCCAAATGCTGGCAGTAATACCAGGCATCTGCAGGTTCCAGGAGAGGGTTGCCAATTCCAAACATGAAGACCAAGAAAAGTACGTCCTGTGGGCTACAACTCAAGACACTAGCAAAGTTGGAAATAATGCGCAACACTTACTACAGAGAGACAAATATTTGGGATTAGCTGTTGTACCCAAATTCAGCATGGCTTACAAAGCACAGGTGCCGAACCAAAACCACAGCAGTTATCAGGAGGTGTCCTGTTCTGTGCCTGTCTAGGTGGGTGCTTACACTTCAATTCCCTATGGATAAATTGCTTTGACCAGCTTTAACTTCTTTGGAGCAAGCAACTAACAAACATACAAATGGAGGAGGAATACCAGGAATTAAGCAATTCATGGCAAAGAAAGTCATCCCTCTTAAGGTACTTCCACCAGCTTCCCCACCACACACACCTRCACCAGACCTCAGCTCTCGAGGGGCTGCAAGGCTGACCAGCGATGGCAAGACACGTGGAGCTCCCTGGAGGAAGGCTGTATTAGAACTCAAAGCATCGTCATTGCTAACCCTCCCACGCCTAAATGCCATCACAGCTGCTGCTTTCATCTGCCCTGCCCAAGTCCTGACACAGTCGAGAGCTGATACGTGGTTAAACCTTACACAGCACGAAGGGGCTCGTTATGTGGGGAGGCAGGAGCGGTGGCTGTGGCTGTCTGCAGGCTGACTGCATTCGGGAGAAAACCGGTGGAAGGGGAGGGGCTGGAGAAAGTGTTTTTATACTTGAAAAATGATAAAACTTTGATAACTTCAAGCCAGCTCAAATGGTAGACAGGCAGCTCAGACAGATGTATAAAACATCAAAAGCCACAGAATGGAGAGCAGTGCCTGAGAGCTCCAAATATAGCTTGCCGCAATGTAATTCATTCCTAAAGCAGAAAGGAGAAACTTCGCCGTAACATGTGTTGCAGCCCCATTTCCATGTGTGCAATGAGCCAGAATGAAAAGGATTGCAGAGACCTGTGCATCACTCTGTAAGTGATTAAATTAAAAACCTCACAAAAATTAAACGTGTGCATAATAAGTTAACAGAGGATATGCTAAAAGTGTGATAAAGCATTTTGCAGCTTGCTAAAGAGAGAAAGTTAAGCGTTGGAACAGGCTGCCCAGGGAAGTGGTGGAGTCACCATCCCTGGAAGTATTTAAAAGACGTGTAGATGAGGCGCTTAGGGACATGGTTTAGTGGGCATGGTGGTGTTGGGTTGATGGTTGGACTTGATGATCTTAGAGGTCTTTTCCAACCTTAATGGTTCTATGATTCTATGATTCTATGAAAAAACACCCCACCCCAAAACCCAACATGCGAAGACTTTGAAATTATGATGAAGATAGAAAGGTTATATTTGGTATTCAGTCTTTGTAGTTGATTGTATAAGGAGTTTAATTGTTTTATTTGCATTTACAATTTAACTATGAGGGGGATTATTTATTGTTTCTTGGATGAGCGGGGTACGACCATTCCTATGACAGCAGCATGCAGCAGGAGAGAGCCTTCCAAAAGCATTTCCTTCTGGAAAAGCAAAACTCCTCCCAACAGCCAGTGGAGATGGAGGCCTGATTCTTATCTCCACTTCAGCACATGCTCAGTGGGAGACTCGAGTCCTCTTGACCTCAATTACTTAAAAAAAAAAAATCAGTGGAACTTGAGAACGCGCTCCCAGCTCCCGTGGCCTTAAAGGTGCTTGAGTGTTTTTTCTGAACTCATCCTCCAGCCCTGAAGAAGGGACCTCAGCGATGCCAAGTGCTGCACAGACCCCTGCAAAGGGGAGGTTTCCCCCTCTCGCTGTGCTGATGATTGCAGCTCATTAGCGGCCAGGGCAGATGCAGCATTCGCGGAGAAGAGCTCGTGCGCTGCCCGACAGCAGCAGGAGCAGCCGGGAGCTTGATACAGGACAAGACACCCTATGGCACAGTAATTATACATTTGACTTTTCTGGAATTACCAGCTAATTTATTCCTTCTGACTCGGGCAATTCTTTTCAATAAGCTGTAAATATTACTGATTCATCTGGCTTTCATTTCTGTATCATTAAACAGGAGAAGGTCTCTGGATAAGCAAGTGGGTGTAGTAAGAATCTCATTATTTGTCAATGCTAATTAATGTCCACTTAAACTAATTATTAACTGGGTTTAATAATTTTAATTCTGATCTCGCTAAATAACCAGAAATTATTACAGGGAATGCTCAGCCGAGAACTTAATTAACCATTTGTGGCATAGGTCTTTTTTATGACTTGGGTGGCAGTTGACAGTATCCTATACACCGTTAGTAAACAGCACTCCTTTGATAATTTATATCTACCTATAGATATAAATATTATTAAACTGTTATTAAATCTAAATTAAGGTTTAATTAGGCAGTTTAAAACACTGCTGTGTATTTATCACAGCCCAAGAGCCAAACATAATGCGGAGAGTTTCTCAGTGCTTTGCCTGGAGGAGCACCAGCCCCGCAGGACTGGGACGCCCGCGGGAGATGGCAAACCTTCAGCGCGAGGTCGTGGCTTCGCGGCGCTCCCAACAGTCACCCAGAAGGTCCACCAGAGACAGCATGAGGTGAAAGGTGTTACCAGCCAAACCAGTTCTGGATCCTGTATGCTTTCTAAAGGAGTTAGGTCGTAATTCTTTTTTTTTCTTTGTAAAAATGAGGTCTGGCTGACTGCGGTCCAGGCATGTGTGCTTCTTGCATCCCACAGGAATCCTCAGCCCAGGGCTCGCGGGAGCAGGGTTCTCCAGCTGCTTCTCCCAACAGAGACAAGCTTCCCCCGGAGATGGTTTTCAGAAGAGCTAATCTGCCCAGATAGGATTGAACCTGCGTTTCTAGAGCAGCCTGAGCGTTTCAAACCTGGTGTGCAAAGCACCAAGGCAGGACATCGTAACGGCTAGATTATCTTCACAGAAGCCATTAAGAGCACATAATAGGGAATTAGGAAGCTTTCATCAGCAGTGTGGGGATGAGGAACAAGCGTGCACCTAATCTCTAAGCAGAAAGCTTCTACAGTGAGCATTTCTCTTTCTATTGGTGTGATTGTTAAATATACAAATTATGTGAAGATAAAAAAATCATTAAAATGCAATTATTTCAGTGATATAAGTTTATGGCTATATAAGTACATTAAAAGACCAACTTTGTGGATCTTTATGTGCTTAATAAAACTGAATAATTTGCCGGAAAAAATCTTTGATGGCAGTAGCAAGTAAATTTTGTGTCTCCATTTGACTTCAAGCATACTCCAGGTATATAAAGAAAAAAGGTTACTATATTTCAAACCACATGTTTCCATGTTGGGATAAAGAACAACAATTATAGGGCAGAAAAAAAAAAAGAGTGTGATGTGTAGATTATCTCTCCCTCACAGCATGGTCTGAGGTTGAAAGTGTTGCCAATGGAGAGTGCTCAACCAGAGATGGAAAAGGACAAAAAAAGCCCTAAAGCACACATCGTCATCGACAAATTCTCAGGTGAAATGCACAGAACAGTTTCAGCATCACTGCTGTGTTAAAAAGGACTGAACCGTACTGGGTGTTTCTGTCTGGCTCTGTAGTTTCACAGGGGCAAAATGCCAAGCTGCTCCCCACGGTGTTTGGGAAATCTCTGGACATGGGTGCACAAGGAAGGATAACACACGCCGGCAGTTTGTGGAAGACTGAAGAAGGTTGTTGATGCTCTCATTTGTAATTCTTTACCCCGTCTTTTGCTTGATGAGGAAACCTGACAGACGTAAACCTCCCTCGGTCCACCCCACATCACAGGCTTTATTCAAAAGGGTGTTGGGCCATTGAGTGGAGACCTGGAGACCCGATGGGCTTCCAGCACGGTGGTTTCACAACGGACCGTGTCCAGGTGATGAGCTGACTTCTAGAGAAGATAAACAAATACAACCTCCAACTGAAGCCGTGGCACCCATCTGTGATGAAGGTGCTCTGAGCCGGCTGGAAGAGATTTCTCTGTTAAAAGCTCCCTGGGGACCGGGGCTTACATGAAGTCTGTGTCCACCTTCAAGGACCACGTCATGCAGGGACCACGTTGTGCCGTTGGGGGGGCAAACACAGCAAGCGATTGTAACTCTTGCCCTTACTGAGCGAGGCAGAAGCACATGGCGAAAGGAAAAGTGTGAAAAAGATGGTTTTGTTTCTCCAAGTGGCATTTTCAGAGAAGGTGGCTGCAAGATTTCATTAGCCGTTAATCATTTAACGAACACAGTGGCATTTCCAAGTCAAACCTAACCCAGGATAAATAAATACATTGTGGTGAGGCTACAGCTTTGTGTTCATCTTTGTATGAAAAGGTAATTATAAAGCAGTCACATTGCCTCAGTCTATAAAACCTGCAATTCACCATCATTAATAGAGATTACAGTGTGTTCCCTGGTCATATTTTAGAGAGTAACACCTATCCTGGTATTTATTTCTGCATACAAATGTGTGTAAATATAAGGATCTGTCTCTGCAGACAACTGGAGGAAGAAGAGGCAAATGAAAAATGATGGAAAAGTAGAGGAATGTCAGTACAGTGAGTGTTGCAAGAATCCTAAAAAATGCACTTCTCTTTAAATGTAAACGGGATAAAAATCTGCACAATCAAACCTGCACCTCCCTAGCACCGGGCTCACTTTCCATTTTAATCCTTTTTCATCCTCCTCCTCCCAGGATGAAAGGGAAGAAAAAGTTCTCTTAATCAGATTCATTTGTTACAAGTAGAAGTTGCTCATATGGGGCCCTATTTCTCTAGAAAGTGGTTTCCTCTGCGAACATGTGTCTCACTGTCAGTACAGCCATTAAAAGACCTTGTAGCACAATAGAAAACATTCATTGCAAAATCCAAATGCTCATTAAAATACCGAAAGGTGCTTAACAATCTGCAAGTGCATATGTAATGGTATTTCTCGCACTGGCTCTTCCAGTGTCGACTCTGAAGATGGTTATTGCAGCTTCTCACTATCCTCCTGTAGCGAGACCTCTCAGGAACTTTCACCCCTGAATGCAGTAACTTTCGATGGCAGATGTTGATCAAGGACATTCTTCRCAAAGGAATCTCTGCCAAAAACCGAAATAGGAATTTTGTTGACTTCAGTCATTTAATATTTTCCCCAGGCTTTTTATTTCTCTGCATATCTACTCATTCTAGCGGGCCCGTGGAGCAGGGTGAGGATCCGGCCAGGAAGCCTGTCCTGTCCTCCCGGGGTGCCCAGGTCCTTCTCCCCGTACCCCCTGTCCTGCAGAGGGGCTGCCCAGGCTGCAGGTGTCAGGGAGCCTGTGTCCCCACCCAGCTCATCTTTGACTTCATTCTGTTTATACAGTAACGAGGCCAATAAGGCACAGTGCTACGAGATGATATATCGAATGTCCCAATCCTTAGGGATTAGAGGACTTTATGGTAAAACAGATTATTAGTTAAACATCGGTGTGTTTGTGGTTGAATAATTGCTATACCTGAAATCCTCTTCAATCAGCGTCCTGTGCTGAAAATGCCGTGCATCATAAATAAGGGTTTTTAGCCTGGCTCTTTTGCAGCGGTCCCCGGAGACAGTAGAAGGAATCAATAATAAATTTAAGACCTGGCAGGTTTCGGGCTGCTTGAGCTCCTGAAATCAGAACCCCCATCACCCGCGACACAGGCTATAAGGACAAGCAAACGCCAATGAAAATGTTGTTTCCACATTCATTCAACTTGAGGATAAAAGGTACAAAAGGCTGAGATTAATGTCCCACTTCTCACATCCACCCTTGCAGGTATATAGGAGTTGCAGACTGAAAAAAAACCTTTGCAAATTATGATTATTTTGGCTTGTCTGCAGAAGATAAACGTGTTCTGTACAGATGCAGACAGCCTGCCAGGCTGCATGCTGACAGGGATGCAGCCGAGATGCAGAGCAGGGGGTTGTGCTTTCCACATGCTGTAGAAAGGGCTGGGCAGCTCAAAAGCCACATTTCTGAGTGCTCGGGAACTCAGGTGCGCATTAGATATATATTTCGCTTCATCTCCATCAGTGACAGACATTTTATTCAGGAAATCTCTTTAGGCTTGAGTGGATGAGACCAAATACACATATGTGAGCACACGGAAATACCGAAGCAGTTGTGCTTAAAGGCACAAGAGGATCTGTGTGTGTGTGTGCGTGCACAGCGTGAGTGTCAGGGTGTAAGTGCATATATAACAGAGATTTATCAAGTATGACTGTTTAGCAGAAGGGAGACAAAAAATGAGAGATAAACTTAAGAGTGGATGTGGATCAATAATTTTCTGAACAATAATTCTGTAGAAAAAGTGTGTGGGTCTATGTATGTGACAATAAATGGGAATTTTCAGCTGAGGAAGTATACTCTATTTTTTGTTTCAGCAGGTACCCATTTCCTGCTCCTTTTTATTTTACTTTATGCTATTTGTGGTCTCTTATATCTGGAAGGCTATCATTCAAAACTTTTTTCTTTTTCTAACGGGAACACTTTAATTCTTAAAATAACCCTTTGAGCTCTTCTGCTAGGAAATGCTCGACTGCTCGTCCTTTCACCGCTCCCCTCTCCTGCGAGCTGAGATTTGGGCAGCTCAGAGGTGCCCTCCTCCGCTGCCGACGGGCTCCCTTCTGCAGGACGCGGCTCTGAGCCGGGCAAGGGACGAGCGGCTGGACCCAAGCTGTGCTCAGAGATGTGCGTCCTTCTCTGAGCTCTGTGATGGCAATTGTTGCCGAGAAGCGTTTCTCTTGCATACCCAGTAAACTGGCACATTAAGGACACATCCGACCCTGGCTAGCCCTCTTCTGCGGTCTCTGGCTAGGGACAGGACCCTGCTTTAGAGATTGCCTTTCCTCACGCCTTCCGTTAGAGAGAAGTGTGTTGCTGAGCACAGGGCACCGCTTTGGGCAGGTGTTGGAAACTGCAGCGACCGGGAGCGTCTCCATCAGTGCCCTCCTCGGAGGACAGTGGTTTCTAACGGCAAATCTGCCGAGGGACGGGCTGTGCCCGGGGGTCAGCCGCCGCCACCGAAGCCGTTGTCTCCATCCTCTGCTCCCAGATAAGACGGCGCAGGGTGCCCACGGCTGGCGCAGGGTCGGGTTTTGCTGGGTGGGACAGCAGTGGCAGGAGGTGTGCTGGTGTCCCCAGCGTGTGCCCTGACCGCAGCCCCTCTGCCCTGCTCCGGGGCGGCCCCCAGCCCCTGCAGCGCCCGCGGGCAGCTGGCTGCCAGCAGAACTGCTGCTCTTGACTTTCCTCAGGAGCTGAAGTGATTCAGTGCACCCCAGAAGCTCACCCAGGGATATTATAGAAATGTCTTAACCACTTTAAGCTATTTTAAGAATAAGGTGAAAAAAATATGAGCTATGAGATACTAGTGTAACTCCTCCGAGCTGTAACCTTGCTGGGTAAAACCAAGGTTGCAGCACGTAGGCACCAAGAGTCCATTCAGCATCCCTGGAAGCTATTTCCTATTCATCTTTGCTGATTTATATTATTGCTGAGGAATGAAATGTTAAAAGTAAATCAGTAAATTGCAGCGAGGCTCTCTGTGGCCAGCAGTAGCTTTTTGTCGCGTTACAGCGTAAGGGCATACGGCAGCCTTGGATTAACTTACGTGCCTGCACGCCCGCCGGCACGATCACCGGGAGCCGGGCGCTGTGCGGGGCACTCGCTGCTTTCTCCGTTTCATTCAAAGCCCTTCTGGCCGCGGCCATGTGTGCTCTGCGCTGCAGACGCCAGCGGAGACGGCGGAAGAGATCTGAGGGCATCTGGAATTGTGCTTCCAAAAATAGCTTATTGACATTAATGGGCCAGATCAAAGCAAAAAGGGTTGGAAAGCAGCCCAGATGAAAGAACACATAAAAGGTAGAGTGAAATAACGCTAGGTAGGGATGGAGGAGAGGGGCAGGCAGGGAGGACCCCACTGAGCACCGGGGATCCATACCAGGAACTGAGTCAGCTGAAGAGAGTGAAATGCGAGGATGGGATGAGGCAGAGGCTGGGAGAAATGCCTTCTCCAGCAGCCCGCGGTGTATCTGCTGCCGCCGTTCACCTGCCGCTTCCCAAGGGGGGGGACAGAGGCACTTGGCAAAAATTAGTCAATAATTTCTTCTTCTCAGAGTCCATCTAACTTTTGGTTAAAAGGCTGCTGTAGCCCAGTCGCCGGCAGTGTCAGGAGCCCAGCGCAGAGCGGCTGCCTTTTGTCTTTGCAATCCTCCAGGACTCCTTTAACCACTTTTCTAGCCTCATCACACTGACAAGATGATCCACGTGCTCGACGCCATGTGTTCAGTGAGGGTGTTGGGATCCCAGGGGCTGTGGAATATCTGTAGGAAATTAGACAGATGGTTGAAAGTTTGCTGTTGATTTCCCCCCCCAAGAAATTCTTGTCCTTTTTAAACCCCAAGCAAAACAGTTTAAATAGATCAAGACTTGCTTCCAACATAGCTTGCGGTGTGACTTTCCCCAAAATAGAGGACATTATTTCAAAATACATTATGCCATGTCATTTGTTCAGATTCTTTCGCATTGACAGGCGTCAGCTCCCTCCCGGCCAGCATCAATCTGTGCTGAATGCGGCGGTGCCGCTGAGGCTTTGACCTTCACCTGGCAGAGCTCGCTGGTCGCCTCTGAGGAAGGCAAATGCCATCTTCATTTCAGAGATATGGAAAGGGAAGAACAGAGGGGTTAAGTTGTGGCTGAACACGCTACTCAGCAGCAGAAATCCCTGCAGGTACCGCTCAGACCTACCTCTCCCAAACACAAACCGCAGCCCCCGGGGTCTGCCCCACTGTCAGAGCGGGTGCAGCTCAGAGCAAGCGGTGGCACCTTCGAGGGGAACAGACGTTTGCTATTCCCAGTGTTGGAACTTGAGTATCTCATTCTGGGGAGTTAAATGTGGTTCAGGCCAAGCTATTGCTGACTGCCTCCACCCAGCACTCTTTTCATTTCTGTCCTCCTTGATTTCTTGAGTTTGACAGCTCTTATTCATCCTCTCTGCATGGCCAGCAACCTTGGCATTCAGCTCAGTTCTGTTCTCCCGAGGATGGTATTAATTAGACGCTAAAACTGTCACCATGCTACTACGGCAGAAAACCTTTGCAGCCAGTGACCTGTGCTCTCCCCCGGTGCGCAGCGGCTCTCGGCAGCTTTCCTGCGCCCGCTGCTCGCGCGGCCGGGCTTTCGCTGCTGGGCACAGACCAAACCATGCTGCCAAAGAGCTGCAGCAAAAGCCGTCCCTGCTGACGGTCCCAGGTACAGCTGTGAGGGTGGTAAGTGGCATCAGCAGAGCAGACAGATAAGGGTTTTGCAAAGGTCTCGGAACAAGAGCGGGTGCTGTTAATGGCCAAACCCAATGCCGCTGCTCCCCTCTTTGTGTTCAGACAGGGGCTGTGAGCCCCAGCTGGGGGATGTGGCTGAACACACACAGACCGAAACGCCAGTCCTCGCTCCCCAGAGTTGTTTATTCAGGTTCACCAGTTTGGCTGAATTTAGCCCCCGTTTTGATGTATCACAGCTTACTTGAGGATTACAATCTAAATGGAGTTTGAGACTTAGAGATCTCATTATAATGAATGCTTATATGGATTTTCAAGTTGGAGCTACTTTTGTATTCCTTTCGATTAATTACAAGCATCCAATTTTTAGCAATACCATGCTCAAATCCCAGACTTGTTTTCACCTTTTTTAAAAAAGTCAAGGAAGGCTGTGAAAAGATTTTCATTCTTAACAACACTTTTCTGTGACATTTCAGCTCTTCGTATCTGTAAGATGAAAAGAAACGCTGAGTCGTATTCACCAAGCTTTACTGCTTGAGAGGAGAGCTTGATTTTATACACAAGTATTTTGTTAAATGTACCAAAAAAAGAGGCAATCCAAGGCCTTATCTCATTTGAATCATGGTCCAGAGTCATTTGTTACAGGGAGCAAAATCATATTATGAGTTGGTTGCAAATACAATAGCGAGTAAAAGGAAGGAGGGGAGGGATGGTATAAAAGAGCAAGTGGAGACCTCCCGGCAGGGCTGTTAGTGCCTCCGAGACGCTGTCCTGCTCTGTGCTTTCTGCCTCGCGCGGTAACACACTCGATCTGTCCTGCAGAGCTCGGTTCAGATCATAAGGGACATCGCAGCAGAGATCACAGGGCCAGCTGGGGAACAGGCACCAAAAATTGTGTAAGAATGAAGAATTTTCGCTTCCAATTTCATAATTGTCATAAAAATAGAACAAGTTCAGACATCTGAGGGACTTACAGTAGCCTTATTGCTTAGTGCAGGGTACTTGAACCTTTCCTACGTAACGCATTTGGAAAATCAGTTGGCTACATTTCACAAGCAAAACACTGGGTTTTTTCCCGTTCTTTGCAGGTTTTCCTCAGTTCTTTGCAACCTATATGCATGCAGACTTGTCTCTGCTCAGTGGATGTATGCACATGCGTGCTCGTACCAATCTGTGCAGAGGCTGATGCCGGTGCAAAGCGTTTGTGTATGGAAACAGAACACATCTTGAGGTAGCAGAGTTTGAGGAGGCACACTGCAAAAGCAGTCTGATCTAATCAGTTCACATGGCATCAACTTTTTGTGTTGTTTCACATCTCACCGAGAGAGGCATGCACCTCATCAGGCTCAACAAGTCTTGGAAATAAAGACAAAGCTCGCTCTTTCCTCCAGCAAGATGTTGCTGCTATTTAAGGTCTATTATCCTCCCTCTGCTCACACATTGCTGCCATTAGTGTTATAAATGGGCTGGGTATACAGAGAAGAGAAGAGACCCCCAGGGTAGCAATTACTAGAACTGAATTGTCTGATGCAAAAGGCAGCATTACCCTGGTGTAATTTGATCATAAAATAAATTGCATTGCCCATAAACTTGCTGAACGGTAGAGTTTCCCCCACAGTTGTTTCCATGCATTTGGAGCCAGAAGTACCGCGGGGAAATAGCCCAGCTCCGGCCTGCTGTGGCCACAGCCGCACTGAGACTCCAAGGAAAACTGTCACGGAACATGAACAAATGAATATTCATAATGAGATTAAACTCATCTTTGACATGGTGCCAATGCTAATCTTCCCCAAACAGGCCTGGATGAAAACTGTGTGGGAAAACGTACCTACATTGGCATGTCTTGAGCAACAGCTCTCGGCTCTCTTGCAGGAAGGTGTTGTCCGTTGTGGGGCCGGGGGGCTCCTGCCCCCCTCCTGCCCCCAGCCCCTCAGCCAGAGAGGAGCAGAGCACCCAGGGGGGCAAACCCAGCTCCGCGCTCGGAAACCCCGGCACTTCCCCACCAGTCCCCCCCGCCTCCCTGGACTTCATACCCAGCCTGGGAACCCTCCTGGCAAACCAGGCATCTCAGGCGCTGAAATTGGAGACTGGATTACAGGTCTCTCTGTTAGCCAGGTAAACAACAGGTTTGATTACAGGTCTCCTTTCAGGCAGGCAAATAACAGGCAATCATACCTCTCCGTAACGTGGTTCTGGGGCTGTTATAATCTCGACAGGTTTGAAGTGGGTCAGTGTTTGTATGGGGAACCTGCAGGGAAAAAGCAATAAGAAGTGGCGTTTATACACCAGGATGCTCTGATAGCAAACCAACGTCCTATTTGATGCTAGGAGATATTGCTATATTTTAGATTAAACTGAAACTCCAATTATTTGTGGTTGTCAGAAATTCCAGTGTATAAAACAAACCTGCAGTCCAGGCAGAAAGCAGGGTGGGTGCTGTACTGGACACTGCCTTCTTCACTTCTTGGCTTTTATTGCTGTGTATTGCTACAGATAATATCTGTGAGAATGCTAACTGCATCTTTAGTACACCGCTACGTGGTGATCAGATACTAAGGTGATAAATAGTAGAGACTAGAACAGAATAGCTGCTGTAAAACAGAAGGCTTTTTAGTGCAAGGCTGGGCATGCTCTATCTTGTATCCATAGTATCTCTCTAAATTTTTTCTATATTTTCTGTAAGAATCCAAAGTAGCAACCAGATTCTTGTAAAAAAGGGAGAACGTACCCCGGACGCCTGGGGCTGAGGCTGTAGGCGGCTCCCCGTCTCCCTCCTGTTCAAGCACCGGGAAATAGGATAGGATAGGATAGGATAGGATAGGATAGGATAGGATAGGATAGGATATTTCAGTTGGAAGGGACCTACAAGAAGGGTGGCCGAGGCAGCCCTGCTGCTCCCCCCACCAGCCCTTCCAGCCCCCGCGGCTGCTCCCAGCTCCCAGGCACCTTGGGTGCTGTGGAAAACTCCCAGTGTCCCCACACCTCCCCGCATCGGTTCCTCCGGCTGCTTTGCCACCTTTCCCCGTGCTCCAGCCGCTCCCTTCCCACCCCCCAGCCCGGCGGGGGTCCCCCGCAGCGCAGCCACTGCAGGGGCCTGGCAGGAGGCGGGTGGCACCGCCGGGGGGGGCAGAGCCCAGCTCAGGGACCCCACTTCAGGCTGCGGGGTTCTGTCGGCACAGCCCCTCTCCTCCTGTCCCAGCTGGGCTCTGCTGCGTGCTGGGAAACATGAAGCCAGGGGATGAGAAGTTGAATTCGTTTCCTATCTAAGGCATGTGACAATTGAATCAAATAGCGTAATTTAAAAATGTATTTTACGGGCCAATTCCCATCGTGGGGGCAGCGGGCTCTGAAGGTTTCCATTTATGGCCCCTAGATCTATCTTAAACCAAGGCTGTCTGCACTCTGTTGATTAAAAATCAGAGAAAGAAGCCACAGCAGCAGCAGGACGAGGAATCGACTCTCAGACATGCGGCGGAGCTGTGAGGCTGACCACGTAACAGCCCCATTTCTTGGAAGCAATATGAAAAATCACATAATGCAGCAGCAGAGAGAAAATCACAGTCCACGGAGAAATGTAAATTCAAGAAGAGCTTGATCTCGATGCCACTTGATGGGGAGATTTTTAACTAAAAGCAGTCATTGTTGATGAAGATTTTGCTGCAAGCCATGAAACAGGAGGGTCAAGAGCTTGCCAGGAGAAGACATCATCATGAATAAATAAATAAACCTGAGTGAAGACGAGAGATCTAAAGCATCTGAAATTTCAATAGCGCTGATCACAGGGCTTCACTGCCGCGCGTTTGATCTGCCAGTATAATCCTAAAATGGGAACGGGCTACAAATTGAAGAATATGGATTTGCCTAAAAAACTAAGTCATGCATTTGAGAAGATCACACATTTTAATTACAAATGACTGCGGTATCTATAGCCGCCTTTTCCAGAGCAGGTAGAACTATTGTATTGAGATTTTACTGTACAATATCTAAGTTTTACCCCCCAAAACGCCCACTGTGTCGGCATGCTAGCTTGAACGTTAGGAAATCCATCCCACTTCCCTCTGATGTCGCCTCAGCCCGAGGCGCTGCTCTCAGGGACCTGTCTTCTGCACTGGAGCCCTTGCTAGTGGCATTGGGGCTGCCGGGGCTGGAGGGGAGAGGGATGGGTTTCGGTGGAAAGGCTGTCCACTGCAGCGAGGAGGAGGAACAGATTTAACTGACGAAGCGTACAAGGGGGAAGGGAAAATCAGGAGAGAGACTCATTTTTAGGAGGAGCATTTTCTGTAACTTTTCCATCAACGCTGCTTCTTCCCCTGGCTCACCTCCGCTTTCACTTCAGTTCCTCACCGCTCCTGTCAGGCTGGCAGAAAGGAGAGAGCTTGGGCAGGCGGCAGAATGGCTTATTTGAATGAGAATAGCAATAAACTGTTACGTTTGACATTAAAACCTATTTGTAAGGCAGGAATGAAGGGAGTTTAAAAGGGATCTTGGTACCATCATACAGCTGCTAGAAAGGTCAGGGTTTTTTTCTTCTTTCTACGTATTCCAAGCGGAGGTGAGGGATGGAGGAGGATGCAGGCAGGAGTCGAGGAGCACGACACCCCGAGCCCGATGCGCGGGGTGCAGCATGGGCAAGGCCCGATTGCAAACTCCACCTGTGCCCAGCCCCGGGTTCCAGCAGCGCTTTCTTTCCCCAGAACTGCCACTTCCCCTGACAGATATTCGATATTACTCAATATTTAATTTTCTGCTTGATTATCTAAAAAAGCTGCTAGTTTTGGGAACTTGCAAGCACAAACTTTGTATTTGTTTGATGTTTACTCATAACCATTTTACAAACACCCGGCTGTGGGTATCACTTGGTGGTACAACGCACGCACGGTCACCACATCCACCAGCAACCCAGCCTGAGCAATGTCTGGAATAAGCACTTTCACACAGAATGCACATACGCGGCACGTTTCATAAGCAGCAGGCTGTTTGCTACAGATCCAGGCTACCAGTGCCCGCGCTGTATTGCTCGCTCCTCTTTCGAAAAGTTGAGCTACACAGACATCCCATCTGTTGCTGTGTAATTATACCTTGATGCACACATTTTCCATAGTTTTGTGAATGTTTTCTACATCTTTTGATTGTCACAAGAGAAGAAAAGCTCCATAACGTGTTGGGAATGAGGAGCAACCTGGGAGGAGACCAGAGTTTATCTCAGGAGACCGGGAAGGCTGCAGGAAAACAATAATTTGATAATTTGGAGGTCCTTTGATGACAGACCAACACCCTGTGGCCATGGAGAGATATGTGAGAGCTGGAGGGATGATTTGGGGAAAAGTTTCATCATTTATATGCCTAACACTCCTTTCAGTGGGGGTAGTAGTATGTTTGTCTCCATTCCCTTTGGTGTTTAGTAGTTGCAAATTTAATATCTCATTAGGATTAATAAATTCACTCGGAGGTTACTTCCAGGTTAGCCTCATGATGAAATAAATGGCATTGGAAATCCAATTAGGCACAACGATACAATTATATAAGAACATAATCCCATCTCCGCAGAAGCAAGACAGGTGCAGAATTTCAAACCTTTTTGCCATGGAAAACCACTAGATTACATGCAGTCAAATGGGATTTGCAGCTGTAAATTCATGCATTCATGCTTATCCTAAGGTGGTGGTGGAATAACGATTGCTCAAGACAAGCCCAAAGATAAACACACTTTCAGGGTCACAGGCAGGAGACCTGAGCTTATTAAAGTACGTTCTAATACTTTTCAAGTTATTTTCCTTTCCACGGTGCACTGTGTATGGCATGAATTCAGAGGCACAGAAATTCTGTGTTATTTTTATAGAGATACTACTAAATCTGTTGACCCTGAACAGGTCCTGCAAAAGAGACTTTTTTATAAAAGGTAAGTGAAAAAGAAATGAAAAGGTTGCAAATCTTTGAAAATAGATTATGGAAAATCTTCTAAGAGCTGAGTATCTTACCTGTCACAGACCTGCGTATAATGAACCCTGGTGCTGCACACATGCAACCTGCTTTTTAGACACGCTGCTGCGTTTTAGGGAGCTGGGATGGAGGTGACAAGTAGGTGCTATACAAGTTAGTTTAAATGCTCTGAATATAATTAACTAGTTTCCATGAAAAGCGGCCAGTTTCTGTACATCAGGTCCTGTAGTGCCTTCAGGAGATGGGCTGCGGGTTCCCGCAGGCACACCGGGCAGACCTCCTTAGGGGCTGTGCAATTACCAGCCCAGTTTTCAGGCAGCTTCAGGATCTGGACATTGCAGTTCATCACGCTCTCCAGCGAGACCCAGAGAGCATCTGGAAGATGAAAGACTGTTGGTGGCTATAGCCTGGATATATATATAGACTTAATAACCTGGGGAATAACAGCATGGGGAGAAGCTGTGTATTCCTCCCAGGGTTGGCAGGACACCCCATACATTTTAGTGGCTTTTGAACCAAAATATGTGTGCCTTTTTTCCCCAACTTTCACATCCTTTCTTCTGGGTTTGAGGAAATGCAATATCATCTTTTGCCGCAGGTTACAATCACAATGACAGGAAAATAACTGGGAGCAGCTGGGCTTTGCGGTGCCGGTAGGCAGTAGTTTGCCTTGTCTATAAAGCAGTTGAAAGGCAGGTCCCAAGGAGTAATTAGCACTACCCAGAACCACTCCACAAGAAAAGAGTGGGCTCGCTGCAGTGTTATTACCTCCTGGTCCTTCATGCCAATTTCCTGATTAATAACATCCCAAGCCACTTGATGCACTATTGATTCTAAATTCAATAAAAAGAACTGGTGGCTGCTGGTGAGACCACATCATTTTTCCTCTAAAAATGCAAGGCAGCAGCACGTCTCCAGGCAGGGTAAGGTGGTGGGGAAGCCCCCAGAGAGCTGCCGTCCTCCCTCGGGGGAGGGACCGGGGGTCTCCTGCTCTCCCGGGGCTCAGACAGCAAGGGCAGCGCAGTATCCCTCGGGATTTGGTGGCAGGTCCTGGTGTTCACTCAGGCAGTGCTGCAGGAGGGGAGGGAGAGCGTTTCCGAGGTCCCCGTGCTGTTATCAAGACAGCACTGCATTAGGGGAAAAACCTGACTTTGTTTAGGTGGCTTCGATACATGAGCACAAGGRTTTTGCCTAAGAAGGTAGCTCAGTACTATGGACTTTTTTAATATTAAGCACAGCAGTTGTCTCCTGAGTTTCTGAAAGCAGAACAAGAACAAGGTGGGGTTTTTTTCCAAAGAACCTGGCTTTTAAAGTGTCAAAATTTTTCCCATAAAGATAGTTTATTGGTGTTTTAAAACATTCCAGTAAATCTAACACCGAGAGAGAGAAATTGCCTGCTGGTTTCATTCATCCCAGCTGCATGTTGGTAGAGAGGAGAGGGGAAAGGTATGAGAGAGGCCAAAGCACTTTGGGGGGTTGTACAGGAAAGGAAGCCCAACCAATAAACAAAAGCTGTTCAGTCCTATTAACAACCTAGGAGAGAAAGACAAATATGTAACAGTGAGCAGAAGGCAGCTCAGAAAGTGTAGAGAAGCCAAGAAATATTGAGCTTTGATCCAGAGAGAATATTTCAACAAACACCGAACGCTTTGCAAATATTTAGTGCTTGCAATAGCCAAAACACATGGCAAGGGAGGAGTAAGAGCACATCCCCGTTACTCCTGGGTGGGCAGTAGGAAAGGGTTAATAGGTTTGCAGAAAAGGAGCACACACATCTTCTGGCTCGTTGACACTGGGAAAGGCATCCTTTTCTAATGCAAAACTTCAGCTAAATACAATTTTCCACAGGAGCTGCCCCCAGTGGCACCTCTGAACTGGGAACAAGGCAGCTCCTTCTCAAAGCTGCATCTGTACAACATGCAGGGGAGCAGGGGAGAACATAAAGCATTTTGTTTCTTATAATGACGAAGGGAAACAGCAAAGTGAGTTTTCTCCTGCTTTTTGGCAGGCAGTTGCATTCACTCAGGGCTGGATTTTCAGGGGTGACAAAGCAGCTGTCAGGAGGGAGAGAGACAAGACTCGAAGCGGTGTTCTGGGTAAAACCAAAGCTCTGAGTGCTCAGCTCCAGCAGACCCCTGGGCGGGAGGTGATTTATAAGCCAGATGTTCCCATTTTCTCCTTCTATACTTGTTCGAAGCCACAGACCCACCGCTACCGGCCTGTTCTGCTGGGGCAGCGCTGCCCAGGTCTCCCACAGCCTGCGGGCAGGGTCTGGGCAGAGCCGGGCTCCTGCTGACACCTCCCAGCGCGGGGGCTGCAATCCAGCACACCCTGCCCCGAGCGGCATCACGCAGACGAGGAGCCCCGGGACTGAGGCAGTGGCACAAGTGCATGCAAAGGTGATGAGCTGAGGATTAATAAAAGCCCAAGAAGCAAACAAGCAAGCAAGAAAAGGAGTACACGGTCATTGAAACAGTGGCCTCTGTTGGGGAAGCATTCGCAACAGTCGCGGTCCTGTCGGAGCCAGAGCCGGCCTGACCTGCAGCCTCACAAGCATCCTCTAATAAAAGAGAGTAAAAGAGGTGATCTGTCTGCTCTGTTGAGACCTTCAAATTTTCATCTTAATGGGACATGGTGCTTGACAGATTGAGCTCCGCTGAGCAGCTCATTGTAAATTCAAATGCAGGCTCTGGGGCTTATTGGAGTCACTGAGCCTATTTTCTTCCCTTGTTTGCTGGCTGAGCAGGCGGCTGCCGGGAGTGATGACTGTGCGGTTTGTCAGCATCAGTTTCCTGAACATCAGGCTCTAATCTCCCCGCAGCCTCTCGCATTCGCCTGCCTCCCACCCAAACAGGCGTGTGCAGGGGTGGGAGCTGCCTGGATTGAAAGGGGAGATGCAGAGCTGGGGGGGAAGGAAGGAACGACGGGAGGACAACGTACGTACTCATATTCACATATAGATTTAATTTCGCACATGCAATCACACAYGTGGAACAGGCAGAAAGCAAGCACGCAGGGTCTGCCAGCACTTGGGAGAAAGCAGGCAGGTATCGCAGTGGGGTGCAAAGAGGCAAAGGTAGGGACACACATGGGGGGCAGCCCCCCCCGGCCGAGCCGCCAGCCTGGCAGAGCCGGGAGCTCCGGCTTGGAAGCGCCTGGCGATGCAGCAGGGTTTTGTTCGGCTGGGTCGCGGTCTGGGGCAGGGGGAGCAGCGAGCTCCAGCCCGGGCTGCAGCTGGCATTTCAGCCGTGGTGCCAGCGGGTCTAAAGGCTTCTGCCGTTGCCGTCTGCAGTCTCACGTGTAAGGCAATGGAGCGCCGTACCCTGTCCAGCTGGCAGGAGGAGAGATGGGCTGCGGGTGTTGTGTGTGCTGGAAAAACAGTGCATACCTCCCCAGGCTGGCGTTCAGCCGCAAGCAGAGAAAGTCTGATACTCTAAAGTCTGTTCCTCTAACGCCACGGGGTTTGTGCCAAGTCCCCCAGAGCAATTTACCTCAGTTCTCAGGATTCTTCCAACTCCACGTCTCCTGAATTTCCTGGGGCTGCGGGGCCGTGCTGCAGCAAGGGGCATCCCCAGCCTGCGGCAGTCATGGCTGAGCCGCCCCTGCAGGGAAATCCTCCAAAGAGCATTTCACTGGTGAACGTGGGGGCCTTTCCAAAACCTGTGAAAACTCAGTGGGCAAAGGGGGACGATAACCTCTGCGAGTCCCCGTGGCCCCAGTGAAGCTCTACAGGGTGAAGGGACCTGGCGCGAGTGCGTGTGCTTCCATGGCCAGTTTGATCACACATCCGTGCCCCATGTCCAAACAAGCCAAATATGACCCAGTGATATAAATCTAACCACAAAACCAAGGGTGTGAATTCTCTCCTTAAAAATAAACTCTCATTTGTGACTTGGAGCCTGGAAGCGGCAATGGCTTTCTCAGCTTGCCGCCAGGTCTCGGAGTGGCTGGCATTTTGTACATGCTTTTGTTTTTGAAACCCAAAGCTCTACCAGTTTTTGTTTAAATCCACATTTAAGCTTGCATTTGTGTGCGCTAGGGGATAAGAGAAAGGTTTTATTGCTTGCATTATTTATGAATGGTATAATTTCAGGGCATCTGTATTAAAATAAGGTTCCAACTGGAAAATAATATTAAACAAGATAAGTGTGTATATTTGTTTCATAAATCCATAAAACCTGATTAACAATGATGCTCATAATGCTTGTTTCATCATTAAAAGACTTCCTGTATCTGTACCGCGGCGCTGCACTGGATGCTTTGATGCATTAGGACAGTGCCCTGCAAAGCTGTTTGGTTTACACCGAACTTTGCTGTGCAGCAGGGTATGCTTTAATCAAGGGTTTGCTTTTAATCAAGGGTTTGCTTTTGTTTTTTGATTATTATTATTTTCTTTGTCTATGAATTTTGGAGCTGATTAACAATACAAGAGATTGAAACTTCACTGTATTCTGCCAACGCAGCTGCTGGCTCCCGAAGCCATGACTAAACTAAGGTTTTCTTACTGAATTCGTTGCTGTTCCATCCAACTGCTCACTGGGAACACTTTCTAACAAACATCGCCTCTTCCCTTGACGCRAGGCTGGTGTGCTCTAGGATGCATTTCTGTAAGTGCTAGCGGCTGACAACCCACTGGGCAGTGGAACAGCCAGAAAATAGAGTTTTCTATCAATTTGCCCGTATTATTTGGTAATAAAGACTGACTTCCAAACTGCAGCCTGAAGAGTAAAGGGCAGATGAGGACATTTTCTTGGGTACAGTTAATGAACTGTCAGCCCCCTTTGGCTCTCCTTTCTGTGCTGAGTGCTGGTAATTTATTTCCTTGAGAACAGGGTTTGTCAGTCTGGAGGGGACAGGGTCTGTGAGGTCTGAAGGTTTCCCGGAGCCCACATGACAGAAAGTGGTGATGTTCTGCATGTTACAAAAACCTCATCTCCAGAGCCCCCGAATCTAAACCGGAGCTCTCGCTGGTAGCACTTAGTGGAGTCACTAAAATCCTGAGTAATGCTGGGCAAGAGTCAGAGGAGAAAGACAACTCCTGGGAGCTTGCAAGTAGTGGCTGCTCAGAGAAAGAAGAAAATATTTTAGATAAGAAAAATAAAAGGATCTCAGGAAATTCATATGCAGCTCTTAGTGAAACAGCAAGTGTGTCTCCCTTGCAGTGGGACTCTCCRTATGGCTCCTCCACAAGTGGTGACAGAGAGAATTTTCTGCTGAAAAAAATAAGCCTGGAGGTAAGAACTTCAAAGGGGCTGAACTCTGAATCCAGCAAGAGCCTTATGCACATCCAGGAGCTGAGAAGAGCACGTGTTGATAAAGCACTTCAAAACCTCGCCAAGCCTGTGATCAGGCTTCTCCTGCAGCTCCGCTGCGGTGGGAGACCGGGCTTTGGCCAGCCTTATGAACACCAGCGCCAGTGGGGAGCAAATGCAGATCAAACCCTTTGAAATGACACAGACGTGTTGTGTGAGAGGAGGAGATGAAGGTGAGGGCAGCAGAAGAGTCCAGTGCAGGGTGGTGCTGGGCRGGTTAAGTTAAATGCTTGGGGAACAGCCTGAACTCGCCGGCCCTGAAGCCCTGCTGATGTAGACTTTGAGCAGTGTTCAGGGCTCAAAATCCAGTGGGATATTCATGAGAGATCCGCTTTCTTTTGGTGAAGAAAATCTATCTGTCAAGCTCGCAATGGAAGACGCTCTGTGCTTTGAGCTCTTGATGCTCCTAAATGGTCTGAGGTTTCTCAAGACGAGTGGTTCTCAGAGGAGCAGACAAGCACTGCAGGTTGGAAGCATGGCCCATTATAGCCAAGGAAATCCCCATGGACTCAGGTCCCTAATTATCTATATTTGTATAGTACATTACCCCTAAACTTTTGCAGGCACGTGTTCCTCTGCCTTGCTTGAATTATTAGCATATCCCAAAGGAAACACAGAAGCCCAGGAAGGTTCTTGGCAAAGAAAGGAGCTGCACAGGATGGGTGGCAGAAGTGGGAGGAGCAGAAGGGAACGCTGCTTCTTGGCATGACGTTGCTCAAGAGCCCCGTGCACTTGCTGGTGGCACACCAGCACCATGCTGCGATCCTGCTGGCCAAGGCACAGGCACAGGGCATTGCAGTTTAAGGGCAAGACCCTGCTCTGGATTATACCAGTATATCTCTGCGCTGTCTCCATAGATCTCAAAGTACCCAGAGCTCGTGGCCACCATGGCCACCGTTTCACCTCTCCTGGAGTGTCATGAAAGGAGAAGCCGCCCTGTTCAGCCCCGTAACTGCAGCTGGCAATGACAAATCAAACTGAGCTGAGCCAGAGCTGCAGGAGCCCAACTTCTCTGGAAATTAGGCCGCCTCTGTTTAGATGATGCAGCCGAGCCTTGGTGGTTTGAAGCCTCTCGTTCGGTGCTGCCGATCCTTCCAGGCAGGCAAGGAGGCGCGTGAACCCGTCAGGCAGGGGATGCTCAGCCCCAGCCGTGTCACCGGGGTGCACCGGTGCCTCGCCGCCTGTGCCGGCACCACAGGCTGCGGATCGCCTCCGCTTTCTGGTACTTTCCCCCTTGGAAAAGTTGAATGCTGTATTGCTGGCACATGAAAGAAATAGGAGTTTTCTTGCTGCAAGCTATAGAAAGCAGGCTTCATTCAGTTCCTGAATAATTTAGAATACAAGCCTTTGATTAATTTCATGAGAAAAAGGAAACAAAGTTAGCTATAACTATAGGCCATTCAAAGTATGGATTGCCAGCAAAAATGTGCAAAGCGCTGTCATGAGAGGATTAATTACATAGATTAAATATTTTATAAGTTAAATAATGTGTATTTTTTGGAGACAAAATGGAATGTCATTTTTTCCCCCAAGACAGGGAAAGTAACTGTATTCACTTCCATTTAGCCCACAGAGCAACACAGACTCCAGTGACAGAGGAGGATGGATCAGGGCTGTAATTCCCATCTGGCACCAAAATCTATATTCTGAGCAGCATTTCATCTTCTCCCCAAGAGCCTGGCTCTGAGCTTTCAAGTCTCTGTCAGTTGTGAGGTTCTTCTGGGGGGAGAAGAAAAGGGTCTTGGCAATTGTTATTCTCTCTATTACAGTCTTCCAAGATCTGGAAGGAAAATGGACTGTATAGGGTGGTTTTAATGATTGTGTTATTGTCCTGGAGGATAATGGCAGAGTCTTTCAAACTGTCTTCCTTTTTCCTTTGCAGAAAAGAAGACCTGAAGCCAATTTCTGACCCTGAACTGTCCAGAGAGCTAAATCCCTCTGCAGAAGAGTTTGCATGGTGGCACACAGGGCACCTCCAGCCACTCTCCCAGGGGAGTCACTACGAGAGGCGTGGATGCAGCTGAGGTTTTCAAACCATCAGGTGGATTTGGCCATACGGGCCGTCCCGCAAGCCCCGTCCCGGGCAGGACCAGCRCCTGGGCCCCAGCTGGCCAACGGGTGCTGTGCCCTGCCCGGAGCCAAGCGAGGAGGCACTTGACACCACGCTCTGAAATCCCCAGGATACCCAGAAGTTTTGTCAGCTGCTCATTTGATGGAGACATTATGCACTTGACTGTCACTCCTAATTAAAAGCCTGCTCGCTGGGCTGTGTCTGCGGGCGCCCGGCCGGGAACAGGACCACAGATGGTGGGAGCTTGGGTGTTTGCTGCTCGTCCTCCCCACTGAGAGCTCGTCAGCAGGGACGACTGCCAGCCTTTCTCTCCCCAGCACTGTCCACCAGCAGTTCAGGCAAATGAAATAAGTCATTGCATTGGAAGAGAGCACAAAAAAAGTCCCTCTGGGAGACTTTGAGGGGGACTAAGCACGAGGTTTTCTCTTAAATCAATTCTGCAAAACTGCTGACCTTGTCACTGCAGAACTGTGGGTACAGGAAAACTCTGTGGTCTGGATTCAGGTTTAAATGTCTAATTACTTTTGAATATGCTTGGATAAATATTCCTTCTTCTGTTCCCCCAGTTCTGGAGACTCCCACGCTGCTCAGGCACAGACCAGCGGCCGTGCCCTGAGAGCCCGGACCAGCGAGGGCAGGGAAAGCCAGAGCTGGCTCCCATGGGAGCACGCCGTGGAAAGGCTTGCCAGGTTCTTTAGCTTGGGTGCTAGACATTGTTCTCTGCTAAAAGGGCAAAGTTTTGGCAAGCAAGGGTGAAACCCGCAAAACACATGGCAAGAGCAGGGTAAAAGGATGACCACCTTCCCCAGTAGCCTGAAGATTCACAGCTACTGGCAGTGATCCACCAATTAGGCTTTAACAAGGCAGGAGGAGATCTGGATGGGGAGGAGAAGGCTCATTGAGGTCACCTGCTTCTCCAGAGGAAATAAAAATGGCAGCACAGGCAGCCCTGGGGTAGGCTTTGGAGGGAGAAGGATGGTGGAAGGAGGACTTGCTGCCTGCTTAGCCTGTGAGTAGTTGTGTTGGGTTTTTTTTTGGTTTTTTTTGTTTGTTTGTTTGTTTGTTTGTTTGAGGGTTTTTTTTTTTTGGTACAATTTCCTGAGGGTGCCCTCATGTTTTTTCTCTGTATTCAGTGTGGCAGGGAATGTGTTTGGGAGCTGGTGTGTGTGAGCAGTGCTTTGGGTCTATGAAGCTTCCCTTAGCTTGGGTCGTGTTGTTGGTCGGTCTCAGGTTTAGTGCCCGTCAGTGCATGTGCTGAACGGGGTACTTGCATTGTGGTTTACTTTGCTGTGTGGGGGGGAGAGGAGGGGAATCTTCACTAGCACAGGGACATCCAAGCATTCAGTGATCAGTTAGCACTGGAATCTCTCTGTTGTGAAAAGGAGAAAGGGAAGCTCCTCCGGTGGTTACAGTCCAGGTGTGTTTGGTGCTGCACAGATGCATGTTGAGGAAGGGTGTTCTTGCTAATTAGCTTGTGCTATCTCAGTGGAGGAGAGAGGAGAAGGACCCCCAGCTGTGTGCTGCCCTGCCTGCTGCTGCCAGCCCCCTGCGGGGGTCCCCCATCCCCCCCGGCATCTGGCCCAGCAGTAGCCCCGGCTGGTCCAGGGACTCTGCCCTCCGCTCCCGCAAGGCAGTGTGTCCTGGTGTTGGTGACAGGGCTTCGGACTCTTCTGACTGTGTTTTGTTGCATGTTAATGCCTCTAATGATCTGAGCAGAGTCTGCTGGGGTTACCTTTCCTCCAATCTTTTTGATTCTAAGCTACTTTCATCCCAACTTGAGCATTAATCTTTGTGGTGGCATTTATTGCTTGATTCAAGCCCAAAACATCTGATGGCTATTACATTTTCTTCTTATTGCAAATATTTTATTTCCGAAAAGCTAAAAAAAATGAACAGGCACACCCCTCCCCCCCCCCCCCCCCCCCCCCCCCATGCCTGTATAATCTTCTCCATTTGGAGCTGATGTGCATACTAATAAAGGCATGAAGGAAATCACCCTTGTGAGGCAAAAGAGAAATGGAGCCCAGTAATGAGTCTGAGCCAAAGATGCGCTCGCTGCCTGACACTCTTTAATCTATAGCAATTAAAATATGGTATATTCTATTTCACATTGAACAACGAGAGCTGCTAAAGAATGGCAATGCAGTCATAGATACTCCTGTGAGTCTTCCATCTTTAAGTTTCTTCTGAATTTTGAAAAATAAATTGTGCTTATACTCTCTAAGTGTTGAAACAAAAGGTGGGGTTTAGTTTCATACAAGGGAGTCCCTATGGGTCCTTCTGCCCCTTGCTGGGCTCTGGCACCATGCACCAGCTCCACCTCGATTCCGCTCTCCCCCCACCGCCTCGCTGCCTTTCCAATAAGCTGTTGCGTTCCCCGTTCGATCTCCTGCGAAGCCTTTCTCTGATGCGCTGAGCCCTCGCCTCTGCCAGCGTGACTGTGTCTCCGAGCAGCCAGGCTGCTCAAGAACATCCTTTGGCAAAYGCACAAAAGCGGCGTGCGGGAAGTTGGAGAGCTGTGATGGGGCGGAAAACCCTCCTCTGTCTGGGGGGTGCTCAGCCCCGGCGCGAGCCAAGCCCTGCTCTGCCTGGTCCGGGTGCTCCCGCTGCGAGCAGGACCCCTGCCTTGGAGGCAGGGGTGTGCACGCTTGCTGCTTCAGTAATTTCTCAGTCCTTGTCCCATTTGTGCCACTCTTTCCTTGAGAAAAGGGAGTTAGGAGGCAATTTGCTTCRGAAAATTACAATTATGTTATTGATTGGGTAAAAAGGAACTGTTTTATTAAAGCTTACAATCCTGCGTGTTTCTTTTCCTTACAAATATCCTATTATATGCTCAGAGACCACCCACACGCTTTACTGCTTTTACGTTTGCCCTGCAATCTTTCATGCCAGTTGACTTTTCATTTCCAAATCCCTTTTCACATTAAACAGACCCACGCACTCTGACCCATTTTTCTTTGAAATAGATCATAAGTCCATGCCAGCAATGACTYGAGGTGTTCTTCAGAATTTGTAAACGGCACTCAAGTCTTGTGGGAAATGTCACAAAGTGTTGGTCTGAATTTATTAAGTAGTTTCTCAGCTTAAATGTATATGTYCCTGTACACAGCCTGCCAACATTTGTACCTGTAATGGCATTTGATGGGCGGTTGGTCGCTGGGCGAACCTCGGGTCTGGTGTTGGGGATCCTGAGAGCTCACAGAGAGACCTGCGGGTCGGTGAAGGGGAAGGAGCTTTGTGGCTGTGCAGGCTGATTTCGTAAAGGGACAAAGAATCCGTTTTGCAGCTTACTATTAACATTTCACTTCATAAGAGAGAGGAAAAAATGCAGTTTCTTTGGCCTTGGCCAGGATTTGCTGGGTCTTGCCTGCTCAAGGGATAGCCCTGACTCTGCAAAGATGCCAGCAGTTGAAACAGCCGCAAGTAAAGCCCAAAGCCGTTCCCAGCTCTCTGTAAGGGCACGGGGGAAAGAGCTGCCTTCCTTTGCAAAAGGGGAGGTGGTGCCTGGGTTTTGCAGCCGGCAAACTGACCCGCAGGCGGTTCCGCAGCCCAGAAGTTCAGGCAGCTGCTTCTCCCTCTTATTTCTCATTCTCTTTCATTCCCCAGCATTTTCTTTTCTGCCAAACTGTATGCCCTTCTCAGTGCTATGGGCAATCATTCCCCCCACAGACTGCAAACCAGGCAGCACGATAAAACACATTATTCAGAAGCGACAGGACTTTTTTTACCGAAAGGAAAAGGTGTGATCCAGACCGTGCTCTTGCGTGTCGCTCATGAGCTGAGAACAGCCCTGCTCGCCGCGGCGGGGCTGCGCCCGCGCTCACCCAGCGGGTGTCACGGCTGAGCCGGTTTCTGTACAACTCACGGTGGTGGTGGAGTGGGATGTAAATTTGGGAGGATGCTTCCTCCTCACTTATGAACTCTCTCCTCCTGGCTCTGTAGAGGAACAATCCTTTATTTGAGACATTTTCCAGTGTCACTAAATGAAACGCTGGTTGCAGAAGACAGCGAGCCACCTGCGAGGAGATGTCTGGATAGGTTTTAGCATGTTTCCCCTAATCTCCAAGCCTACAGTCTTGTTTTCCCGGGGCATCAGCTGGAATCCAGCCGTTGCTATAATTAGTAGCATTTATGGAGATGCAGAGGATTTTGTGGCCACACCATGTGGTTTCCATCCAGCTCCCTATCCTAATTTGAGTGCTGCCTTGCACCAGCTGCTTAGAGGGTGTAAGAAATACTAAGTAGGCAATTCCAGCATCAGAAAGATATATTTCCCATTGAAGCATGTTGGACATAAAAGCAGAACAGCTTTTAATTAAAATTTCTTCCACCAGCCATGTAAGGCCTAAACAAGGAACAGGAACAAAAACTCCCGATACTTTACAGTAACAAGAGAAAAGCATCTTTGAAGTCGGGAGTAGAAAACGCTGATGGGGAGCGGGCTGTGCCCGGAGGGCAATGCTGGGAGCGGCGGGYGGGACCGCATGTGGCACATGTGGCTTTTTATCAGGGTTTTGCTGAAACATCAGCTGCAGGAACCTTCCCTTGAGCCTTCTAGCCAGGTCATCAACTACAAGTTTTCTGCACGCTGTGGCCGTACAGTCTTGTGAAGAGTATCGTGGAGGGGTAGAGAAAAGACAGCAGACGGTCCAGCTTCATGCTAATTTAATTTTTCATTCAGTGTACATCAGCGCAGATACCAAAAGAGATGGCTCAGACCCTGAATGATCTTTTACCAATTTTGTGCCATGACAGCTGCTTGGCTGTAGCTGGAAAGGAGATGGGGCTGGAAGGAAGATCCCACCATCAGAGTACCCGTGGGCCAGGGCATCTCTGACCCTGCGCTGTGTCAGCGGAGGCTGTGTTAGTCTGGCAGGCGTTGCCACCAGTGCAGCTGTTCCCAGTGTAGCCCAAAGCTTTCTCAAAGGGCATCCTTCACGATAAGGTAGGTGTCATTCCTGATGACTTGCGTGAGTGTAAAAGCTAATTTCATGGCAGGGAGGTATGAGACAGCAGCACTGCTTCCCTGCTTTTCCTGGGAAGCATTGTACTATTAGTGCRTACAACTATTAGAGAAAACAGTGTTTCAAGTTTATTGGGAATGAAAGTTCCTTAAGAGTTTATTGTATCTGCTGCTTTACTTTTAGAAGATTTTGACCTGACTTGTAGCTAGCTGGTAGATAGGCGCTGCCTCGCTTTCCAGATCTATTTAGACAGAAGACATCTGCTCCTGTGCCCTGAGCCCCGCAGAGCATCCAGGCTGTCCTTTCGGACGTTGCAGTGGGATCCTGCGATGCTGCCCAGCGTGCCACCCTGAGCGATCTGCCCACCTTCACAGCTGGGACGAGACTCTCATGGAGAGGCAAATCGCTGAGCGCTTGTGAAGATCTGCTCGTGCTCTTGGCTTTGCCATCGGGATGCTTTCCCCTCTGCCCCGTGGAAGGAAGCGCAGGGCTGTCCCTGGCTGTGACCCTCCCAGGGCAGGCTAGGTCCAGGCGGATGAGACCAGACCCATTTTCCCTCTTGCCGCCCCTGCCCACCCCCCCGACTCTGACCCTTTCGGATTGTGCTTATTCTGAGCAGTTTAAGGGAAAATACCTTGTGGCAGCTCTGCTCCTCCAGGAGCAGCTCTGTGCATGCACGGGCATGTTGCAAGTATAGCAAGTTCCTTAAAGAGCATGTTATGTGTAAATATATAGTATTGCTGCTTAGAATGGTCCTCCAGAGAAAACCTGCATAAGTACACATTCTGCAGAAATCAAGTGAGAATGATAAAGGAAATGTTAAAATACTGCCCTGAGGGCTTCCGAACTGACTGGGAGGAACTAAGAGAGGAATTTGCTCCATGCACCAAGGGACTGTGATTAGCGAAAGCAGTTATGCAGCAAGAGGAGGAAAGCTTATGGGGCAGGAGGGAAGGGAGCTGCACATAATCAGGAAAGCATGTCGGGGTTAAATGCTGCTCTCTGTTTTGGATGTATCTGTATTCTTCAAGAGTTTATTGTTAGCAATTGCATTACAGCAGCACCTGAGGCTTTGAAATAAATGAGAGCTCTGCAGTGCTAAACATCGTGCAGATGCAGCCAGCTCGAAAGGCTCTGCAGCCTGAACGGGGGCCAGGATGGTGCTCGCTGTCCTTCCCGCTGCGCGTGCTGCGAGCAAGGGCTGTGCTCTGCCACSCGTGGGGGCTGGTGGGGAGCCACGGTTTGTACTTTGCCATGCTCTGGGCCTGCCTCAGGAGACGTGGCTGCAGGATTCAAGCTTTCCTGYGGCACTTGCAGCTTTGGAGGAGCGTGCCAGGGCCGAGGCTGGTGCCTGTGGCTCACTAGCCTGCCAGCCCTGACAGGAGCCGTGTTCCTTGGGGCAGCGTCCGACCTCAGCTGTGCTGGCACAGGTGCAGGGGGGCTCCCCCGCTGCTGTGCACGGAGCAGTGCACGCTCATGAAAGCACAGACGTTCAAAGGCTGCTGTACCCTGACTTGCTGGTTGGTACGCAGCTATGCCAGGGAGAACGATGAGCAAGACCCAGCAGGGGAGACCCTGGTCGATGAACAACCAGGTCACAGCCCACAGCCTCATCCGTCTTCCCAGCACCTTGCCCCCAGGGAGGGTGGGCCAGCACGAGGGATCCTCTCTCTGGCATCAGTCAGGCTGTACCTGCCTTACAGGTGAAATGCCTACCTGCAATACCTGGCAATTGTCAGGAGCACCAAATTCAGTGTACGAGCAGGAAAAAAATCAAAGCAGAGGAGTCTCTCTGTTCTCTTGGATTTAATGACGATGACTGAAATGAGCTTTAGCTGGCTTCTGTCACTGATGCCGTCTGCATCCGGAAAATACATTTCTGAAACTACAGTGCTTACACAGAGGCAAGTTGGGAGTACATTAAATGAGTTCATCCTAGATGTGTGTGTGCGATTCCCAGCTGATCAATTACCTGCAGTGCCAGGCAGTGAGACATGCATTATTTGTGAGTTCCTTTATGGCCTGAACCCAAGATCCTGCTATAGATCAAGTTCGAAGTCAAGCCAAGCACTTTCCTCGTAGCACGGCGTGAGGGCTGTGCCCAGCCCCAGGTCCCCCTTCCTTGCAGCAGTAATAGCAATTACAACATTTAGAGGAACAAGAGGAGGAGAGTTTTGCTGGGAGCAGGTCCCAGCCCTGCTGCAGCCTGTGCAGCGGAGCCAATTCACCTTCCAGCCCTGCTCAGCCCATGCTGGCTTTGTTCATACAGAGTTTCCTTCTTTGTTCGGAGCACCAATTATTGCTCTGTAAGACAGCATTCATCCAGCCCAAATTGTTCTACACTGAACAGAATCCTTAAACAAACAGAAATGAAAAGGGCCTGAAGTTCCTGGGTCTGTGCAGAAAAATCCATTTCCTTCTGACACTGCCATCTGTGCTGCTCTCCTGCCTTCCTCCAGTCGCCGTGCCGGGGAATTCTTGCACTCAAATTAATTGACATTCTGTCCCTTGTTTTCTGTCTGCTCCCAAGATAAGCTTAATAATGCCAAAGCTGCCTTATGCAGAGCTCCTTCTCAAATCTTTTTGGTTTKTATCAATTTATCTGCTCTTGGCAAAGCCAGCAAGTGGTTCTGAGAGTCGAGGAAAAAAGCCCCATCCTTCCCTCCGTCCCCTTAGGGCCTTGCTGCCGTGCATATGTATGCTCACCTTTCATCACTACTTCAGCCTCTGCTGGTGTTTTACTCTGTTACTGGTGCTTCTTGAGCTGTCTGCCCTTCCCAATGCCTCTTCAGGGTGAGAAGTGGCTTCAGGGATCGCTTTTACCTCCATCTGACTCTGTTTCTTTTTCTCAAATTTTGCATCTCTGAGCTCAATTTGCATTTGACACTTCCTATCCAACAATACTTATAGGAACGATATAGATTCTTGAAATGAAAAAGAAACATACAGACTTAAGGGGAAAGCTGGAGCATATAAAGGTGCGTGATCTGGTTAGAGCACAGGCTAAGGAGCCATAAATGCCAGCCACGATCTGAAAGATGTGTGCACCCCTCGGTAACGAATCAGTTTCTCCACCCGATCGTGTCRACGGAGTGGCCCGGCTGCAGTAGTGGCATCGGGGTTGGGCCCAGCTCCATCAGGGATGTCTCTGGCTCTCTCGAGAAAGAAGCCGTCAGCAGCAGAGGGCCGGTTCTCAAGGGACGCCACGGGAAGCCTCTTCTGGGCGTATTAAAACAGGCGGTTCTGTTGAGTGTTCCTAGGGCCAATCTTTGACAGGACACGGGTGCAATACGCTGCTCTCAGACGTGTTTGCCGTGGCTGATGGCTCCACTCCGGTGCACGTTACAAGGGCAGCAGGAAAGGGAGGAGGGTTGTCTTGGTTCCCAGTGAAGCGGTCTTCAGAAGCTCCGAACTGCGGGACAGGAGGGCTGCTCATGTTGACGTGGTGCTGTGCTTATGGGACAGCAACAAGCACAGGCTTCTGACGGAAATAAGAGCAGCCTTTCTCTCCTTACTTGGCTTCGGGCAGCTATGCTGCACCTTCTCGAGTAGCTGCCACTGCGTCTCCATCTGTCCTGCCTCCTCTGCTTGCTACCTGCTCTGCCAGCTTCGGCCTCCTTTCCATGAAGAGCCCTCCTAGGAGGCTGCTATGACCCCTTGTAAAAGGTCTCGGTGGGTACTGGCATGTGCTTTCCATCACTACCGAAGGAGCCAAACCCCTGGAGACGACTTTGAAGGCACTGCTACTGACACACAAGCCCAGCTCTTCCCGAAGGGCAGCAGCGGGTGCCAGTGCTGCTCTGTGCCATTACCCTCTGTGGGGCTTTTACTTTAAGATGAAGTGCCAAAGAATAATGTTCTCGTGTTGCGTAAGTGTTGACAAACCAAGTGGGTTTAATTGCTCTCCCTGGCAGCCAGCACGCTGCAACCTGTCCTCCTGGCAGCAGCGCACAGCTCCGTGCCCGCAGCGAGGGTCGGCAGGGCTGCCGGGCAGGAGGCACGCGGAGGCAGCGCGCTGGGGCTCCTGGCAGGAGTGGTGACTTCTACTCGCTYTCGCCAGCTGCCCATTTAATCCTATTTTGATTGGCACTTACTCTTCAGCAGAGCAGCCCAATTGACTCGAGCAGGCAGAGAGCCACCGGAGCAGATGGGCAAGGCTGCAGCTACGYGGTGGACCGTGCACAGGTCCTCCATTGCATCCTTAGTCCAGAAGCACCGGCAGAGCCAACCTCCTTGAAGACAGGAGGCTTCTAATTGAAGGAGATGCTTGTGGACAGGGACATGTCGCTCAGTAGTGCTGGCCTGGGGAAAGGATTTAAAGAAACGCCTAGCAGTGCCTCTGTACCCTCCATGTGACATTAAGAATATATGAAGTTCGTGTGGGTAGGGCCTCCTTCCAAATAGCCATGTTTATTATTTGCAAACATAATTATATCTGGCTACAAATATCCACTGCTGCTCTGCTTGTTTCCGCTGGCCTTTACATTAGAAGATACAGAGCCTCGTGGGCTTACGGCCTTGGAAAGGCACATGGACACCGGCCTTCGAGGAAAGGGTTTGAGCTCAGGGGCTGGGCTGAGAGCCGAGGCTTGTGTACCTGCTCCGTGCTGCTGACCCTGCCCTGGGGCGATGCTGTCCAAGAGCGGGGCAAGAGCATCTTCAACACGGAGGGCTGCTCCGTTGGCGGAGAGAGTGGATTTTGTGCTGCTGTAAGCACACTAACACATGGAGAAATGTTTTCCGTTTTCACCTCCAGTTTCCGACTATAGGGTCAGTTTCTTCTGTCAGGAAATAAAAATTACTGTTAAAATTGTTCTTTTGCAAAAGGAGGCATCTTTTTGCCCGTGACAGATTCACTGCTGCTGTCTAATGCTGCGCCAGCCCTTCGGTGGGGGCTGGTCCCCTCGTTAAACGGCTGCTCTTGATCTGGCTGGGTCTGATTTCCAGGCATTTCCATCCTGTATCCCTTCAGCACTGGTACCCTTCCAAAGAAAGATGGGAGAAACAATCTGTTGGTGCTCGTGCTCCCTTTGCACATTATACAATTACATGGGAATTAATTTTAAAATGTGCCTTATCTGATTTGTGACTTCAGTCTCCCTTGGGGTAAGAGAAATCATGTTGAAACCAATTACTGTTCACCCAGGAATTGCTCTACCAGTTTCTTCCCATGTGAATATTATCGGTTAAATAACAGGCAGACTGAATGCCTGGGATAAGGTGGCAGACTTCTGACACTAGGTCTGATTTGTATAGAGTGCATCATTTACATTAAAATTGTAATTATGTTCATGTTCTTGGGTGCAGTACTTAATGAAAAACTCTTTGGTCTTTTCTCTGCAATCTCCATCCCTTTTCCACTCCTTTGAGCAGCACAGTACCACCAGTCTCTGCTGCTTTTTCAGGCTCCAGTGTCTCTTGATGTACGTGGGGTTTTTTTCTTTTTAATCAGATGTGCTATTTCAGATCGTTTTATTTTCTGAACCCATATAACTGACAGAGATGTACTGTCTGTCTCCCAAACATCAGGATTCATGATTGTGCTGTGAAATGTTTGCTTTTAGTGTGCTCATAAAAACCCAGGACAAGTCAAAGTGGAGCTGTCCTGGGGTTCGGCTGATCGATAAATCACAGCTTACGGGGCTGGTGGTTTCATTTCTGATCTTTGTGCAATGGGATTTCTTCTCTGGAT
The DNA here is from genome assembly GCA_035582835.1 of Phoebastria nigripes. Taxonomy (NCBI): domain Eukaryota; kingdom Metazoa; phylum Chordata; class Aves; order Procellariiformes; family Diomedeidae; genus Phoebastria; species Phoebastria nigripes. The sequence continues at coordinate 1,060,871 of JAYKAV010003266.1, read as the reverse complement.
ATATTTTTTTCCTTTCTTTGTAGCATAATATAAAGTACTAAACAAAAAGTTTTCATAGATGGAATGCAGATTTTGTTTGTACTGCATCAGTGAGAAATAAACTTTTCTCCCTAAATCGTATTACTTCAAGAAATGTACTAATCTCAGGGGTAACAAGATTCATAACAAGCAGTTTATGCCTGCAGTAGATCTGCAGACACCCTCTGCTATTATATTAATGTGATATATAATGATGGGTGATGTAGTATGTACTTATTTTTCTTCATTTGTAGTAAACCAGCTGCAGAGGAATAAGGAGAGGATCAGGTGATTAACCCTTCGGGCTCCGTGAGTGTGCCAGGAGCAGCAGCCTCTGAGTCAAACTGCTGAACTGGCTGCGGGGTTTGGGTGGGGTGTGGATTTTCTTGGGTTTGGGTTTTTTTCCCTGTTCAGATGCAAAAGAGATTTGGGCAACTGAAGATCCTGTAGTAACCTCCTGAAGGGGCAGCGACGTCAATCCTGCAGCTCTGGTCTGTCCCGTGGTAGCAGCGTGTCCTGCGCAGGAGCCTCCCTGGGCAGGGATGCAGCACATCCCATTCGTTTTTGTGCACTAAAACGTGGCACAATTTTGCCATGGTATTAAATACATATGCTATTGCACCAAGGCAGCACCAGTGTGCCAGTAAAGGTGGGAGTGATCAGGGTTCATGGTTTTTTCTCTCGTACACAGTATAGCGGTGCCAAATCAAATAATGTCAGTAGAGCCCTGAGCAAGTCCCAGACTGAAGGTCTGTAAAAGCAGAGTACGAGGATGAATGAATAAAAAATGGGGGCTAGTGCACGTGGGTTTGTGAATGCAAAGTGGAATTGCAGTGAGAGCAATAGATACACAGGGGTTTTTTGAAGTTAAAAAAAGACTTGTCTTCCTCTGAGAGCACAGCCCAGCTCCTCCGTGATACTGTTCCACTTCAGCTGTTATGGCTGGCTCTGCTGGGGTGTGTTGGGGGGTTCTGTTCCAGAGAGCTGTTGAGATTTTGATAACTTTTCCCAATGAAAAGCAAACTGACGAGTTGAAATCTCCAATATTTTTCAAACACCCGGAATTTGAAATAATCTTGTTTATAATTTCATACTTCAGAACATTTTGAACTTTTAATACTAAATAACTAAAATGTATTTAAATAACAAAAGACATGTTTCCATTTAAAAATACTGGAGAGTGACAGTAAAACGATTTCCAAATGTTCTCCAAAAGCGTGACAACTTGGGAGATTCGTTGTCCTCCTCTGCCAGGTGTCCTTCGGACACCCGGGTGTTATGGCAAGAAGGTTTAATTGGAAAACTCTCCTTGCTCTGCTCCTGCGCCCAGCAGCCCAGTGACGATCTATCTGGGGTCAAAGAGGCTGAATGCTCGTCTGCTTCCCCGCGCCTTGTGGCAGTTGGTGGCCCAGCCCTGCACCCCGGAGAGGCACGCAGCGCCGTGCATCTCCCACCCGCTGGGTGAGTCCCACGACCAGCCTGCGCGGCAGAGAAGGGATGAACTTTCCCCGGCCACTTCGGAGCCTTTCGGATAGGAAGAAAATTCCCCTTCAGGCCACGCTGCCGCCACTTCACTCCACGTGGCAAACTCTCCTCCCGCCGCGAGGGCATCGGCGGGGCTCTTCGGGCCTCTGGGAGGGGTTGTGCCCTGACACGGTTTCCGTAATTGTTGTTTCTCTGTACGTAGAGAGGACGAGTGAGAGGAAAAGGCAGAAAGCAGAACAGGATAAATATGGAGCAGCCGCCTGACAGTTGCTGTAGCACTATTGGATGCTAATATCAAATTCATATTAAATTCAAACCAGCTCAGCAATGTGCAGTGTGCTTGCCTGCAAAGCACCATAACTCCTGATATTTATGATGCCACGGTAACGTAGAGGACACAGCCAGGAGCTTCAGTGCTTCAAGTAAGAACCGGATCCCCAAGGAAAATATTCTGCCTTGTTTAAAGCAGTGGACACTGGAGTCCAAAATGCCATTTCACATATCCAGCGTTGCTACTAAATAATTTTATCCTTGGAAAATAAGTTCCTCTTTTCCATCTCACGTTCCCTCCCAGTAACATTATGCAAATGACAGTTTATGTTTTATGGGACCTGTGTTCAGGTAACGACAGGTTTAATGGAAGTCTATTTTGGCCGTCTTCGTTACCGTTGTGGTTTGTGCCCTCACTTGACTGGAAGTCGCACGTTACCAGTTTAGCACCAGCTGAGACTCCCTTTGCGCAGGGGTAAATGATGATAAAAAAATGTGCTCAGAAGAAGCCGGGCCCCTTCACTGGGTCTTCGGGAGTCTCTGATCCGAGACGCTGCCAGCAAGCCCAGGGAGGACGGAGCCTGGGCTTGTCTTGCTGCAGTGCCCCATCCAGCTCCTGATAACAAAATGAGCTTTACAGGGGAGCCCTATTCACCTAAGTGTCTCTGAGATGCTCTGAGATATATATTTAAAGGAAAGGAATTGCATGGAAAAGACAGAATGGCTCATAGCTGCTTCATCCTTCCGCGATTTCTAGTAGCAGCTTGGAGGAGTGGCACTTCCAAACTTGACTGAAAGGGAAAATCCTGTGTACCTTCAGTAGCTGCATGCCCGCTCTATCAGCAGAAGCTGGGCTCAGAGGCAAGAAATTGCCCATGTCCTAAAGCAAGCCAATTTATATTTTGAGCACAGGCAAAGCATTACAGAGGGCGAGGAGGAAAGCGTCGAGAGAGGCCAGGGCTGCCACAGCGGAGACCGTTCTAACAAAGTCTCTGTGGTAGTGATGATTAACGCGTATTTTGCACTTCCCACTTTCCAAATGAAGCATTACCAAAGATTTTTATTATTCTTCCAAGTTATTACCACATATGCTTTTTAAAAGGGGAAACTGAGGCGTGCAAGCTGGAGTGACCCCAGTGCCTGATGTTTGTTCAGCAGCAAAGTCTCCACCGGCAGCCGGTTCCTTTCCCAGTCTCCCATCCTGCCCATCCGCACGTGGGGCTGAGACCGCTCCGGGCTCTGCAGAGGCTGTCGTGAGGCTGAACGCGGCAGGAGAACAGATACAAACTTTCTGCTTTTCATCCAGCTTCTTTTGCTCATCTCTGGAGTAAGGTGAAAATTAGGAGATTAACCCAATTATTTCTGAGCTTGTAGCGGTTTTATGGTTGGGCTTGGCTTGGATCTAACCACTTTTTTTTTTTTTTTTTTTTT
>JAYKAV010003266.1:1002913-1057643 GCA_035582835.1 Phoebastria nigripes | reverse complement strand
AAAAATCACATCTCACTTTATCTCAGCATTTTCTACCCAAAGCCTTTTTTTTTTTTTTTTTTAAAAATCACATCTCACTTTATCTCAGCATTTTCTACCCAAAGCCAAAATGAGCGTGTTCTAGCTYGCACCACACTGTCCAGAACAGTTTGGCTGCAGCAGTGAGGCACCAGCAGGATAAAAGAGGCTGCTCACAGCAAAATGCATTATATGGAAAGGGAAGGAAAAATTCAAAGCACCAGAACCCCTGTACTGCTGAAACTTGTTTTCCTATTTGTTTCTCTTTGTTTTACCAAGGGAAATTTATGAGAAGTCAGAGCTTGTTAATGTTGTTGGTGTTGGAGGAGCAACAAGCACCCTGGGCTGAAATGCTCCAAAAAAATAAAAATAACGGCGCGAGGGAGGTGGTTGCCCAAGGCCAAACTCGTTAGCTCTGATCCGGCGGCTGGGCTGGGTGGGGTGGCAGCTCGGCCGGGGCTGGGGATGCGGGCAGGGGAGTGGGGATGCTGTGGAGGGGAGGCCAGGGGCCAGCCTGCGCTGGGCATGCGGGATCCGGCCGCGGTGTGCGCTGGGCACGGGGAAATGATATGGCAGCGCACATCTCCACGTGGGAGGATGCGTCTGTTTTCAAAGTGAGAGGTGGAAAGGAGAGCAAGGGGGAGAAAAAGCACATGCCAGGTATGCTGAGCATCTAGTGGGAGCTTTGTAAATAATTAAAGACCCTCTCAACATGAAAAATAACAATGTCGTTAGCACTCCCTGTATTTCAGTTGGACTACAGCAGGAGCTGCTCTTTAGAGCTATTTTTTAGTGTCTGCATCCAGGCTGGAGGACGCAGCCCCCTCCCGGAGACATCGTCTCCAGCCTGCGGTGCTGCAGGCTGGGGGGTCTGCTCCCGCAGCCCCTCGTGCCCGTGGGGGGGGCCGTGGCACCCCCAGCCTGGCCGGTGCTGTCGGAAGCAGCAGTGTTCCAACGCGCGGGACGGTGACTCCCTCCCTGCCTCTCCGCCGGGTGAAGGTGGATCTGTTTAACCCACCAAGAGCGTCTACCTGTAACTCCATGGCTCACACCGGGAGGGGAAGGTTATTCTCAGGGCTGATGAGTAGTATTGATCTAAGGATAATTAAAAGCCTTGCATTAAGAAACTCCAGCCTGCAGTGATGAGAATAAGCTAGGCTGCTCGGAGGAAGGCTGTGGAAGTAGCACCAGTGAGACATGAGATGTCAAATTACTCCTCGCTGTTAAATTACCTGATTAATTGAACCATTGTTTTGCTTGTGGTTGAGCCCTGTTTCTATGGATGTATCCGTTATTCATCAGGACTGTCCTGAATATTTTAAGCAAACAATTTTTGTCCTGCGTGTTCCTTGGTGCTGTTGTGTTCTCCAAGCTGCTGTGCACGACCCAGGTCCCAGCAGAAACCTGCAGCTCGGCTCAGGAGGAGAAATATTACCTCCAGGCTGGAAATGTCTGCAGAACTTTATCAACTCTCTTCTGCAGGGGTACAGGGGTTGTACCTGAAATTGTACATAATTAATTGTATAGAGGGCTATTAATAGGCAAATGAAGAAACCAGACAAAGACGGTCGTGCAAGGGAATCAATTTTCTTTTTAATGCATTTCAGTTCTTCTATTTGTGTGTTATGATAGGTGTTAGCCAAAAGCAGATTATGTTAGACACAGCAACTAATAGGATGACAGTCTGAAGAAGACAAATACATTCATTATTGCATTATGGCCATAGCACTTGGAAATGCAAAGCTATGGTTTTGGGGTATAGGCTTCGTTCCAATGACTTGATTATTTTTAAATGAAACTTGAAATCTTGCAGCTAGCAAATTCTTTTGCATAAGGTATGCAAAGTTTCCATCCTATTTATTTAACCATGGTTACCCAAAACAACATCATTCTTTACGCGCATATATTTATGTCTACGATGTGAGGGGAAAAGAAAAGTGAATATAGCTAATTCTTGCTGTGCTTCATTAAAGCGTATTTCCAGCTCTGGTTATTTGTCAGTGAAGTTCCCCTGTGTGTAACCACGCGGCAGATTCCTGGTGAACCACGTGAAAGGCGAATCGGTCCAGCCCTGGCTGCGACGCCGCTGGTGCAGGCGCCTTCCCCAGCGCCGGGGGAGGATTCGGTGAGGACTGCAGCAAGGAGCAAGAGCCTCCCCTTAACTTTAGTGTGCGGGTAACTGAACGGTTTTATGCAGTGGTGGTTAAAGGAATCCCATAGAAAAGCTGTTGGGTTTTTTAATACATTCTGATAGTTTTTCTCATAGTGGTACCATAACCTTGCTGTGGAGATGGGCACGTCTTACCAAGGCGAGGATGAGCCCGAGCACAGCCAGGCTCAGTCTTCGCCGCCCTACGGCCGCAGCCCTCCTGGGGTCTGGTACCGAGTCATATTGGAAATAGTACCAAAAACCTGTCCCCTTTCTCCAGGGAAAGTGTTGACATTTAAATTCTTTGCACCTCTGTCTTTGAACAAAAATATTTTATACAGTTCTCTGGATGAAAGACACTTGCAAGGTTATTTTGGGAACAGTTTTGCAAGCTGGTTTCAAATTCCGCAGCACACTAAAGGGCTGTGAGCCATGACTTTGCCTTGAGCCTGAATTAAACGCATTTCCACTTCAGGAGTACAAAACAAGTGCGTGTCCTAGCGTCACTCAGAGGCGACAGTGAACACTTCCACGGTCACTTGGAGCCAAACCCCTCCACGGGTGCATTTGTGGTGGGTGTGCAGCGTATCCCACCCCACCCGCACATCGCTAAAGGGCAATAACAGAGCTGTAGCACACCTAGATGAGATAAATGCAGTAGTCACACAATTAACTCTGAAATACTTAAGCAAATTACGTACTGTGACATTTTAATGATCCATCCACGAACGTTTGGTACAAAGCCTGTTCCTTTCCTCCATTTTCACTCGAGCAGCTCTGTGCTGCAGAGCTGGGTCTGTTTAACGTGGAATTGGGCTATGGAGCTTGATTTCCATGTGTTGGCAGGAATAGGATGCCAGCATCTATTACACACCAAGGCGTTGATCAGTAGTAACTGCAAATCACTGGGTCTGTTAACTGCTGGGCGGCTCACACAAACGGGTGGAGGGGCTGCAGCAGCCCCGTCCTGTCGGTGCCTTGGCTGGTGCTGGGCTCGGAGGTTGCACGCTGGATTATTTCCATTCATGTTGTAGTGGGGCAGAGGAATTACGGTTTACAAGCCTAATGCCTCCACTGTGAAATCTGCCTCAGGGTGGAAAGATTCGGTTAGATCTTGGGAGGAAAAAAAATAAAATCAAAATGACTTTTCTTTCCACCGCTCCCATTGAAATGAAACTCCTTGCCATAATCCTGGTGCAGTGTTTCTTTATACTACTAATAAATCAGACTGTCTCAGCATCATTTTTTCTGGCCATGACCAGTGATTCATGTTAGAAAAGCAGTTCTCGTGTCAGTAGCAAATGAGCAAYGCTGACATTTCCAAATATGAGAGAGATGGCGGAGGCAGCCCCGATGAGATCCCCTTCACCTTGAGCCCCCCTGCTCAGCTGTGCCGAGCTCCAGCCCGGAGAGGTCCCACAGCTGGTGGAGGCATCTTGCGTGTCAGCGTTTCGCAGAGCAGCGTGTAGAGACAGTTATTAACCAGAACTGCTTTTGGCACCCAATCGGTGCAGACTCAGCCTTTGCAGACTGGAGTTCACTTGGTCACTGTTTGAAATTTAATTATCACTAATAATATTAATATTGCTCTGATGGGAATAGAGGAGAAATAGAGGAGTCGGTACAGATCTGTCTCTGCTGCTTGTCAGGGGCCGGCCAATGCTTTGGGATGSAGCGCTCCCACCAGCGATGCCGTGTGTAAGGGACCGTTCCCTGCACGGCCGGGACAGCACCCACCCGTGGCAGGAGCTCATGGTGCAGGCTGGTGGCTCTGCCTCCGCACGGGGCTCCTCTCCTGGCCAGCACTGGGCTCACCGCCTCGGCACCGCGGCTCGGCAGGGGTGCCTGGGCAGGTTCTCCGGGTTCTCGGAGATTTCTGAGATTTATAGATCAAAAACTTACTGATAAATGAAAGTACTTTTTTAGAAATCACAGAGACTGAGAAATGAGAACCCTTAGAAGCAGAACATCGCTCTTTGGCAGGTTCTTTTATGACTAGCTCCATTAATGCACGTGCGTGTCCAGAGGTGGCACTGGAGAGGAAAGAGCCGAGCGTCAGGGTTCACCGTGGCTTTCCAAGCCTGTCCAAGCGTCTCCTGAGAACAGCTGCTTACGAGCGTGAGGGCACCCATGCAAAGGAGGCACTCGTGTCATTGGAAGCAACAATTAAAATCTCCCTCATGCTGTGTTTAGGGCTATTTTGGGGAGCCTGGGGAAGTTCTCCATCCAATGCAAGGTGCTATTTGTTGGAGGGGAGTGACTGCCGCTGGGCACAGCTGCTGCAGTTGCCGAGCAGCGTGCACTCCTGACCCGCAATTCAAGAATGTGCATAGCAGGGACTCCTGTGCAGCTGGGAAAAAGACAGCAAAGTCAGATGTGAGTTATAAGCTTATTTCTAGGAATCATCCTTGGGGAGCTGAAACCCGGGGAGAGCTCAGCTGTGCCTTGCAGCCATCCTTCCCCTCTCTGAACTGCTGACTGCTGGCAGCTGGGCCAGGTGTTCTACCGTGAAACCGTGCCCTCCCCTTCCCGCAGAAGGGTCGGGCATTTCCACAGCTTGCCCGAGCGGCAGCTCAGTGACAGATTTTCTTTCGCCCTGTAACTTCTCTCCAGAGAGCTCTGCGCTGAGCTTTCCAGTTCCCTGGAGTCTCATCGGCGCAAGCTGAGCTTTCTCAAGTGGAAGCACAGCACAGGTAACGTCATGGAGAGACAGCAACGGAGATGACGCCAGACATGCACGTCCTCATCCCTTCAGTGTCCTGGCTGGGGGGTTTCAAGTTTTCCCAAAAAATGGAGAATCCTTCTCCTGCCAAGTCGTAGAAGGGGTTTCTGCCAGAAATGCAAAGCAACGTTCGCTTCTCYGTGAGCACGGCAAGATGGTTTTAAAGGTGGTTGCCTTTTGTTTTCTTAATRGCAGCCCGCAGCACCCCGATGAGCGCAGGCCTTTTCAGTGCCCCTCCCTGCCCCTTGTCTTTCTGTAAGTGCAACAAACACCAGTTTTTAAATCAGAAGTGAGTAATGAGTAATCGATGCAGCTGGGGGGGCGCAGCGGAGCGGTCGGAGGGACATGGCGCGGTGATGCTCTCCCGGCGGGGCGGTGGGACGCCCGGGCTCAGCCCGGCGAGGAGGGGCTCGCCCAAACGGGAGCGGCAGTGGTGGGGCTGGGGGACGCGGGGCCAAGCGAGCTGCGTGTAGCCCGGCGTGGTGGGGGGACGGGAGGAGAGATGCTGTTTAGTATGGCGCGTGGACAGCTAGCACCGAGTACCTCGGTATGTGCTGCTGCTCCTCACTTATCTAGCACTGCATTTATCATCGTAATTATGGCATGCATTTCCGCATAAGCACTTGTCCTTGAAGGGCATTCTTGCTGCTGATATTTGGTTTGTTTGTGCGGGCAGAGACATGACGGATGACTCTGGGAGGGAAGCAGCCCTCCTTGAGATGCCTGGAAAGCCGAAGGCATGCATTACCACGAAGGCGCTCCACAGTGCCTTCTGTTTTGTTGTTATTTCTGTGTATCTTCATTTTGCATCTGATTTTTGTCTCTGGGAGTGTTTTCTTCTCTCTAATGGTCACTAATGTCAGCAACACCAATCTGATCTTTCAGATTTTTTTTGTTCAGATATCCCTTAAGTAAATGCTTCCCATCAGGAGGCTCCCTCAAATCCATCAAGAAAAGATTTATTATTAACAGCGGTTGTCTGGGCTGCAGCAGCCTGTCAAGGCTCCTGGAAGGGACCCACCACCATCGTCACATGTAACAAAACCACAGGCTCTACCCTGGAGAGAGCAGAGCCTGAGCGGGTGAGAGGGAAATGGTGGGTACCGGAAAGACCCTGGGAAACACGGAGTGTCAGTGCGGCAGTCACGGTTTGCATGTCGCATCACTTAGGCTGCATCCACTTTTTTTTTCTGTGAGAAAGAAAAACCTGAGGGAAGTCAAAGTGTGGCTCAGTTAAATGCAAAGAAAGATCTTTGTGTCTATCAGGCATCTATCTATCACGGATCTATCTGTCTCTGGAGCTATCGTGCACGTTGCTCACGGGCAGAGTATGGAAATAACCATCTTATTTTGAGGATGAAGGTAATTTGCTACTTGGTTGTACAAGAAACACTTTGGGATCCTTTGGAAATGAAGGAGGGGGAGCAATTCATGATACTGTTTTAGCAGAAGGTTTGCAGTGATTCCTTGCTGGAGGTGAGGCGTCCGATTTAAACAGTTTCTTTCCCTTAAGTGAGGTGGCTGGGGCTCCAGGAATGTACTGTAGTGGTGACAAAATGGGACCTGCGCTTGCTGCGAGATGGGCAGGGAGCAGAGGGGTGATGCTGCACTGTCAGCTGAGCTCAGACTCTAAAAAGGAGATAACGTGCAATGTCTTGATGGACCGCAGCACCTATTCCCTTTTCACTTATGCCAGTACAAATGAATAGCAGTCACCATGCAGAAAACAGTAACATCAATGTAGAAAAATAAGATCTGGCTGCTGCATGCAGGTTTGCAGAGCTGGGACTGACTGCCAGAAGTGTGGTTTTGCCAAGGGGTCAAGTCAAAACTAAGAAAGGATTGAGTTTTTAAACAAGCTGCACATGCAACAGCAGCCTAATTTGTGCATGCAGCTGGATATAAAACTGGGAAGCTGAACATGCAGATGTGTAATTGGCTACAGAAGTGAGTGTTTGCATATGCAAATTTGCTGGCTGAGTATTCATTCTCTAAAACTGCGTCTTCATGGAGGCTTTAGGTCAAGATGTTTTCCAACGAAGCATTGATAACTGCTTCCTCTAAACTCTGTTTTAAAGACGAACAATAGAAGTACCAGCGAACTGGTACAGCTTATGCAAATATCTAACATTGCAAACGTAGCCCTGTCACTGAATGCACAAATTAGACATAAAATTAGCAAATTAGGCACTTAGTTTCTATTTACATACATTCAAGCATACCCTATAGTCATTAATCCAGGAAAATCCTCATCGAAGCTGCATCGCTAGCTGTTCACATCCAGCAATGCTCTTGCAAAAAAGCAAAATTAGGAGATTAATGCTCCCTCTCTTCTGTCCCTGAAACTTCTCCCAGCAGCAATGTCAACAGAACATGCAAAATTATTCAGAAAACACTTGCTCCTACAGCAGCTGTACGTTCAGTTATTAATGCTGCATCCCAGGCACACACCTATGTATGACCAACAGACCACTGTAGCTTGAAATCAAAATTAATTAAACCTTGTTTACCATTTGGAATTAGTGAGCTAATGAATATCATACCTTTGAGGCATCCATCTTGGTCAAATACGTTGTGCCTCACAGCTGTTGTTTTCGTCTAGATTAGGTTTGCTCCGGTTTTTATGACGACTTCTACGAAGTAATAAGCCCTGCACTTATTTGACTCAAAAAAAAATTATAAAATTTTTATTAGCTTCCGAGGAATTGGGTTTTCTACTTTTTGCCAGGCAATAAAAGTTGATTTGTTCTATATCTGCCTGATAGAGTACTTGGGTGCTGGCTATTACTTAAATCTAATGACTCTTCTTAAAAGACATTAAGGTTGTCTCCTGTGAGCAAACACACTGGGTTTGTGAAATTACATACTGATTACTCCATTATAAATGTGGTCACACCTCTGCTATTAAATTTTACCTGCATAAACAATTCCAACACACAGACATACTGCTATACAGTTATTTATACCCACTTTATAAGGTTATGTTTTCAGCAGTCGTACTGCTTTTAAATCTGCCGTGGCTTATTTAGTACCAAGTGACAGAAAATTCAGTATGTCATGCGGAAGCATCGCTTTTACCCCTCTATCTCTGGCCACCTGGCTTTATTTAATGCTGCGGGTGATGACAGAGAGCAAAAAGACAGGAGATAGCAGTCTGTCTTCCCAGATATCTTTCAGGCACTGCTTTTTCCCATGCACGTTTTCCTGCCCAGCCTGCATTCCTGGCCAGGAGGCAAGGCAGCTGCCTTCCTGCCAGATGGAAGTTTTTCCTCTTTCTTGCTCTGCAGTGGTACCCTGACGCTAAGGGCGCTCGGGGCCCCGTATGGATGCGTCTGCGCTGTGCGGGAGAGCTGCGGCGGGGCCCCGCTGCTGCCCGGGACAGCCCAGGCAGGGCCGTGCATCCCGGGAGCAGGAAGGGTGCCTTGGCCCCGGCTGCGCGGGCGCTGCCCTCTCCCTTGGGAACGGGCATCCATCACGGTGCTGGGAGCACGGCACTGGTGCTGGCAGCCCGCGGGCAGCCCCGGGGAAGGCAGGGCAGCCCCGAGCCCACCCCACGGGGAGAGAAACTTCACAGCAGCCTCTTCCCTTGAGAAGCCATTAGGTGAAAATCGCAAACTCTAATCCTGACAGAGCACCCTGGTCAGAGTAATGTGGATTAAAGTGGGCTTCCCTTATTGACATATTGCCTGTCAGAGTGAGGATATATATATATTTTAAATGGGCATCCACTTCAAGCAAGTTCAGATGAGTAATACCGCTGTCAGCCCCGCAGAGGGGTGGTGTTTTGTACAGAGATTAGCTCTGAAATAAGTGGTCCCTCACCAGATAAAAGCCAGACCCGAGTCCTGATTGCAAACTCCGTGTTGCTTAGCACTTGTTGCCACGCTACGGGAGAGCCCAGGAGCCGTGCGGCCGCCATCCCACCATGGCGTGGTACGCTGGCGTTGCATTAAGAAAAACTGCCTGGATTTGGAGCAAATGGGCTGGTTTGAATATTGCAAAGGTAGCCAAAGCGAGAAGTGCAGATAGAAATTCAGTTTTGGTGCTTCCCAGACCTGGCGGGACCAGAAGGGGAGGAGCAGAGAGGAGAGAGCTGTGTCAGGGATGTGCTTAACCGTGGATGTGACCTTGCTTTTGCTCGTCTTTTCCTTTGAGCTCCCCAATAAATCAGACACTTATCTCTGCTTATTGCTTATTTATGACTTCATTTAACCTGCAGTGCCGGCGGGGGACGGGGGGGCCACAGCCGCCCCTTGCAGTCGCGCGTAGCTCAGTGCTGTGCGCACACACACGCGTGTGTGTGTCTCAGCATCACCATGAAAAATAGCAAGTGCAGTAAATGATAACAGAAAGGCCCTGCTGGGGACCTGCAGGCTCCGGCAGCAAATGTTACTCAGCCATCTGTTCAAACCGGTTGAACTCCTGTCCTTTTGTGCATTTTGAGCAGACTTCACACCCTTGCAGACAGCCAGCGCTTAGAGCATGTACCCTGCAAAGTGGATATGGGTCTCGCTCCCAGGGGCACTGCGTCCTCTGTGCTCCTCGGCGTGGCTGGGCTGGATCTGCAGCCTCCAGCCCTCGAGGCGAGCTGCCGCATCCCGTGGGGCCAGCGGAGAGAGACGAGATGCTGCTGCTGCGTGAGGATGCTCGCGGTGGCTGTGGGTGTTTCTGCAGCACGTGGCCACGCCTGCCTCCCGCAGCAAAGCTACGTGTCACCATCCTGCACAGCCCTTGGTACACGGGGTTTTAAGCACCGAGTTTAATACCTCTACACTTACTGGGATCAGGGAGCCTAGACCCTGGCTAGACTTACCCTTCTGAGGCAGCCAGTTAAATTGGGACACTATATTCCAGGCAGTCCTGTGCCTGACTCTTGTGGGAGACCAGACTAGATGACTGCAATGGTACTTTCTGGCTTTAAAATCTATGACTTTCTGAGTTCACTTTATGCTGGATGTAAACCTGATAAAGCAACGTGGGATGCAAGGACTTGTGCATAAATGCAGGGTGGAAGCAGATGGAGGCACGCTCTGTGCCGCTGTCTGTGCTGCTGTAGCTCAGGGTGGGAATACGCATGTCCTCGTATTGATTTTCTGTCCAAAATGTTTCATCTGGAGTTCGCAGCACTGGCTAAAATATATATCTGGAGGAGTCTCGCATGCTTTCTAAAGAGGAAAAAATACAAATCACCTCTATGCGGTGCTCTGACTCAAGCCAGCCTAAGAACCAGTCCTCTGTCTCCGAGATGAAAGACTATTTGTAATCATATTAATAAGCAAACTGGAGACGAGCCTCTCCCAGCCTTAATGAAATGTCTATTGACTCCAGGTCTGACCCTGGATTCAGCGTCCATCAGCCCGGCTCACCCCTGCTCGTCCCCGCAGCCTGCCAGGCTCCGCGTCGCCTGCTTTCTCCAGCTACAGGACTAGGATAAACCAGGTCTGAAGTGTTATTGTGTATAGAACTGGTAATAAGGCATTTTCTCTCACAAAACCCCTGGAGATCTAGCGTGAGCAGTGGTGTAGAGAAGCGAAACGTGACTAAGGGCCCCGAYCTGCTGACCCTTGGCTTCCTTCAGCACAGCGTGGGGACAGCGAAGGAGCAAGCGGGCGATGTTCAGCGCAGCAGGGACGCCTGCCTGTGAGCACCCAGGGGGCTGCAGGCTCGGTGGGGCTGCGGCTCCGGAGCCGGGCCACGCGGCGAGGCAGGTCTCTGCTCCTCCCGCGGGAGAGGCAGCTCCGCAGAGGTGTCAGGGCTTTCTGCGTGAGCCTCAGTCTTCCAAAATGCTCGGGGAAGAGGCAGCAAAAATTAACAGAGCAGTAAACATCCCTGTGGCTGGAAGGTGGATTTGCGTGACGGGTCTCTTGCTAGGAAATGCACAGGAAGGTGCTGGGTGATCTCCTCCCGCGGCAAGCACAGCACAGGGGCGATCTGGATTAGGACGGCAGCCGGGCTCGGTGCATCGGGCTGTCGGTGCCGATCCTGCCCTTGGTGTTTGCTCTGAGCTTGGCTTCTCGGAAGCTGTTTCCTGACGGAGTCCCTTCAAGTCGGTTCCTTCAGAGCAGACCTGCGCTCGGCTGCTGTTTGCTGAGAGGCAGTGTGCTGTTTGTTGGCTGAACTGTGCTGGCACGATGCTCTCAAACCCCCTCTCTGCCTACAAACCCAGCGTCCTTTCGTCCTCTTGCTTATCATAAAAACTATTCTTAAATTAACCAGCAAAGGGGATGTGCGGTGTCAGTAAAGGGCTTGTTTGGGGCTGCTACCCAACGCTGCGAAGTTTGCCCTAATTGGAGGCGGTGGCAAAGCGAGGGAAGGGAGACGATGGCGAAGCTGCTCCTCTGCCTCCCCCCCGCGCTCTGGGGCTGTTTGGGGTTTTATCCTCCAGATGAGCGATTTATCCAAAGGCCTGTGGGAACCATCAGCAAAAGTATGAGAAACCAAACTTTCATTTAAACCCTAAAGCTTCGCTTTTATGATCATTATTATTTTAAACTCCCTTAGCTTTTCCTGCATTCATTTCCATCCAGAATAATGAGGGCCATATTAGCAGAAGGTGATTTAATTGCAGGAACTTTCGCAAAGCAAAGGGGTCTCGTTTTCTTTAATCCAGAGCGTTAGCAATTCCCCACATGCTTATGTTCATTTTAAGAATCAATAAAGCACAAACATGTCTAATTACCCTAAAATATTTTGCAAAATCAGAAGTCAGATTAGATTTTGCTTAAGCATCAAATAGAAATTTTGATGTCCGCCAGAATCAATATGTTACCCACGGGTCCTAAGATTTTCACTTACATGCTTGATCATACATTATAATGAAGGTTTGTAATAACATTAAAATCTTCTTGAATGCATTTTCTGTATAATTTACTTTTTTTCCCCCTCTCTGTACCACAGAGATTCAAATATAATTACTCGGAAAAATAATGCACAGCTGCTTTTCTTGTCCTGTATTCTGAATTTACTTGCTGATGAACATGAGACTGAAATATTTTGACTATTTAATTAAGGTCTTACTAAAAATACTTTAGCTGCATTGTAATTCTTCCAAAAAGGGGGAGAGCTGCATGGCTGTCCTTACCGTTCTGCGCAGCGAGTGAAGCTGGGCAGGAATTATCTTCCTTTGCCCTTGAAAATAATGTCAGCTGACATCAGTTTCCAGCCAACACCATAATTCTCTACGACCCCCTTCCTTCCGCGACGACCCAGAGCGGTGCTGCCCCGTTCGCGGGTGTCCCGGCGGGTGACAGGGCGGCCGCRGGGCACAGCCTATGCCGCGGGAGGAGGACGATGGGCGCGAGGGCGGCTCTGCCGCTTCCTGATGCTGGCCGTGCTCTGAATGAATGCAGAGCGCGCTCTTCCTTTTTCTGCATTTTTCCTGCCCTCTCTGGCCCCAGGATGAACTGTACCGTGGGTGGACAGAGGAAGCAGCTGAGGATGCGCTCTGGTCAGGGCAAGCCCCATGTTCTCAGTGTTTCGCCTTTTCCCAAGGAGGCTCTCCACAGCCCTTCTCCACCCCCTGCCCCGCACACCACCGGTAAGGAGGACACGGAGACTTTTTGAGCGAAGCTGCGGTGCCAGGGGGATTGGCTGCAAACAGATGAACTGAAGTTTGCCAACACCGACCATTACCCTAATTGCCCCACGTGCCTTGGCRGCCATGATGGGGTTTCTCCTGCTCCCTTTGCCTCTGTTTCCCCCATGCAAATGAAGAAAGCAATTAAATCCCTGAGTCAGGCTCCTGAAAGCCACACGTTCTCTCGATCTCCAGCCCGGCAGGCTCAGTGCCGYGCTGTGCTGGGGGCCGGCGGGGGCTCCCCGGGAAGCACCGGCAGTCGCCGTCTGCCCTCCTGGCTCCAGCCAAAGCAAAGGCCGTGCCCCACAGATGTGCCAAAGGTGGAAACGAGGAGGAAAAACCCAGTGAAGATGCAAACCAAGTGGCTGGAGTACAAAGATCAAGCAGGATTGATTCACCATGACTGAATGTTTTTCTCCGGCAGAGGCTCTGCTGTAGCTCAAGCAAGTAATCCTCCTGAGGAGCAGGCTCTGCAAGTCCACGTCCCTGCGGCGTGGCAGAGGTTAGGCTGGCCAAGCAGGGAGCTGGCAGGAGAGCAGTGGCAGAAATGTGTGCACGGGGACAAACTGAAGCGGGCAGAGAGGCTCGGGAGAGCCGGGGTGGCAGCTGTGGGCGGCAGCCAGGATCTCCTGCTCTGCCACGGGAGATGCTGCCTGCATTCGCCGGGTCTGCACCAGAAGAGCTTCCAAACAAGAGGGCTGTTGGCCCGTTTTCTTCAACCTCCCATCCCTGCTCTTCTCCTCGCAAACACCCAGCTGCATGGGTGGGACAGCTCGGGTGCCAACCATCAAGCAGACCTGGGCACCCGCATGAGCCACGAGTCGCTCCAGAGATGAGCCGAGAGCTGACTGAGCGTCTGATAGTTGGGAGAGCTGAGACCCCCACCTCGCAGCAGCAGTTGGGGCTCCAAGCCTTGGTCAGAGCAGTCCCTTCCCAGGAGGTTTCCTGGGATGAGACGGGGAGGACGTTGCCAAGCGCCCCAGCCCCATGGCAGGGGGGGATCCCACGCCACGCAGGCTCCTGAGGGGTCCCCAAGACTCTGCTCTGGGTGCTCAGGGAGATTCAGCTGACAAATTAAGGTGCAAGTTTCAAGCAGTTTGGTTAAATTGCTTTAAGCTTCCATTTATATGGTGTTACTTGGAATTAAAGTGAAGTAAACGAAATCAAGTTAGTCCGCCTTAATTCTAAACAAAAGTGTCTACAAAGGTATTTAATGCAATTTGACTAATCCATTTAAAAGTTAATTCAGATTATTTTCCTGATATCCTTCTGCACACAGGCCCTCATTAACTTCAGCAGAACTTGGCGATGGACCAAGCCCCGAAGAGGCCATGCAGCCCGACCCACAGGGCTGACTTTAGTGGTGGAGCGGGAAGTGGTTTGCTGCCATCAGTGTTTCTCATTTATATTTGGCTGAGTTTGGGTTTATTTGTTCATCTGTTTCACAAGGCAAAGCAGTGCAGCAAAACTCCCCACCTCTGAGCTGTGTCGTGCAGCGAGAACAACCGAGCTGCTTCGAGGCGCTTGCGCCAGCTTGCGGAGCACCCAGATTTGTTGCTTCACCCTCTGCGACGGCTGCGGCTGCGCCAGCCCGGCGCAGGCACGGCTCTGCGAGAGCTCCCAGAGGCTGCATCGACACGCGCGATGGGGCAGCCCGGCTCAGCAGCTCCAGCTGCTCGAGCACTTGCACCCACGGATGCTGCCAGCCCCGAGGCGTCCCCCTGCCCTGGGACGTGACCCAGGGCTTGCACCAAACAGCCCGGCACACAGGCTTGGGTCTGTGCTTAAAGGAGGGCTCAGGAGTCCTGTCCCCCTCCAAAGGACCAGGGGGTGTAGGCTCTGGATATTCCCTCTTGCCGTGGCAGGGTGTCAGCAAGACCCGTGCTGCAGAGGAGGCGGCTCTGCCTTTGCCGTCCCAAGGATAACCAGAGGGTTACCATCTGTGTCAGCTGAGCACCTCAATTACTTAAAATAAATCCTGACTGCAATGCAGAATTGCAATTTTTTCCCTTCTGTCTTAGGAAAGGGGTAGGATCAAGTAGCTACACAGAGCGGTCTGCCAAGTGTGCAGCAGTAAGATATTATTTCTTCCAATTAAAAACCATATTAACATTTGTAGAGTGCTGTCATTGAGTCTGTAACATTCTCTGCTAGATCTGCTTTACGTATGAATGAGAACATAACAGTCCTTTGCAGACAGATGGAAAATCACTTCAGAGATGTGGGAGCAATAAAAGCTACAAGCCCCTTCTTAGAAAACGCACCTTTGTAAATCCTCTACATGCCACCAGTGGGAACAGCGGCATTAGCTGCAGCTGGGTCCAAGCCCAGCCGTCGGTGGAGTGTCTGTCCCCCGGCGCAGAGGCGGAGGAGGGAGGGGGCTTTCTCCCTAACCAGAAAAGCCCTGCCAAGAGTTTTGCAGTCTGTGATCATAAGTCATATGTGCATCTCTGTCCCTTAGCAAGAGAGGAACATTTGCACTCTCCCACACGTCATTTGCTCCTTCCTCATGTCTGAAGGTAAATTGCTGATGACCTTACTCAGAAAAAGAAGAGACGGTGGCCCTGCCTGCGTGAATCCCCATCTCACCATGCACTTTCAGATCTGACCCAGCTGCAGAGAAGAGGCGCTTCCCAGGCCGTGGCGGGGAGGTCTGGCTGCCACCGCCACGGGTCCCTCCTGCCCGGCGGCCAGACAGCATCCGGCACTGCCCGACCCGTGCTGCTCCCACTGACATTTTTAGACCTCGGCTGGAGGCGAGTGATCCGGCTGTGACCTTCATCACTGAAGTGTGGGGACGTGAGTCAGAGGGAACTCACAGCAGGCGCCTCTTTTTTCAAGGACCAGGCAGTGGGCGAGGACACAGGCTGCCCGCGGGGAGATGCTGGCTCCCCGCAGGGCTCTGGCCGTCACAGCCCCTGCAAGGCACGCAGTGCCCGAGCCCATCCCGCCCCACCGTACGGCTACAGCTCCCTTACGTAGGGAGAATGCTGCTTAAGGCATGTAAGAGCTCATTGCCTTTGCGACCTGCTTATTTTTTCCCTTGAATGCTCTGCCTGGTTCTGCTTGACGTTATTAATCAGAGGACCATATGGCTCTGCTCAGTGCCTGCGATCCCTTTGGTGTCCCTGTATATGGCATGTGACATAAAAATGCTAATTATTTAAATTTGATACACTTGTTAATAAAGGGCCAGTGAATTTGGTTCTGATTGATTTAACCCTTCCTTGGGGATCTTCCTTCCAGGAGGGTGAGCATGACGAGAGGGAGAGGAGCCTCGTGCTCCGCCAGTGGGTTTTAATGACCATAGGAGAAGCTGGGGCTGGAGAAGAGGTAGGATTTTAAAATATTCTTGTACTTTGGCTGAGTGGGAAGGGCTGTCCCAGGCTTGGCAGGAATCCCTCTTGGCCAGCTCTACAAAAGGGAATGCAAGGTGTCTGAAGTGGCACACGTCTGTCCTCCACCTGGAAGGACAACTGTCACGTTGGGCATGGAGGAGCATCGTGGTGCTCACCCCCCTGCACTTGCAGAACCCCATGAGGAGGAGATGGACGTGCAGAGAAGCCTTTCCTGCTGCCAGCACCCCGGGCAGCAGGGCTGCAGCCCAGCCTGCCGGTGTCCACGCTCGGTGACAGTCACGCCAACAAAACCAAGGGGCAGTGCCACCCCATCGCGGGGCGCTCATCGCTGCCGGTAATTTGCACGG
The DNA here is from genome assembly GCA_035582835.1 of Phoebastria nigripes. Classification (NCBI taxonomy): domain Eukaryota; kingdom Metazoa; phylum Chordata; class Aves; order Procellariiformes; family Diomedeidae; genus Phoebastria; species Phoebastria nigripes. The sequence goes on along the minus strand of JAYKAV010003266.1, from coordinate 1,041,472 downwards.
GCGAGAAGGGGGGGAACGGGCAGGCCCAGGCACTTCGTTACGATGSAGAAATTAGAGCGTCTGCCCTGGCGAGCGGCACCTTGGCTGCTGCGGATGCCACAGCTCCAGCTGTGGGTCTCGGTGCCCCAAGCTCTGCTCGCCCGCGCTGCGGCGGCTCAGCCTGCCGACCCTCGTTAGCAGAGCCCGGGGGGCGCTCCCCGCTTCTCCCCCTTGCAGGTCTCCGTCTGCCCAAGAGGGTCACGTTGAAGTTAGTGACAGGGCAGCGGGAGCTGCCCGTGACGCCACCAAACGGTGCCACTCCAAGGGGGACCGGACTGTGGCTGCAAATGCTGTGAATGGTTCACTGAAAACCAGTGGGGGGAAAAAAATTGCCAATTGATTTTTTCCATCTTGGCTGGAAGAAGCTGGCACTGCCCGCTCTGATCCTACGAACCCGTCCATCGCTGCCATTCGGTCTGAAGTTTTCTCAGCATCACTGAGAGTGAACTCACAATATGTTTTCTCCAAACAGTGCAAACGAGCCTGGCAAATATGACTCTTCACAGACTTTTGTTTCAAGGTGCTTAATTAACATTATCAAGTCTATGGGTGCAAGTCAAATTTGTCCCGTCACTGCTGATCTTGGGGAGTGGGAAGGCTGTGATTCATGGCTCCTGAACTTTTGTTCTGTATAAGTTTAGTGCAGCCCAATTATCACCAAATGAGTTGTAACCGGCTATTCCAGCCTAATGCACAAAACCATGAACTTTCAGGGCTAAAGCTGTAGACACAAGTGTTTCCTGTCATCACCCTCAATATTGTTCCCAGAAAAAATGTAAGCAGTCGCGTCAAGAGAGCCTTTGCCTCGCCGTCCTTGGGCTCGCCAAGTCCTCACAGCTTAAGAGAGAACTCAAAGTTGTGCTGGTTTTCTCTAAAGTGTGAATGACCCTCATTTCCACATCCCTCCTTCTCCTTAATTGCCTCATTCTCTTCCAACCTCTYAGCACATTAAACCCCATGGTTTTGCTCTGTACATCACAAGCTGTTCCTGTTCTCGAAAAGATTCAGTTAAATGTCTTTTGCTGCTTTTGTATTGGAAATTTATGCAAAATTTATAAACAAAAAAGTCCCGAGCAGAAATCTCACTTTTTTCTTCTAAAAATATTCAGAACAGGACTTGTGGAACATCAGGAATAATGATTCAATCCAGCCAGATTTCAACAGTAAGGAGAAAAAAAGAACCTCTTGAGAACAGCATATTGAGAAATGGCTACATTAAATATAAAAAAGAAAAAGAGTGTGTAAAGCTTCCTAACTTATTAAATTTCCTGCCACAGATCTATTAAATGGGATGTAAAGGAGCCACTGAGTCCTCACGACTTCCTAGCAAACCCCTCCTCCCAAACGAAGCCACCGGGAAGGCGTCCGCTCTGTCCCCGTGTCCCCGCCTGCGGCGGCGGCTGGGGCTGGTGGCCAGGGGAGGGTGAGGGGCCAGGCGTGTTTCTGGGCAGGGGTGCAGGAGGCAGGTAAAGGTGACCCACACACGGGGTATTGCCTGAAACCGTCGCAAGTGAGCCAAGGAGAGGCCGTACTGGCCTGAAGGGAGAAATACAGAACATTATTCAAACGGAAGAGGAATGCACTTAGAAGCAAGCGCCGCTTCTGAGCCAGCGCCCAGGATCGATAAGCCACGCACCAGCCAGCCGGGGAGCAACGAGCCTCCTCCGCCGTGCCGCTGCTGGTGTTAACACAGCTAATTGCCGTGCTCTCATGGCTGGGGTTCGGCGTCCAGTATTGCCAACTTTATACCCGCTCTGCTCCCGCCCTGCGGAGCGAGGGCTCCAACCTCTGCGACTCCCAGCATCTCCTCTCCCCACACCGAACCGCGCCTGATTATCCAACCCCTGAAGCTCTTTGCAGCGTTCAGGGTTTCTCATTCTCCTTGTTACAGGCTGTGTTTCAGCAAAGGATGCCTTTGCATTAGTCAGAGCACTTCTACCGCTGTCCATGACACCAGATTAATTTACACCAGAGAAGAGAAACCCAACTAGTGATATAATATCGCTATATCATATATAGTGATATAAGCCTGGAAAACTGGAGCACTAGGAAAACTTGTTAATTCTTCTTTGTTTTKTTTTGTTTTTTAAATTTCTTGGCTTTTTACGATCTCTGTCATGATTAGTACGTATTGCTGAACCTGATCAGGCTGTGCAGCACTGCACATCGCTAGAAACCCTCCTCTCTCACCTCGGTGTTAGTCATCGGCATGCGATGTGCAGGAATATCACTCCTCGACACTCCAGGCTTCACCGTGAGACCCCCGGGAGAGGAAGCAGCTGCAGCCCAAGGAGAGGCTGCACAGGGCCGGGCTGGGAGCTGAAACCAAATGCCTCCAGAGCCAGAGCCGGAGCATCACCGTGGAGCCGGGCCAAGAGCCATCCCGCCCGGCGCGGCCCCCGCTGCTGTTTGCCGTCCTCCTGCAGAGCAGGCTGCCATGGCACCATTCCCAGCAGATGCCACACACAGGCTATGGCAGGTTATTTATAGCCGGTTCATTTTCATTTTCCACGTAGCAGGGATAAGATCCTACACAGAGGTTTCACCCCTGGGGGAATCTGTCTCATTTCCACTGCAGGAGAGCTCGGCACCGCCTGCAAATGAACGACTTACCGAGCCGTGAGCCTGCAGAGGTGGCACGGGGACCCGCTTCCCACCAAGGATTCGTGTCGTTTCAGTGCCTGCTCCTCCTCCCCAGTTTGCGCTGCTGTGCACACAGTGTTCCAGCTGTGCCAGATGTGGCGTGGTGGCATGGCCACTCTCGTCCCTTCAACCACTYGGGATGTGCCACTGCTAAATGCCAAACAAATGCGTTGCTCTGTGAGCATCCTGCGTGCTCACCCAGAAAACAGCTCCACGAAGATTTGGGGTGGTTTTCATTTTTTCAGTGGCTCCCATGAGGCAGCCCAGGCTGAGGCATTGAGCATCTCGAGCTGCCTGGCTCCCGGACAGGGTTTGCTGCGGCCGGCAGTGCCCTGGCCAGGGCATCGCTCGAAGCCAAGCATGGGTGCAGGGGAAGGCAGCTGGAAGCTGGTGAAGGAAAAAGACAGCTTTTGGCAGCCCCTGCTTTCCTCCATCACCAAGCCCTACGCACGCCTTGCAGGGGTTCGCTCCCCTTGTCCTTTGGCCAGGGCATGAAATCTCTGAGGGCCAGCAGAGTGAAATGACAGGTGTTTTGTCCCAGCTGGAAGGTGGAATATTACATAGAATAGAATTGAATCGAATTAAATAGAATAGTTCAGTTGGAAGGGACCTACAACGATCATCTAGTCCAACTGCCTGGTTGTGCTAAGTGATGCTAAGGTGATGCTCTTAGGAACGTGACCCAGACTAGCCACGCTCCAGCATTGTGAAGTGATGCTTTTTAAGGAGAAGGGAGCCAGGTTTCTGCTGCCTGGCCCTTGGTGGCACTGGGCGGCACTTGGCACCGCTGTGAAAGGTGACAAACCGGGCGAGGAAGGCGAGCGGGAGCTGCCAGCTCGGCAGTGAGGTGCCGGCTGTCTCTGGCAGCAAAGAGATCCTTGAGGCCTTTCATTCCTCTTAGCAAGAAATGAGCAGAAGCAATCCTCACACCAACACAAACCATGTTTAAAAACAGGACTTATTTAAGGCAAAGATCTACTGTGCACATGCAATTCATGAACTGCTGTTTATGTCTAATATTACCTTAAGTGCTCTATCCGCTATATTTAGTTAACACGACGAGTGTAAGATGACATACAGCAGGAGCACACATTTAAAACCCACGGCGTATTTCAGCGCTGCACACATGCTACCTCGGCGTGTGCTCACCGGAGAAGCAACAGTCCGGGAGCCCGGTGCAAACCTGGCGACGTGAAGCCGGGCACCAAAACCCGGGCGCGCCCGTGCTCTCGTGCATGGTGTGCGGCGCTTTGAGCTCTGGCGCCGGCCGGCCTCGCACGAGAGCTCGGCGCCATGGGCACGACGAAATGTTCTCCAGCGTAGGGCGCCCGCGGGGCTGATTTCTCCACCGCTGCCGGGCAGACGTGGTGCTGCCCAAGCCCCGGGGCGGTGTGGCAGAGGGGGTGCACCGTGCCCTCCCCCAGCACCCTCGCCAGCACCTCAGTCATTTGGCTCCTCTACAATTAATTACTATTCATGTGTTAATTAAAATGCATTATTTACCTCAAATATAGCAGTAATGGCTTATTAATTATATATAATGTCTCTCAATGGCTAATTATTTTATACCCTGTCCAAAGTGGGGGAGATGTTTTTCAAACGTTAAAAAGTCTGATTCCTGATTTCATCCCAGAGTCCATTTAGGTTTTAAAAGGCTAATGCCAAAATAGGCAAAACATGCAAAAATGGGAGTGGGGCTGCAGCAAAGCCAGTTAAATTCTTCATAACTAAAAGACTCTGCAAAATCAAATGCCAGCGATCAATGAGGTACGCCTTGAAACGTTGCGATGTTGCAATGACAGAGGTGAACCCCAGCAGTCCCTATCTGCCTTTCCTGCCTCTGACCTCCGAGTGATCTTGACCAAAAGAGCGTGCCGTGGGCCCGATCCTGCAGAGACTCCGCGTGCGCAGATGCCCGGGCAGAGGCAGAGCCGGCTGCAGGAACCAGGGCTGTGGCAGGCACCAGGTCAGCCCAGGGCTTGTATTTTATGTAGTCTGGTGGCCAGGGGCATGTGCCCTGCTGAAGATGTCACCTTCCCTCAGCCACACAAGGGATGTCTTGAGCAGAGACGCTCAGACTGCAGAGATCTTCACTGGAACCTGAGCAGTGCCGTGAACAGATCCCACCTGGAAAATAAAAGAGGATTTGGGGGTTGCAGGATTTTTTTCCTTTACGGCAAAGTATTACTTAGGGCCACTTTTTAAACATCAGAAGATTCAGACAGGCACCTAATGGAGTTTTCAGAAGTGCCTGACTCGCATTGATTTCTTGCCTATTACACCTTTCAGGGCTTAAACACATTTAAGAATCTGGCCAGAGGATCTCTGTTGCAGCATATTTTGGCAGGGCTTTCACTCAAGATGTCAGGCCAAATCCTCAGCTAACATAAATCACTGACACAAGTGGAACTATGCTGATTTGCACCAGTCACAGACTTTAAATTAAAATTTAATTGAAAACTTAAGCTGTCATTAATTTTCAGTGAATGGCTTTTGCAAGAATGCAGCCAGATCTCCACCAGTTCAGTCTCCTGCATGGCCACCTCTAACAAAGGAATAAAGAAATGCTTATTACGACAGCCATGTCTGATGTATTCTGATCCTCTCTCCTTACCTTTCCCTTCAGTTCTGTCTGCCGGCACAGGCTGTGTGATCCTTTACATCAGGAGATCAGTTATTTCCATGCAAATCTCATTAGTTATCGTCACCCTCTCCTACAGTGTAATTGGCTTTCTGGGACCTTGGCTGTATCGTGGCTTCCCCAGCTGGGGCTTCTATTATGTTGCATCTTCTATTAAGTGTTGCCCTAGAAATGAAAGCAAAAAGCAAGAATTTACAAGATGGGGGGGTGTGGGTGTGGGTGTGCTCGTGCATAAGCCTGTATATGCAGGGACATACACACAAATATTTATGTATATATCAGTATATTTGTTTTAACAGTATAATGAATTGATTTTGACCTTGGACAAGGGATTCCCACATACTGCTTATGGCATGTAAGTATTTCACTTGGATTTCTTTTGCAAGTAGCTTGCAGTCCAGAAGAATTCCTGTCTACAAGTAACATAACATCCACACCTGCTTGCCAGGCTGACTCACTGCATTAATCAGGTTATGTGCCTGGGACTTGCAGTATAAGTACAGGATACTTTTCTTCCATAGATAGAGGATTTCCTGACTTTTAAACTAAAGAGCAATCACACAATATAAGACAGGCACACACCAAACAATGGCAGAATATTGAGCATCATTATTAATTGGTTTTGATTTAAACCAGCTGCCAAACATGAAGGGAGAGTCAATAAATCTAATGCCAACAGCCACACCTGGTGCTTTGGGGCTGGTCCCTGGGAGCCTCAGGGAGCAGTCAGGCTGCAGCAGCTCTGCTGGACTCTGAGCTGATTTGGACTGCAAAAAAGTAAGTTCTGGAATCAAAAGCTTTTAAAGAAAGATTTATGTTGAGTCTTTATCTGTACTGAAAGTATGAAAAAACTTTTCTGTGATTCTTAAGTCTTACAAAATTGTTTCATCTGTGTCTACACCTCTTTTGCGTTTCTGTGCTAAGAATGTGCTAGTGAGCCAGTTTGCTAGCAGGAGCATTCATGGAAGCTGGGATGATTTTATGAGTGGGGATAATTTGCAAGCAGTTGCACATGCAGGTATCTTCACTGAGTCTCAAGGAATTACTCTTCTGAGCAAGATTTACTTACATAATTAAGAAAATATAATCCTAAAGGATAGGTTCATCCCAAAGAGAAAAGGCACACGTGGCAAAATAGAAGTGGTTCCTATTCAAAGCCTAACGATTGAGCAGCTAAGCAATTGTCTGCAAATTATAGAAAAGACTCAGACACTGAGATAATTTAAAAAACAAAGACAGCATTAACACTGGCTGTTAGCAGGCCAGAAGAGAAAACTCCAGGATTCAGGTTGTTTGCTGCCAGCYGCCCCTGCTCCGCTCGGCAGCGCCGTCCCCCCAGCAGTGTCCCGGTTCCTGGTGCCCAGCTCCTGCCACCCCGCTGCAGGAAAGCTATCTGGAGCATGAAGCAACACGGACTGCAGAATGATTGATGTAATGAGCGATCTAATTTCCTGATCGGTTAATCCCAAATTAAAATCCTTGTGGTAAGATTTAGGTCTTTGCATAGCATGAAGCTGTGGTTTAAAGAAGAGCCCCTCGTATAAGGAAGTGACTCCCATTAGCAGGGCACGGCAGCACACAGTATCCCTCATTAAGCAGTACCACTGCTCCTGCAAATGAAGAAAAATGCTTTAGAGGGGATGTAACCGGGCATGGAGAGGAGACGCACAGCAAAGGCGCCAAAATTAAGATGACTTCAGAGAGATGCAATTCTGTGCAGCAGTAGCAGCAGCACACAGAAGCTATGCTGATGGGGCTTTAAAATAACACAGAGATAAATTTGTGCTGAAATTTTCATAGATGGGAAGTATTTCTCACCCCCAAAGTCTGTGCAGGACTAAGTTAATGTTAGTATAAGCTTCAGGGAAAGATAGATGTTGAGAGGCAGAGGTCACAGGGAAGAGCTCAGAGATATGAACTGTGAGGATAATTGAAGGAGGAGGAGGGGAAACCGACAGCCGGCTCCGATGAGATGCTGTGGGCACCGGCGCTGCTGAGGCTGGATGGATGGATGGAGGGGAGGAAGCAGCCAGAATGTCCCCAGCCCGCTAACAGGAGGGCCCCTGGGATTCAAGGGATGTGGGGAGTTGAGGCTCCCCTATTTTATTGGCTTGTAAAGTGTGCCAAGCTATTTAATTATTAATAACGTGTTGGTTTGCCTGGAATGGCTTTCCAACAGCTGCATTTACAAACAGCATGCTTGGTCTCTGTCGTATGGTTTTGTCAGACTCTTTTGGCCTGGGGAGGCAGATTTTAAAGATGCTCTTGAAATGATGCAGTGGTGGGAAGCCAGGGCGGAGGGGCTGCGGTTAGCAGGCAGCCAGCAGCACCTTGTTAGAGGCTCGGTGTCCACTGAGAGCCCAGTCTAAACCTGTACTGTGTGCTGGTCCAGTGAAGTTTTCCAATGTGCAATGTGTGAAAATGGACCCTCTGGGTCAGCAGCTCCCCATGGGGTGGTCCGACAGCGGGCGAGATGGGGAGGCTGCTTGGCTTTGCTGGCGGGTTTGTTTCTAATTCCATCCCCAGCCGTTTAAAGCTATTGAGCGAACAAACTAGCGACTGCAGCGAAGTATTAATTCTGCAGCTTGGCTGTGAACTTCAGGTACTTGTCTTGTGACATCTGCTAGGAAAATGCCGAAGTGAGGGTAACCTTTTGCAAGCGTCGGTTGTCTCAAACCATGACTCTGCTCCCCTTTTACAAGAACAAATGGCAGCATGATGCGGGCAGGCAAAAGAGCAAACCTTTCGTGCGCTTTCTGCAGTGCGGCGCCCCGCTGCCTGCCTCTCCATCACCCAGGGCTGGACCGCTCTGGGCAAGGAGCTGCTCAGCAGATCCTGGCAATGGGGCCCAAAGGTGGCCTCGGACACAGAACCCAATTGATCAAAAAAGGGGGTTTCTGTCAACAGCACAAGCAGTGTGGTTTGGTGCGTGAGGGTGCAGCCGCAGTGGCCACTGGCGCTGCCTCTGGCCTGGACCTTGCCGGGGGAGATGGGACATCCCAAGGGCTCGGGGAAATAACACAGAAACCAGCTCTGGGTAATTACAAAATGTGTGAGAATTTAAAATTATGCCAGGGCAGCCTCTTTTCTTGTTCTCTTCTTTAATATTAGAGTTGTTTGAAGTGAGTAATTTATAATGAGACTTCTCCTGCTGCCAGATTTAGGTATCTTTGGCCAAATTTGCTGTAGATTGTGCCTGGGCTGCTGTGCTGGTGCGTTCATTTCCAGCAGGAATGGCTTGTCTAATTGTATTGTGATTTAAATCTCACCCTTCCTTGCACAGATGTCTCTTTCCCTCTTTGTCTTCATTCCTTCGTTCCTGTTCTTGCACTTCTTTGTCCTGTTCACTCCTGAGCTCTGCTTGTCCCCAGCAAAGCGCTCCTTTCTCCACTGCTCATCAGAAATGCCTGTTTGAGCTGTTCTGCTCTCCAGTACATCGCAGTGATTTTCTAAAGGCTTCTGCGTGGGATGTTTACTGTTTCTAGCGTAGAGAAAGCATCATCACCCAGTTGATAGGCTGAGGGGGTTCAGGTCCAGGTGCTGGAGATCCATTCTTGACCTTTCAAGGTTTATTGCAAACAAGGTCTGTAGTAAGTTCAAACTCACTCTGGCTGTCTCTATACCTGGAAAGTGTGGAAATGCAGGAAATTAGCACAGCCTGCAGACTTCTTTGTTTCCTCGATGATGGGAAGTGTCCACAGGCAGATGCTTCTCTGTGGCTTGCCCTGCGACTGCGGGCTCTGTGCAGGACAGCACCCGATGTCAGATGGGCTGAGCCACCAGGGATTGTGTCACCTTGATTCGTACTAAATGCAGAGTAATCAAACATGATAATAGCCTTAGAAAGTGCCGTGTCACAAACTGTTTAAAGCCTATTTCCTTTGGATTCGTTTTCACGCGCTGACAAGATAGGGTCATTGAACTGACAGCAGCAGTTTGAAGCCAGAAGGCAATGTGCCTTGGCTGACCACGCTCCTTCCAGGCTGTCCTGCTTCTCCCCRGCTGCAGCACGAACTCCAGAACTGCAACGACCGCCCCCAGACGCACGAAGCTTCAGTCTCTCCGCAACTGCTCGAGCACAGTCAGTACTTCTGCCTTCCAGCTCATGCTGGCTTTTCCATGCAGTCTGTTTTCCACTGGTGCCCACTCCAGAAGGCAGCTTTAGGATCCTCATCATCAGAGACAAACTCTGTGCTGAAGTACATCCAGGAGAGATAAAATGCCGTTGTCTCTCCCTTTGATCACCTTAAAGGGACTGAACTCTGTTTTTAAACTGTCACTCGCTTCCCTGTGTTGCTTGAGAAATTCCGATGAAGTGCCTGGAGGTGCTACCAGAGAGATGATGAAAGTGGGAAGCCAATAGCTTGGCTGCTTTTAATGCAGGGATGAATTAGGACCTACTAAATGAATGCCTATTTCTAAGACAAAAAAGAGAAAAATAGGGAACGAGGAAACACTTGCCTGCTCCACAGCATGCTACGAGCATTCGTTACCGGTGTTCTGCGCAGCCTGGGAGCTCGGTCCGGATCAGCACTTCCTTGCAGGGCTGCTGTATGCACAGAGTCGCTTTACCCTGTAAAATCTTCAGGGCAAGGGCAGGCTCTAAGAAATCACATTACGTAGAAGGGAAAGCGGGGGTCCTAGCTAGCAGGCTCCCAAATGCACAGAGGGAATGTGGGGCAGAGGCAGGAACAGATCACAGCATTTCGGAGTCTGTGCGGCTTCCCAAGACGTCGCTGTCCTCCCTTCTCCCTCTGCAGATCTGCTGTGCACAGTCTCAGAGCCTAGAAACCCTCTGTGCCACAGTGTTCAGGCTTTCTTCTCCTCTCAAGTTCATGGAGGCATTTCAGCTGTATTTCTAGTGATTTGACTGTCAGTTTTAATAAACAGATTAAACAAACAGGCACGTGCCAACCACCCTTAAAGCCTTTCGCTTGCTCAAACAGTTGGCAGATTTGCATATTGGGCGATGAATTTAAGTGAAGCATTTCTGCTGATTTATTAAGCACAGTTGCTCATGAAATAGCTGGGCTGGAGCAGCAGGCAGGGCGGAGGGGGGACGCGCAGGCAGGGCAGGCAGCGCAGGGGGTGCGAGGGCTCCTGCAGCCGTGGCTGGTGCTCTCGGGTGCTTTGCCCTTTGTGGACAGACTGTGCAGCTCAGTTCCCCTGCCTCATCAGTTGCAATCAATAATGCAAATCTGCAGGGACCCCTGGTGATGGATCCCTGTCCTCTGCAGAGACTGGGACTGGTTTTACTGGTTTGTGGTTGTCTGTGTGGGAAGCGCTGTGCCCCCCGTTACAGCTCCGCTGCATGCCTCTGCGGGGTGAGCGTCGGTATTTGGGGAGTGGTGATGGCAGGGGAAGGGATTCAAGGTTACAGTTAAACACCGGCTCCCCGCTGGCTATCAGGATTATGTATAAACAGCTCAGGGCTTTCATCCGAAGGTGGTGAAGCCCCTCTATCTCATTCTGCATAACCTGAGGTATTTAAAAGGCGGCAAACGTGAGTCCTGTGAGATCGAGATGGACAAGTCTGCTGGCAAAGAGGACTGAAGAGGGAGGTGACTGGGAGAAGCGGGTCAGGATGGGGTAAGATCACATCCACACTAACGCAGAACTTAACGTGCCACCTCCTCGTGAGGCTTGCAGCTTGCTTGCTTTTCAATCGAAACAGACCTTAAGTTTCTCGTCTATCTTTTGTAGTATATTCGTAAATTGTAACCTGAGATTTCTTTTGAATAATTTATAAAAAGCACAAATCGCATTAAGCAGTAGTCACCTATGTGCTAGGAAATGGCGTAAGGAACAGGGGATACCAAGTTCAAGCAAGACCGGGGTTTCAGAGCCCATGGGAGCCTTCCTGGGTGCTGTAAATGCAGATCTCTGGCCAAAGGCACGTTATCGCTCCTGACGCACGAGTGAGAGGCGGCCAAAAGCTCCTGGAATTCCTTCAATTGGTCTGGAGATCTCATTAAATAAAACAAGTGACCAAAACCAGAAGTACATAAGTTGTGATGCTCTTGAAGCACTGTGTGCCTGGGAGTCTCTCTTTAGCTCAGTCAAGAGCAGACGAGGCTGCAATAACCCACCCAGCAATATGAACGACAACAGCTCTCCTGGGAGTGGCTTTTTGATGGCTCCTAAACTCTTGGTCCTTACATCCTTCTCCTACTGCTTGTGCGAGTGGGCTGACGCTAAAGGACCTCCCAAAACCCTTCTGYGCAGCAGCCGTTAGGTGTTGTACGCAGGTTATCTGCTGCCCACCGTGGACCGGAGAGGCAGCATGCGAGGCCCCACACGGTCCGAGGCTGCGGGGAAGGGTCTGTCCCACCGCCTGCTGCTGCGTGCTGCGAGGTTTGCTCCATATCTCGGGAAAGCCCATGCAGCCGGGAGGGGAAGGGCTGGGGGGTGATGGCGTGCGCCGTCCTTTGCAAAAAGAAAAACGTAATAATATTTGGCTCAACTCTGACTCAACCTGCTCTTAGCCCTTTGAGGGGAAAAGGCGTTCCTTCTTCCCCTGCGACAGGCACTGCTGATGTGCTGGGATGGCGATTTCTTGCTCCATCCCGCCCTGCCATGCGCAGCACAGCACGGGTCCAGCAGAGCATCCCGGCTTCTACAAATCGTCTTCACCACTTCTGAACCAGGCTTCGAGTCCCAGCCTGTTCAGTATGCTTCTCTTGCGTGAACCTGTTTATAGGCAAAATTACACTGTCCCAGAGTGCAGCTGCAATAACTTTTCCAGCATTTCCTTGGGCACCACATTTACTTCGCAAGCTTAGAAAATACCCTGCCAGGCTGAGCTAGAAGTGCAGCTCTCCCTTCAGACTAGAGATTTCAGTGGTCCTGAGCACAAACATGAAGAAACCCTAATCCGATGGCTTTCAGGGTGAAGTCTGTTCGGTACTTCTCATTGCCTCACACAGTCTGGTTATTCACTGCAGCTTGCTAGGAGCCACAGTGGTGTGGATGGATTGTACCGTGAAGTCAAGGGCATCGATTTCCAGCTTGAAACCAGTGTTAACTTTGAAAAGATTTTTCTAATTCAGTAATTTTAGGCAGAAATTGATTAAAGAGTCTGGAGAGACAAAGAAAAACAGCAAACAAAATAGGCAGGGATTAGGGTGGACCATTTATCCTGCCCTCCTGCTCCGGGAGGTGGTTGGCCGTTCTTAGGCCAGCCCTAGCAGATGCGTCCAGCTAATTCCTAATAGCCCGCGCTGGCAGGGACCCCACAGCTCCCCAACACCGGCTGATCCGTGTTTGGTGAAGGGGCGAGGCGTGGTGGCTTGCGCTGGCCATGGAAGCTGCAGGGCTGGCAGAGGCGACCCAGAGGGCCCCTGCAGCCGAGAGCAGCCATCGCCCGCGCGCAGGGACGCTGCCAGTCAATACTCATTAGCAGGGAGATTGTTATTGCCCTCTCCTTAGATGCCAAATTCTTGCCCAAACAATCCAGTTATATTTAAATTGCTTTAAAACCATTAGAGATAATCAATTCGCATTAAAGATCTGCAATTCTCTGCAATCAATTTACTTGTCTGTCTGCAAAGTTTTCCCAGTTTGAGGAAGTTCCCTGAGCTGGTGGGTGGTTTACAGGGTGAAATAGGTTGGTGTCGTTGGCCCCAGTGCCCCGGTGAGGGGCTCCTCGCCTGCTGGGTGAGCCCCGGGGAGCTGCCAGAGGACGGGCGAGGGGTGACAGCAATGACCGCTGCTTGGCCAAAAGGAGAGGGGAAAAAAAGGAAAGAAACAGGGGAGGATGGAAGTCGAAGGAGAAGCTGCTGTTCTCTGTATCTTTGCAAGAGGAAAAGAGGAAAGAATGGATTTATCCATCCAGCAGGTAGGGATATGAGGAAAAAAATTCAAATTGATCAAAAAATTAAATATTCATAGGACATTATTCATTAAGATTCATCTTGCCAAGTGGGTGAAATGAGGCAAGGGAAGAAATTAGCTTGCTTGAGAGTGTCAAAGTGATTATGTGATTAAATTGCAATTTATAATTTCTCCTTCAAAAATGTTACTCCTTGATTTGTGTTTCTGCCCCCTCTCTATTTTTCTTGAAGTCTCCCATTATGTGTGTATGATCAGTAGATGCATAGGGCTTGTCTTAAAGAAAAGCCTGTAGACGTCTTCTGCACGCATTTGTGCGGGGCCAGCAGACCCGTGTCCCCAACACGCGTCCTTTGCCAGCTTTTCCCATGATTTATTTTTCCTAGAGGCTACTGCACATCTTGTGACCGGCCTCCCCCCCTCCCCGCAGACCCCCGGCTTCATTTACCCGTTTCACATGCTCATCTCTGCAGTTGTAGGAAGGAAGCAAGCCCTCAGCTTCTCAGACTGTTGTACAGCGTAATCCATCCTCACGCTGGATACGCGAGGAGATTTGGTGCAGAAAACCAGCGTTTTGGTGCTTGCTTCTGTAATCCCCCCAATGCCGGGGAGGCTGCAGCTCAGCCCCTTCCACACGCACAGACCTCGCTCCTTCAGCACGGTCCAGACGTGCTCAGTGCAGGCAGCACAAGCAGGGAAAAAAACCTTGTTCTAATATTTCATTCTCATTTAAAGAACTCAGCCTCTTGATGTTGTTGTTGCATCTAACCTAGAAAGGGGAGCTATTTCTTTTTTGCTGCCCAATAAAGATTTAGTGGTGTATGTTGGCAGTTTGAAAAAATACAATATTAATTCATGGCTTGTTTATGAACAGCACAAGGCTTGCACAGGTTAATTAGTTGAGGCAGGCTTTTCTTCAGGTGAATGAGCAGGCGTGGGGTTTATAGCTCTGTCACCCAGTTTATTTGTTCACTTTCTGTTTTATTTGGAAATACACTTATACAACAATGAATAAAATCAACCATGACAAGGCTTATGTCTGCAGCAAACATTTAAGCCCTGCCAAGGTAGTAATCCGCAGAATACCTGCAGTTACCAGCCCTGCAGGAGCTGGGTGTCTCTCCTCAGCGGCGGGAGAGGTGCTTGGGGGAGACGGGAGCTGCGCCCCGTGGCAGCGGAGGGGAACGGGGGGATGGATGTGAGAAAAGAGTGCGTGGTGTGGGCTGCAGAGACACCAGCAAAACACATCGGCTGCTGCCTGTAGGGAGAGAAACCCTCACCCCTGAGCCGTCTGTGGGCTCTGCCTGGTACCACTGAAGCCGGTTAATCTTTGCTAACAGCTACCCTTCTCTGATCAAACATTATTAGTGGATAGATGGGCCACTTTGCTCTGAGGAGGTGAGAAAGAGTTAACCTTGGCTATTAAGCCAAGCATCCAGCTTGTGGTGGAATTAAATACTTCACCACTCGTAGGGCAAACATCCGAGTGAGAGCCGGAGCGCCGCGGTGGAGGGAGCTGCAGGGAGGAGGTGGTAGAAGGGAGTTAGAGGGGCTTGGGGAGCTTGATCCCCGCAGACGCTGCAGGGCTCAAGTAGCTGCTTCCCTAAAAGAAACGGAGCTGCAAAGGGGTATAAAATATCAAATATTTCCAATGAGATGCAAAGTTTCTGAAGGTCTGCAAATCTCATGTACAACGGCTGCTCCCGAATCAGCCATCATGAGAGAACAGGCGCTGGTCAGAGCCTGCCTTCCTGAACTGGGGGCGACGAGCCATCTCTGCAGCAAAGGCTGGGCCAGCACGCAGGCATTTCAAACCAAACACAAGCAAACCAAACACCAGACCACAGAAAGAGCAGAAAGCCCTGCTGTGGACGGGCAGTGTTACTCCTGCCTGCTGCTGAGCCCGGGGTAGCTGCTGAATTGTGGGGTGCAGATCCAGCCCTCAGAGGGGGACAGGCTGGAGGAGCATCTCAGCAGGAGCAGCCTGCTGTCGAGAGGAGCATTGCTCACTCGCAGTGCCATTTCCTTACCCCTGCTTAATAGTGTTGCTCTTGTAATTGCTGTTACTTTAATCATTACACTGAGTTCCAAGAGCATCCCCYATTTATTGCCAAGCCATTGAGCTACCAAGCTACTGGCAGAGGAATGGCTTTTTTCTGAAGGAGTCCAGGTCCTAATCCAAAAACATGTGCCACTGACCTTTTGCAGTCACCGTCGTAATAAGTCTTACCTGCTAACCTAAATGCTGCGTTCTTGGGTTGGAAGAATGACAGAGCTTTGTCTGAACCAATACAGCGTGAAAACGTACAGGCTGGTCTCCCACACCCAGGATACGGGCACGACCAGTGAGCAGAGAGCTGGAAAGGAGAAGTAACTCCAGCAGCACTGGGGGGGGGCGGTGTCGCGTGTAGAGGGGCATATTCTTGGCAGTCACAGAGGTGTCGGGGTCTTCTGTTGCGTTTCTCCTTCTCTTACCTTTCCCCATGCGCGCAGACAGCGCAGCGAGCTGCGGCACAGGGAAGATGGTCAAGGAGCAGCCTGGGTTGGGGATGTCCGGGGTCAATGCCCCGCATCATCTGGGGGACAGCGTGTAACTCATTTACCCCTTGCTTCCCCTTCTCTTATGCCCAAAACGAAGGCATAGCAGAAAGGGCATGTAACAGAGAGAGGGAGAGGAATAGCCTGATGTATCACTGGATCTGAAAGCAGAACACTCCCCAAGTCCTCAGCATGGAAACCCAACAAGAATATCTAATAAAGCGCAGGTTCAGGCTGATAAAGTTAAAGGTAGAACATTGGAAAGACACTAAGCTCAAGGAAAACTCAGCCCGATTAAACTGCTTTAAATCAGTTTACTTGGTTGTTTCTGCTTCACTTGCAAGACATCGTTATAATTACTTGGCATCGGCAAGCCATTACTCAGAGGTTCTGGGCCAGGGTAGCAGAAGACATGATTGTCTCATAAACCTAATGAGCCATATTGATTACCGGAGGATAAGGACTGAGCTATAAACAGCCCATATTCTTTATTTGTCTAGTTGTTAGATCTGTATTTGCAGCCTGGACTTGACAGTGAGTTATGCAGGGATGCTGCGTGCTGTTACGTTGCTTCTCACATAAAGCACAGTTAAGTATTTGCATCCCCTTCCCTTGTAACCAAAATCAATAATGGATGGAAAGTGAATTTGGACCCTGCTTTGAATGCTGTCTCCATCTAAGAAGAAGTTGGTGGGAAGTACAGCCCGGTGCGTTTGTGAGCTAATGAGAGCGGCAGTTTAGGAGTTATGGCTCTTCTGAAGTCATCTGCAACAGGAAGGTCTGTCACCAGTCGGTACAGCGCGGTTCTGCCCGTTAAAGGAGAAGGTGTTTGTGGTGGGAGTGAGTGCATGTCCCTGCTTTGGAATTCGGTGTCTGCTTTCAGGATAGAAATAAATCAGCAGAGAATTGGAATTAGTTCAATTGTTAAAATCGTCCAGCTCGGCCTGTCTGAAGAACACATGCCCCGATTCCACAGCAGGGCTTTGGCATCGAACCAGTTGCTCCATTTTGCGCTGCAGGACAGCTGCCTGGTTAGGGCTGTCCAGCGCTGAGGGTCCCCGGTGCTCCCAGTTAAACCCTTCCAGTGGTCAGCTACTAACGCTCTCCTAACAAGAGGAGAGCACCCAAATTGGCTACCGAGTATTTCTGTCCTTCCGACTGCACCCTGCCCAGATCTTCTGCGTGGACCAACGTCTTCACCTCAGGATGTCCACCCAACCCGGCAGCTCCGTCCCGGGGTGACATCCCCTCTCCTCCCACCCTCGGGCACCTGGGCAGGCAGGTTTGCTCGGTGCCAGACAAAGCTCCTGCTGGGCCTCAGCGCTGCCGACACCTCGTGCAAGCACAGGCACGAGCCTCCTCCCTCTGTCCGTGTTTCACAAACCTCCTCGGCTCCTGTCGACCAAACCTCTTCAGACTTCGGCCCCGCGCTGATCAGGGGTGTCGTGCCATCAGTCATCCCATGTGAGAAATTGATTTTCTGAACACAGAGGCACGGTGCCTCTGTATGTGTGAAGCCTGGATTAACCCCTTCCCTGCTGGCTCCCCTGCTCTTCCCCCGAAGCCCCGAGTGATGGGAACAGCGGGGGAACAGCTCACGGCGGCCCTCACGCTGCTGTCGCTGCCGCACGGTGACTTTCGGAGCCGGCGGGGATCGCTGCACAGCACACCATGGCCACGTTATTTTCTCATTGGTACTTTTCAGTGCAATAGGATTTTGGTTTTACCTTTCCTTGCTCTGATGAATACATCAAACCTTATGAACATTTCACTCCCTCAGCATTCGGGGTTCGATCAGGACTTTTTTTCCCTCTTTGCCTGGCAGTTGTTAGTGCCGTGCCAGCCTGTGCTGGGTGCCGGCCGGGGCTGCCGATCACAGTGATCCCCACAAAACGAGGACAGATGCATTTTTCATTCTGCATCCAGCACATTTCTGCCTCTCTGCTCTGAAGGAAGCATGCTACATTTGGTGTTGCTGGAAATTACTTTTTTTTTTTAAGCTAACTGAATGGAAACTGAAAGGCATTAACTCTTCTTTGCTAGGCCTGTGCAGGAGCAGGAAAATGGCAAAAGCATCTCTTGGAACTGAAATGGCATTCGTTAGCCACAGAATCTTCTTCCCCACATTCAAAAATCCCATTCCTGCAGCTGTTGTTTGGCTCGGGGGCAGAAGTGGTGCAGCAGGGCTCCTCCTCTACTTGGACACGCGGAGCAGGATGGTGCCCTCAGCCCGAGGGCACCCACACGCCTCCCGGGGTCAGTTTTCTGGCGTAAGAGATGCAGCTCCTGTGAAGCTGTATTCATGTCACCCTCGGATTCCCACCTCCGCAGCTGCACAAAACTCCCAGTCCCTCCTAACACCCCAGCTCCTCGCAAGTGGGAGGTTTTTTCTGTACAGCTTTTGCCAACCATCTACTCAAGAGATTGTTTTTGTTGTTTTTTTTCTCCCTGAAATCAAGGAGAAAAAGACTTCTGGAAATCCTCTGTATTTTCTGTGCTACACTGGCTGCCCACCTTGAACTCCAAGGGGCCCATGGCGTGACTTTGTCTGTCTCCTGTGGTCCAGGAATGATGCTGGTGAGCAGCAAAGCGTGCAGGAGCCGGCTCCGTGGGCTCGGCTCTCCCCTGCACTGCAGCGTTTCCAACTGGGAAATGGCTCTACAGTTCCTGCTCTTACCGCAGCTGTTTTTTAATTGGGAATAACTCTGAACCACAAAATTTGGGCCTTAGTCTGCATCTTATGCCTTCAAATGAGCGACCTTTGATGTTGTGTTGATTAATTATTCGTGCAATGGGAGCGCTTTGCTGCGCAGATAGTAACGGGGGCACGCGGGGGGTGTGGGGGTCCTTGCCCAGAGGACCCTGCAGTCCCCGATGGAGGTGGGAGCCTCAGGGTTACAGCTGGGGCGGCCCTGGCACATTGTTCCTTACTGAATCCTGGGGTTTGGTGGTGCTGAGAGGAACAGCATCGGTTCGGATGCTCGAGGGACACGCACCAGCTGCAAAGCACTGAGCTCAGCCTGGCCAGAGGCACGGGGCTGGTCCTCGCCCTGGTCCCCGGGGACGTGCTCAGAAATGCTAGTTGCACAAAACAGTTGAAATGAGGCAGTAGGAAATTAAATATGCTTATTAGAGCTAAAAATAGCAGCTCTGTTCTTTGGTGATGCATGAAAAAAGCCCCTTGTACCAGAAAAATACTTTGGGCCTCTGCCAGGCAACAGACGGAAGAAACCTTTGGCAGCCTCGCTGGGGGAGCTGGTGGCACTGCCTCTGAACCTTGGAGGTCCTATTTTTAGCAGCTGATCAATGTAGGCTTTTCTGCCCGTGAAGGAAAAGGCAGGCTGTCCAGCCAGCATGGCAGGTGAGAAGAAGCCTGCGTTAAATATTAATCTGTGTTAGACAAAGAGCCATTTCGTCTCTGTCACTCGGGTGACGCAGATGGAAAATCCGTGCGGGCTCTTGAGGGGCGGTGGTGACGAGGAGGGGCTCGGTGCAGTGGGGACGCTCGCTGACCTGGCAGCAGCAAGGCACTGCTGTCTTTGAGGAGTTCCCCCTCCTCGAGCGAGCAATAAGCTGAATGCTTCGTTGAGTTGTGCTGATGATGGGTCCATGAATTAGGTGACAGACGTGGGTGGAGATGGCATATTCTCGAGCAGGGCGTTGGGTATGAATCTGCTGTCTGAGGAGCTCAGTCCAAAGCATTTTGCAAGCTGATATTAATTAACCGYGGCAATGCCCTTGTTCTTGCACTATCGGCCAATACTACTGTCCTTGTACTTGATGTGGGGAAACTGAGGCAGGCAGGGATGGCGCATCTCTTCTGTGCCCTCCAAAGAGTAGCAGAGCCAATGTTATCTTAGTTACCAATCCAGTCATTTAGTACACATTGCTCCTAAAGGCTTGTGTCGTTCAGACAAGCTACAAAGCTGCTCTTTTCCAAAAGCTGCTTTCCTTCAGATGCAGCTTTGAATCCCATTTCTGCCTGTGCAAGAGGGAGCTGAAACATCGGCAGAGACAAACCAGCTCCATCCCCCTGGGCAGAAGGTGCAATGCTGCACCCCTGTGGGAACTGGGAGCCTTGGACATCAAACCTGGGATCTCCGGGAGGACGTACATGAGCTTTCTGTGATCTACAGCATCCCCATCTACATCTACATGTGGCCCAGGCACCAAAAGGGGGGACAAAAGGGGGACCTGGGCAGGCGTTGTATGAGACTTCTTTCTCAAACCCCTGGAAGTGGTGGTGGTGCAACTCCCTGTGACAAGGAGTAGAGACAGCTGAGATTTCTTCAGCTTGCAGGGATCCTGGGGTTGTATTTTGTAGATAACAAGCAGTCAGCATTGTCACTTCTTGCAGGCAGGTTAATCCTCTAAACTTGAAATACGTTTCATCTGGAACTAGGTATATTTGATCATACAAGGGGAAAAAAAATTAAATAGGAGCCCCATGCAAATAGGARATTATGCAAATCACCTTATATATTAGACTGATAAAGTTTGGTTGCTATTTCAACTCACGTTGCCTGAATGCAAATTCTAAAGTAATCTGCTAAATGTGAGTAAGCCTGACATGCATGATAATATCAGGCCAGTTCCCTTGGTCCTCTGTTCTGTAGGGCCTAAACGCTTGTGCAGAGCGCAATGCTTGGCTTTCTGCAGCAGCTGCTGAGGTTTATCGAGTAGCCTCCGCGCCCCCGACATCCTTTCTTCTTGCTGAGCAAATTGGCATTTCGGAGACCACAAAGCCAAGCCTGGAAAGTAACTTCTTTCATCCAACAAAATAGAAACAGCAAAGCCATCGACGACAGCAGATTTCCATTGGAATTTCCTCCTTTCCCCATCCCAGCCCTGGGCTGATGGGGAGCACGGGGCACCTGCGAGCTCCCACCTCAGGGGTGCTGACTGCGCCAGGGGCAGTGGGGAAGTCGTAGCAGCTCTCGTGCTCTGGGCACCAACCGGTGTCTGAACAATACGGTATTCAACCGGTACTTGCCGGGCCTGGTTTGTACCAGCAAAGGGCTCTGGATCCTCTCTTGGGTCCCAGGGACCAGCCGGTGGGCAGCAGGGCACGGCGGGCCTCCCGCAGACCCTCCAAACTGCCCGGCAGGACGCAGCACTCGGAGCTCCCTGGTCGCGTTAGGGCAGCGTGTGGCCTCTCTGCTCCGTGAAAGATGATAAAAGAGGAGCATCACTTCCAAAAATAATTGCCTATTAGCGATGTGAAGGATCTTGACTGGAGAGTACCACTGCTTCCCTCTGTGCTGGGTGGAGCAAAAAATCTCCATTAGCTGCTGTTAGTTCAGTTCCCTCCAATATTATACATATTATAACAATATTATACATCCTTTTGGACATTTTCCTTAACTGTCCTCCTGCTCTCTGCCTGGGAGGGGAGTGCAGTTCAGCACCAGCCAGGGAGAGTTTGCACGCTCGCAGGGACCATTGGCTGCCTCAGCAGTGGCCCTTAGATTTACTTGTGTTGGCTTTATGGAAATTTGTCCTCTGAGCTCCCTTTTGCACTGGTGGTTTTTCAGGAAGATCTTTCACATGGCTGCAGCAGAGCTGCCACCATAATTCTGCATGCACGCTAGCAAGCCCAGGGACTTTCAGCACTGAATTAGCAAAGACTTTGAGATACAGGCAGGCTGGCCTGGAATTAATAGGGGTGGCCACACAAGTGTCCTCTTGTTATTAAACTGAATGAGTCACTTTTTCAATAAACTATTATACGTGCTAGAGAAAGGGTTTCCTGGGTAATAAAAACTCAGCTGTATTTTCTCAGCAGATGTAATAAAATGAGAACTTGACCAAGTTCTAGAGCAGCGTCCAAGACGCAATCCATCACCCGTGAAGAGGCTCGAGCTCCCTGATGCACGGCAGCGTTTGATGCTGCAGATGCTTCCCCATGAACCAGCGATTTCCTGAACCGTGTAAGAGGGCTCGAGCCCAGCTCCTCTTGCGCTGATTTAATGCTCTTGTGACTTTGCTGAAGTGCAGGGTAATTTATGCTTTCTGGGAAAAGAATATGCATTTAATGAGAGAGTTTTAAACCTTACAGCTACCAGATTGAAACAGTCACCCTGTGTCTTTCCCAGGTGTTTCTCAAGCATACCTGTAATGCATTAGCCTGTTCCCTGTGGTGTTCATATTTAAACAAGGACTTGCCCTTGCGTTCCATCTCCTGCGCTGACATCTTGCTGGAGCAGTCCTGCTGCACCTCTGCTCCTCCATCTGTAGAAGGAAAGTAATCTTCACCAGTCACTGTATTAATTTTTTAAGATTTAAATCTGAAGAGTAAGAAATATTATTGAATGGCTGGCCCCGCTGCTTCCTTCTGCCTTTGTGTTATTAAATATGTTAGGGAGGAAATATCAGCCTTGGGTTTTACTGCTGCCCAGATCTTGTTTGGGTTGGTTTGTTTTCAGAAATATTCTTTCTTTCTTTTCCCCTCACTGCCATTGTGAAAATAGCAAGTGCCTGAGAGAGGAAAACTAAATATGCTCCTGGTGTTTGACTCTATTGTTTATCTTGTGTTTTAATCTCTTTGCGGAGTGCACACGTGGAAGGGCTCTTGATTTCCCTCCTGTTAATGTCTGACAGCTCTTCGCAATGACTGTGCCCTTCTGCGTTACGCTCGCAGGGTCTCATTTCCTAACTGGCAATGGTTGGACGCGTCAGCCCGCGCTGCTGACGGACGATGAGCTGATATAGCCCGGGGCCGGAGGAGCAGGGACGGGCACACCAAGAGCAGTTCTTCAGCAACCGCAATGCACCGTGTCAGCAGCCCTGACCTAACACCCAGGTGCAGGTGCAGAAGGGAGGGACAGTGAGCTCGCGCTCGCTGTTACTGTCTTTATTTATTGATAGTGTTTAGGTCTGAGGCTCGGCTGGCAGTGGGAGCAGGCTCCTCGCAGCCTGGCACAGCTTGGTGATGTCCCCTCTGCAAAGAGGGGAGGCTGCAGGGGACAGAGCCAGCGGCTCCGTCGTCCTCACCATGTCACTCCCAGCAGCGGGTGCTGGGGATGTGGGGTTGCTGCCCGTAAAACTGTCCATTTTCAAACACAAACTGCTGAGCTGCTGCCCCACGCTCCCTGGTAGGGTGTACGTCCACCCGAGCTCATGTCCGGGGGAAGCAGCATCTCTGGTTAACGGATGAGAGGTTTGATGAGAGCACAACCAATTTGCGCGGAGCAGAACAAGAGGCCGCAGTATTAAAAAGCATCCGTCTGTTACTGCACATCCATCGCGCCGCGGCTTCCTGCAAGCAAAGACGCGTCCCACCCCTGGCAGCACCCGGAGGCAGCCGGCGCCGGGGAGGGCTGGTGGCTGGACCCTCCAGCTGCGCTTTGGGCTGGGGGGACTCAGCCCCTGGCTCAGCTGCACGGCTCAGCCCTGGGCCCGGCCGGGGCGTGCAGCCTCCTCCCCGCTCTCGGCACGTGCAGAAGCGCTGGGAGGTGGCTGGGGCGTCCGGGTGACCCGGACACGGGGACCCCGGCCATCGGCAGGAGGGGAAGGCAGCGGGGGCACAGGGGTTGAGACAGCAGCAGCGTGCGGCTGCCTGGGCTTGGGGCATCGCTCCGAGGTCAGATGAAGAGCAAGGGTTGCAGATTATCTATATTGGCAATTTTAGAACAAACTGCTGCTGGAATCCTTCCCCATGAAAGCCAGAGCCTGTGAATGTCAAAGGTTTCTGAAAGTCAATAACCAGAGACACGTCTGCTCGAGGCCTTCCCTGTAAAGGGGGGTGGGAGGGGAGAAATGTCAGACGAGCAGCTCTGATCTCACTTCCCCACGCTCGTGTGGAGCTGACCCCTAATTGCCTCTCACCCGTGGGAGCCCGCGCCGGCAGGCTCCGGGGCGGCCAGCCTGGGACAGCCGGAGCTGGCAGAGGATTCCGTAAAAAAGGAAAAAAAGCCTGCCTGTGAAAATCGGCTTCTTGTTTTCTGCCTTGTTGAAATGCTGAGTGTGAGGGGAGAGTCAAATCTCTTCTCCCTGAGCAGGAGCCTCCAAACGGCCAGTCCGGCTGCAGGTGAAACACCACCGGCAAAGTTGCTTTACCTGCTCTCACCTTCGCTTACGCTGCGGCATGTGCGGTGCTGGGGGTGGTGCACGGCTCCTTCCCGTGCCAGCCGGGACACTGGCGGGGCAAGATGGGGATGGGGGAGCTGGGGCACCCGGGTGCCCCCACCTCGCTGCCCACCGGTCGCACCCGAGCCCAGTTACGCTGAGAAACCACTTGAACAGAGTAAACACGTAATTAAGTAAGTGTTATCAGAGCACTACGTATGTGAGTGGCGCGTAGCAGAAATCGTGCTTATAAGCAGCCTCCGGGACTCTGTGCACTAGGGTTTAATCGGGTATGAAATCACATTGATCTCGGCTGCCTTCCATAAGTTATTTATAAGTGAAGTCCTAATACAGGCTGGGCTCTTATTATTCCTCCTGACTTGCCTCGTTGCCTGTAGCCTTTAAAATGTTCCTTTCACATCTTCTTCCCTCTCTTCTTCCATTCCCCCTTCACCAGCTCAGAAATAATCAAAGCAGGACCTGTGTTCTCGGCTGACTTCTGCTCCTCCGTCAGAGCCGCATTAGTGCTGGCTGACGTCTGTCATGTTCCTTGGAAAAACAGGAATCTCTCTGAGGCTCTTGGGATAGGAGATTAGGGGCAAGGGAGGGGAGGGAGCCTGGCACACTAAATGGCTCAGAAATGCCCCATGTTTGCTTTAACCTCTCTGGCCGGAGTCTTAGGGAAACGTCTCCTCAGTCCCGCAGTGCCCGCAGCTCTTCCCCACCCACCCCTTCCCTGTAAGGATGCTGCTGAGAAACATTCAGAAAATCCTTCCAGACAGAAGGAAATTTTCTTTATATTCTTTCATATTCTCTCCATTTCAGAAGACTTTGTGTGTTGTGGCTGCGGTTGCTGTTTCACAAAGATGCAGCTTGGGAGGAGGGGGCTGGGTGGCAGCGGACGGGGGCCGTGTCCCTGCTCCGCCACAGGGCTCTTTGCGCTCCAAGATGCACGCAGCCACCTCGTAATTCAGTCCAAAGGTCTGTTGGGTTGCAGGATATATTTGTTGCACGTATATGTTAATGTTGCTCGTCATTCAGTACCTAACTTGGATCAGTAGCAATCTGTCACTTGCCATGGCTGCCCTGGCCTGGTGTTGTCCATCCCACCCTGGGTCGGGACTCGCGCTGCGAGCGTTCCCGTTTACGGTGCAGGGCGTGGGCAAAGGCGAGCCGTCTTGCAGAGGGGCAGAGGACGTGCTTTGAGCAGCTACGAGGAGTTAGGCTGGAAGGCACGCTAAAAGTGTCGGGGGTTATTTATTCTCAGCATTTCTGCAAGTCTTGGCTTTGAGAGGGGGCTGCAAATTTGGAGGCAGTTTGCTGGCTCCCAGGCTGTGGGTCTGCTGAATCACCTCTGCCTCTTGTTCCCAATCCCCAGCAACTCTGCATCTCAACAGCACTTCATAGAGGAGAGGAAACCACCTTGCGGCACACTCATCCTTGGTTTAAGTAGCCGCTAGTGAATTAACCCGGAATTTCTGGCCATAGTATAATTTTCCCAGTTTGGGGGAGGGAGGAGGAATTCAGCACAACAGCAGCTGGTCACGAGAGGCTGCTGGAGGATGGATGCTGCAGAGCACTGGCTCACTGTTTTCTTTCTGCCCCATTGATCCCCATTAGGAAAGCCCTCGGTGCAGTGCTGCCTGCTGAGAGAAACCCTTCTGAGCACATTAGCATAACAGCAAAGCTGGCACACAAATAACCAACAAAAGCCAAGAAATGCAGAGTCAGAGGGAGCTGCTTGAGGATTTTGCCTTTGCTGGCAGACTTAGTGTGGAGAGCTCTAACACAGAGGCTAGGGATGAGGCAAGGGCCAAATTTCTGTGGGCAGAGGACACTCCGTGAACGTGCAAGTGGATAATCTGGATAATGTGACACCAGGATCTGAGTCACACACGGGAGCAGCTTTGGAAAGCCCGGATTCCCATCTTTGCCTGGGCTGTGGCAGGAATTTAGAGCTGAGCAAGATCCTACCCTGCGTCTTGCAGATGGCTGTGCACAGCACCAGCCAGGGTGGAGAATAAGCAGAAAGACCCCAGACTCACGTGCTCTTGCAAAGCTGGATCCAGCCTCTTCCCAGTACTATTCCCCCTCCCGTGACAGCAGTTTCCCAAGGACTCGTGCTTGGGAAAACTGATTTCTGGAAGGGGCTGGAGGAAAATCTAGATCTTGTGAGCTTGGTTTGTAAAGCCCCGAATGTGAGGTTTTCAGAAGAGATATAAATATATGCCTCCAAGGGCAAGTCTGGGATTACAGTGCTCTTGCTGCTGAGAGGAGGGGTCCAAATCCTGAATTTATTTCTTGTGGAGATTCAGTGAGGTAGTTTTTAAAGACATATTTAAAGTCAGGCCACATGTATCATTAAGGATGTGGGATTTTAAGAAGCTTTATTATTAATTAACATTTATATTATAGTAATGCCTAGGGAACCCTAAATGAAATCAGCGTCCCATCATGCTAGGGCTGAATAAACATGCTGTGCAGTGTGGTCCCTGCTCCAAAGAGCACACAAACCAGATCGACTGAACAGGCAAAGGAGGCAAACTGAGCCGGAGATGAGCAATGCGACCGACGTTGGGGCAAGTCCTCAGCAGATGTCCCAAATAAAACATTGCCATGTCCTGTGCGATATGGCTTCCTCTGTTAATTCTCCTTTATTGATCACCCTGTGCCCTTGAAAGCATCGGCCTGTCTGTAGAGCTGTCCTTCTCTCACTGACCTGCCCCGTGGAAGGTGCAGGTGGTCACGCAGGGCCCTGGCTCTCCTGGGCTGGCTCCTCCGCTGCGGGACGTGGTCCTCTGACCTTCTTAACCATCAGCGTGAACGGCGCTTGGCAGTGCAAGAGCCCTGCTATCCATGGGTATGAATGCCACTGAAACATAAGGTTACTGCTGTAGGCACCAGCTCTTCATCCCCTCGTTTTGATGAAAAAAAAAAACCCAACAGTGAAGCATGGAAACTACTGGCTGCTGTCCTGCAAAGAAAATGCACCTCTGTATCTGCATTGCAACAGTGGCTGAAATGTGAGCTGTTCCTATCCCAGGTGTTATTTTATCTGGTTGTGTTTCTGCATAAACCAAGACTAAGCATTAGCATATTTTTTTTTCCTTCAGTGATAGATCCAACACATTTTGCAAGCTGTCTGCAGGAGCATTTTCTGTTTCCCAAATGAAGTAAGATGGAGTGCAGCGTCCTCCCTGTGCTCCTCCAGCGAGTTAGGCACAGGGCAAGGAGCCCAGAGCCATTGCTGCCTGTGCTGCAAGGTTTGCTCCTCCTCTGGAGAGGTTCCCTCCGCTCCAAAGGTGCAGAGTTCTCCCTAAAGATACCAAGTTCCTGGAGCAGCCAGCGTTTATTTTCAGATAATACCCATAGAAAATAAAGCTGTTTTCTGCTGACTTCCTCTATACCCTGTGATGCAGCGCAACTTCTAATCTTTGCATCCTTGGTAACTGACCGCATGCTCTGTCTGCTGTGTTACCAGAAGACGTACGGTAGGTGAAGCACTTCCCCGTAGTCCCCAGATTCAGCTCTTTGCGGTGCTGATTCCACCGCCGGCAGTATTTCAGTAGGTGAGCTGTGTTTCAGCAGGTTCCTTTTCTGCACTGTGATCCCTGTTCAGTGCTTGTGAAATGGCCAGCAAAGCCCTTCACCCCGGGCTGGCGTTTGCTCCCCAGAGCTCCTGGCACACGGGTCTCACCTGAGCCAGGGGCCAGAGTCGTCTGAGGAATGAGGGGAGGATGCTGCCTGGCAGCACTGCAGCGCGCAGGCTGCAGCCTCGCCGAGCACTGAAAAGCCAGAGCACGCAGCTGGACTCCTCCATCCGATCCTCCTCTTGGGGTTCAGAAACTCAGCAGTCCAGGCCCCAGGTCCAAGCCTCCGATTCTGTGAATTTTGCTCCTCCGTAGCGAGGTCCAAAGCAGAACAAACCCGCGCATCCGACGAAAGCCGTTCGCTCCCCGCGAGCGGGGCTGGCAGCGCTCTCCACGTAGCGGGGTACCAGCTGGTTGAGTTTTTGAGTTAATTACTTCCTTTTGAATGTTTGTGTGTTTGTTTTAGTGCTGTTAGGTGTACTATGCTGTAGCATGATTAATCACGTGTCAGGATGCTTACAGCCCTTGTATAGGCATCTTTTATTGACTGCTGTTTAAATTGAGATCGCTTTGCTCATTGCAATGGGTTCGACCAAGCCTCCCCATCCCAAATCTCCGAGCTGTGCAGTGGGGCTGGGAGAGCTAACCCTGCATGTGAATGTTGCAGAGGGAGGTTTTTTCCTCCTATTTTAAATGCAGGAAGAGATGCTCCAAGGCTTCAGACAGTAATGTAAAATAATAAATGAGTTTCCATGAGGGAGAAATAAAACAAAACTAACCGGCTTGCAGGCACAGCACGGCTCAGCTCACCCCGGCTGCTCCAGCCGCAGCAGCGGTGCAGCCCCCCGCCGTCCGGGGCTGGAGCCCCGGCTCAGCTGTGCTGCTGCCACGGGGTGCAACGTGCTCCTCGGTGGGGGCGAATGTGGGGTGCGGGGCCGTGCCGCTGGGCGAGCAGGCTGCCTGATGGCCAGCAAACACAGCCCAAACCAAGAGCGTTCCCAGATGCATCCCAGATGAAAATCCAGGTTGGGTCCTTACCCCAGGAAGCACCCATCTGCAGAGGATGAATGGTGCAAAGCCCTGAAAGGTTACCTCGGCTCTTAATTACTGAAAAACACCTTTGGATAGAATATTTGTAAGGAAAAATGTTAATGAGTGCCTATCCCAGCTAGACGGTGCCCCAGCACGATGCTGCACCGGCCCCGGCGGGGTTTGCAGGGCTCTTGTGTAAAGACCACGGGCCCCCAGCACACACTGAGGTGATTTTCTCATCATAAGCTTCTCGATTAAAGAGGAGGAAAAAATCATTGTGATTGCAATGTCCAGTTGTCAAATATGGTCAGCCTGGAAATCAATCCAATAAAAATGGAAAGCAGGGTGCTGGGGGCAGGGAGGCTGGGCTGGCAGAGGCAGGAAAAGGGTTTGCTTGGAGATTTTAATTAAAATGCCGTAAGAGGTTTTCAGGACATGCAGCAGCTCTTCCTACTTTGGTGAAGAGATAAAAGCACCTCAGTAAATGCTGACACACTCTGGAAACATTTTACTGTTCCCAGGATGGTTGGGAGATGCTGTTTGCAGAATTATCCTTGGGGGTGCGGAGGGGCCTGGGGCTGGTTTCGTTTGTGTTCCATGTTTTAGCACAGCTTTCCCAGGGAGGAGAAGCCGCAGCGTCCCTGCGACCCGCAGCCTCTGCCTCCGCGTGGCAAGGAGCTGTGGCAGTTGYGGGACGTGGATCCTGGCAGGCTGGGGGCGGTTCGGAACTGGAAAAATAGTGCGGAAAAAAGAAAGACACCCTGGCAAGGTTTCCAGACACRCCTGTTTAAAGTGCCTGGTTTGGACTGCTGTGTGCTTCAGCGAGCAGACCCTCGCTAGCTGGCAAAACCAAAACGATCGTGAAGCCTGTTACTCAGAAGCCAACCAGGGCGTGCTCTGGAAAACACAACCGGTGAACACCAGAAACCTTAATGCGACTGGGTGTGTTTGCTCATTAAGCTCAGCTCTGTTCCTCACTAAGATTATACAGTCTGAGAGCTCTGGTGCTTAACTGGAGAAGCTGTTGATGTATCAAATTACCTTTAGAAATATCACTGGAAAATATGAACATGTTTTCTTGGCAGTACTTGAGCAAATGTACTCGTGCACACTCGAACTATCGCTATCCAGCTACCAGAACTAGAAAAATGATGGTAAATAGTTCCAAAACTTCCTCCATACAAAGCAGGTTTACAGTGATTTAAAAGTTATAATAAATAGTTTGTTTTTTTTTTTTTTTTATGCCTGAGGTGTTTCATCCCTGACACATGGTGAAGGCAGGTAGT
The DNA here is from genome assembly GCA_035582835.1 of Phoebastria nigripes. Taxonomy (NCBI): domain Eukaryota; kingdom Metazoa; phylum Chordata; class Aves; order Procellariiformes; family Diomedeidae; genus Phoebastria; species Phoebastria nigripes. Next base: position 1,011,806 of record JAYKAV010003266.1, on the reverse strand, counting down.
TGGGACACAAGAGAAATATAGCCTGGGAGTAATGGCAAGAATAGGTTCCATGCAGAAATATATTGCTCAAAAACTGACTGGGTTTAAATATTCAAATTAAAAATAAGCTGAAAAAGAGAAGAGACTGTGTTCACTATCTGAAGTAACTAATGTCAAAATTCCAGGGCCTCACTCAGCAAGGCAACGCTCTACAAAACAGAGAGAAACATTTTTTCCCCCAGATTACTCAGTAAAGTAACAAAATACAGATTTGAATGACCTGTAAGGTACTCATCTGTCCTGCAGGTACTTACTTAAGCTAATAAAATCCTGTGTTCTGGGTAACAAGGTGGCAATTGCTGTGTGAAAGCAAACAGAACTCGCTCTGTTCCGCATCATTCAGAAAGAAATGACAAATCAGGAGATGATAAATACATACACTAACTGCCACACTTCAAACTGCGCATCTAAAAAGTATGATTTTCATCTGGGTGTAGAAATTGTCTAATGAAGCATGCCTAATTTTGGAATGGATTATTTTTAGTATCTCTCATGATTCAGGTTTGTTGTCAATAGTGCAGCAGGACGCTGTTGCCTTTTAGCTGGTTTCATGGCAGGGCTCTTCCCTCCTGTTCTGTATTTGAGACCCTGCCATGAAAGTCTCCCCTGAGCACAGCCAGGCATCGCCTAATCTCCGCGGTGGGCAGGGCGTCTGTCTGAGACTCCATTATGCTCCATGAGCCAACTCTGCTGCTCCTGAAGCAAGTGGTGGAAGGAGCATGCCCAAGTCTAGCTCAGAAAAAATGTATTTTGCCCACATATAAGAAAGTTTCTTCATGATGCAATGCCCTCCCAAAGCATGAAGGACACGAGCTCCGCGACCACCATATGCATGATCCTGCTCTTGCTGAAATACCAGAGAACGTTGTTCTCAGAGCAGAGGGAGGTCTTTCTTCAGCCATCCGAGGCAGAAGAAAAATGAATGTCATAAAAATGAGGCAAAAGGAGGTTGTGTGACCAGACCAAGATGTCATCTGTAGTTTGACGCTGTTGCCTGCTGTTGTGTTAGGCATCCGACTGTTTCCTCCTGCCTTCGTGTCTCAGGGAGAAGTGCCTCCAGCCTAGCCCAGCAGCCTCCCGCATAAATGGGCTTCACAGCCCCATTCCCAGTCAAGCTGCTGGGAAGACCCAGACCTGCGGTCTGAATCAATCCATGCAGGACGTGCTCCTTGGCCAGTGCCGCGACCTGTCGCTCTGGGAAGACCTGCAATGGTGCTGGATGTCCTCCCCTAGAAGGGAGAGAAAATGTCATAGCAGAAGATGGTCTTGCACTCTACATTGGCTTTGCTGGCCTTGAGCACATGCCTTGTACCATTGGTCTGAAAAGTGTTGGTTTTGAAGAAATGGCTTAGAAATTGCTATGTTGGACACAATCGTGCTGTTATCTTTCCAGAGAAGGAAGTTTATCTTCTGCAAGCAAAACGCATCTATTCAACAAACTGCAGAGTTTAAGCTGTAATAATAGACTGGTGGAAAAACATGTAATTTGCCTTCATCTAATCAAGAAACCAGGACAGAGTTAAAGCAATATATTTTTTTTACCCAGTGCCAGTTGGAAAAAATTGGAGCTTATTCTGTATTGTTTTGGCCCGAAAATAGGATGCAGAACCCTTCTGCAAATGCTTTACCATTAGCAATTAGCTTATGCATCTAACTGTACTCTGTATAAGCAATGAGGTTTGCATGTGAGCTGAAGGGCTTGCATCTCACATACTGTATGCGATATCAGTCACGCCTTCTCAGAGAAAAGCTCTGGGTTGAATTAGAAAAGCAGCAGAGAAGGGCAAAAATAGAGATAAGATTTATGGAAAGACTTTTGTATGAAGAGGTCCTAACTAGATTATGACTGCTCAGCTTGCAAAGGAGATGCTGGGCAAGGGAGATACAATAGAAATGTGCAAGAAGCTTCAATATTCACAAATTCAGATTCAGAAAACACTCCAGCAAATCACAATTTGGTATGGTCACCCCTAACCCTAGCTAATTCAAATATAAAATATTTCAATTATAATAGGAAAAAACTTTTTGGAAGTTTGGACTGGCCAAGGAGCTTATGCTCATAAGCTTGTTTTGCATTTTAGAATAATTTGATTTAATAAATGCCTTTCTCATCAACTGAAAGTAAACTGGAGGACCACTGAAGAATTATCTCTTCCCGGCTCTGTCACTGTGCAGAATAGCTGATTCCTTTCATTAGGACAACTTGCTTCTAGACTGTGGGTCAAGTCACCTCTGGCAAGCTTCTATGTAAGTTTACTGTCACTGCTGGCTAACGAGCCTGTTCTGGATATAATGTGATTTTTTTTTTTTTTTTTTTCTTGTGTGGTCCCTTGGCAAAATGATCCATCCTAGTCCCGGGATTTCTGTAAGAGCCAGCCCTGACAGATGAGCTCCAAGGCTGCATTTCCCCAGCAGATGCCTGCGGTCGCAAGGACAGCCTCGTGCAGGAGGACCCAGAATTGCTGCGAGCTTTGAAAGCGAGGACTAATTTACACTGCTGCTGCCCATAAAGCCGTGTGAGCACTGCATAGTTCCTGGTCTTCCCCCTCCTTTCCACTTAGAGGGATGATTAGAAAACATCAGCCAGCCAGCCCACTGCTTGGACAGTTCAGGGACAATTTGTCCTTCCCATTTCTTGTCCTGGTTTTCACACTTCTCTCCTCTCTGCTCTGCTCTCCCGACTGCAGAGGCACAGAAATCAATCAGGGTCCCAGGGCTTTGGCAAGCAACCATCCGTCAGAGAAAGCAATTTCCCAACACGCGGAGCGTAGTGTAATTCAAAGAAAGCGAGACCATGGGCTGTGTTGTTAGGTGAGGGTCATTTCCAAGTATATTCCTGTTTCCTACCTCTTTTACACCCTGGTCTGGTAAGAACAGTATTATGTGCTTTGCAGAAAGAGCCCAGCATGGTAAATGAGGTGGCAAACAAACTCCTGCTTCTTACCAAAGCATTCAATCACTGTCGGGAAAGTCATCCACTAAACCAGCAGCTCCTGGAGTGCTTTTTCCTGGTAAATTGCTAAAGAAGTTCAGGAGAGCAAAGTGACATTTCTTCTTGCTGCCTGTAATTAATATTTTAGGTGCAGCAAGAAGCTCCCTGCCCGGGCCGGTCTGGCTGTCCTCGTCCAGCAAAGCTGGAGAGCCGGCCGGTGGGAGGGAGTTCAATGCCACGTGCTTGGAAGCGAAGGCTGCAGGATGCACCCGCGCTGCCCGGCTGCTCCTCCGGCCTGCCCCTCCGCTCCTAGCAAAGTGACATTAAGGCTGCGTTAAAGGCCAGTGGATGAATAAATGCTCATGGAGGGGAAGATAAATCATCTGAAGAGATTAGAAAGCCTGGGATGGTTCCTGGGCTGGGTCTGTGACAGGACTGGGCGAGGACTTCATCTGTCAGCTTCATGTGAGACAGCATGTGCAGAGCAAAGCCGGGGGCGAACAAGTCATTACTGGAGACATAACGAACAGTTTGTTCAGCTGCAGAATTACATGAATGCAGGCAGCGTCCTGAGGGGTCTTTATATTTAAATATGTACATATGAATACATATGATGTGTACATACAAAGATAAAGAAGCAAATTTTGTTTCCTTTCAGTAGGTGCTTCCATTTATCAGAAATATCAACAAAATTTCTTTTAGTTTTTTCATAGAAAAAATTAGTTATTAGATCAAAGTTGCACAAAGGATGCACTGGAAGCAGTCATTTGGTAACAACAAAGAATCAGCCTCCCAAATGAGAAATCTCCCTCTTGTGTCATAAAAAAGACATTTCTGTATTACCTTTGGCTGTTAAATCTTACATAACGTAGCATAAGCCTTTCTGAAGCGCTGAGAAAGCCGATTCAGATGGAGCTAGAGTGCCAAGGAATGAAAGGGGAACACTTAGCAATTGAACTTGCAAATTGCCTGATTGGAAAAAGGGTTTTCCAAATATCCTTTGAATGGAAGCTGCTTCTTAGCTGCTCTAATACGCTCACTCCAGCACTTCACATCCTTCACTGAAAGGCAGAACACTCGAGAGACGTAAGCAGCGATAGCCCAGATTCGCAGGCAGGGAAACCTTAGCCGAGAGTCACTTTCCCGCTGAGCCGAGTGTCGTAGCGGCGGCTGGGAGCAGCACCAAGATCTCCCGCGTGGTTGTTATCATGACGTTTGTACTAACGACAGGTGTCTGCAGCTGCAGCCCCTAGGGCCCAGGCGAGGGCCGGGTACCGCAGCCTAACTCGGCATGGCGTGGAGCATCCTCCCCACGTCCCTGCATCCCGGCCTGACACTGGGGACGGCTGGTCCATGCAACTGGGGACACCAGTCTGGTAGCACTTGGGCTGAGACCTCCTCTGTGACGAGCCGATGAGCAGCCGCCAGACACAAGCAGGGACCCAGGGGCCAGATCCAGGGCTCCCGCGGCCCATCGCTCCTCCCCGAGCAAGCCCATGCCAGTCAAAGGCCTTTCCAGTGCAGAGGAAGGGCTCGTGCTGGTAATTCAGGTACCACAGTGTTCCCAAGAGAGGGGATTTACTCAAGGGATAATGCTGAAAGCATTTTCCCTTTTTTGCACGCTTACTTTGGAAGACTGAGGCTTTGTTTGCTTGTATACCATCTATTTTTATGAAATGCTTCATTCCTGTTTCCCTTAGGTATAATTGGATTTTTCTCAATAAGCAACAAAATAAAAAGGAGTTTATAACATCTCTTCAGCATTCACTTGTTTAAAAGCAAACAATACCCCAATGCTTAAAACCAAGGGTGCATTTTTAAAAGCAAGGCAAGGCAGTAACTTCTACTTTAAAAAGCCCTACAAGTTTTATGAAGCTATTTTACACGGCTCTAGAGTTTCAGGAGAGAAGAAAAAAACACTCAGTCAAAACCAGAATATATTTTTATAGCGGCAAAATTTCTAGAATGAGACTATAGATCTTCTGCTAATATGGGGAACCTTCAGAAATACACACCCACATGCCAGCACAAACAACACACAGCTCTAGAGATGGATGTCATACAATATTTAAAAAGAAAAAATATATAACTCCCAGGGAGGCAGGGCTGGCTCTTTTCCCAGATGGATTCTTGTTCCGACAGTGTCACAAACATGACAAATGTGCTTATTTCTAATTGTTTGTATTTCTGGTTTATCTCTCTTGCTGGTGATACTTCAGGAGGAGTCACCTCTCTCCTACCACTGGGTTCCCTCCTCTTTGGCCTTTAAAGCGTTTTTGGTTGTTAACGTTCTCCAGCGTGACCAGAGCCGGCACCGCGCTGGCTGAGAGTGGCCGTACCCCAGCCCGTTTCCTCCTCTGGGCTCCCCGCAGAGCCCAGACCTCCCGCTCCCACCCCTCGGTCCCGCGGGACCCCAGCCAGCCCACAGCCCCCCCCCGCACAACTCTTAGGCGCCGCTCGCTCTTATCTTTGACTCGTGTCACGCTATAAACAGATACAGGCAAACCAGAACCACCTGCACATACTTGTGCTTATCCTGATGTATGGGCAGGTTCTGTAGTGATTTGTATCCGCCCCCACCTTGGCACTTCTCTGCTCTTTCCTTACATCAGAAATCCCCACTGCAGGCACTCTCGGGCAGGTACCTCATTTTTCTGTCCATCTCTGGCACACCTGGCACTCAGCTGCATGCTAAAAATAATAAACAAAAAGAAGGTGGCGAAACAGCCTGGAGAGGGATGTCTTCCAGTCCTGAAAAGCCTCCTCCTCCTGTGCAGCTGATTTATTTCCCCCCAAATGCAGACCAGCGGGCAACTGAATATATTTTTTCTGCATGGGCGTATGGGCTCTGCTAAGAAATGTTTTTTCTCTCATCTGTACTAATTTGCTGGGTTTCAAGGCTGCAGTTGTTCAGTTTGCCCTCCCTGAGACCACCTAGGATGTTTAGGACTCTCAGTCCCTTCAGATGTTTGCTCTTCAGCTGTGCTAGGTTCATCGAATGTCCTCACCGAGCCCCAGAACAGAGAAGCTTTTGGTGCCAGATGTTCCCTGATGTAACTCATGCATCTGTGACCTTTACATGCTCAATTCATCGCCAGTCAATCACCAGCCTCACGCAAAGCTCTTTCCACACAAAGGTCTCCTTTCTCCTGCGTTTCCGAGAGTGGGATTGGGCAGTGACAGGAGTGTTCGCAGCAGCATCAGAAAAGAAATGACCGGCTAGCAGACGTTATCACGCAGATAGTCTATGCCAACCTGGAAATACAAACCCTTCCTTGCTATTTTCAGATGCAAACATAAATAACGTTTTAGTCATATTTTGTGGTGTTTGGGAAAACAGTTCCAGTGCGGCAGTTCTCGAAAAATCAAAGCTCCCATTCAGCCCCTCGGCAGGCGGAGGCTTCTCCCGCCGCCGCCCCCGCCGTGCAGCGAGCGCCGCGGACACGCGGGGGAGCTGCAGCCACGCGAACGAGGGAGCGGTTCCCAAACCCCCCGCGTTTCAGCTGCCGGGATCCCCGGCCAGCCGGCTGCCGCTCGGCGCTGACCCGGCTGCGGAGCGGTCCGGGGCTGCAAGCACCCGCCGGTGCCCACCGCTGTCCCCAGCCGCGCACCCACGGGCGTTCGCCTCGGTTTTTGAAAGCCTTGGACGCGTTTGATTTCAAAACGCTGTTGACTYCTCAAAGCCAAGGCAAAAGCGCAGGCGGTTGGGAAAGTCCCCCGTATCAGAACGGGTGTCCATTGCAGAGATGTGCGAGCATGATCACCCGCCTGGCTGTAACCACGCAATACGGCTCTCGTAGTCTCTACCCACTTTTTTCCCTGAAGCCTGGTTTTTTTCCAGGGAGATGGGATGCAATGCCAGCTTACAGCCTGGATCTCCTTGGCAGGCTCCATGTCCTGCACTCGCTGGACGTGTTGAGTTAAGTCAGCTTTTTTTTTTGTCTGACTTCCTCCATTTGTGGCACTCCACTAGCCCCCTTCCCCTTTTCTCCAGCTGCAATCAGCAAGCAACTCTCCTGCAGACAGCAGGTCTGCCTCTGCCAGCAGCCATCTCTTCCTCCGGGGCTGCCTGGCCTTCTTGGAGCATCCCCCTCCTCTTACACCCTCTCCAGCCCATCCTTGCTCTTCCAAGGGCTTCACCCAGCACCATCACTTCTCTAGTAGGGGTGGAAAATGGTGCGTAGGAAGTAAAGAAAAGCCTGTGAGCAGGAACCTTGGTACGAGCTGCTACCATTTTTCACGTACGTGATGAAAGGACGTCTGCCCTAAAACCATATTGCAAGGATAAAAGAAGAGACGACAGGTGAAAAGCAGAGAGAAGCACAGTATAAGAGAAAGGTAATCACAATTAGAGGTCTTAACACACCTGCTGCTTGGCAGTGCCACAAGGGCACTTACAGCCTAGCTCAGGAATGGTAACCCGCATGCTTTTTTTTTTCCCCTGGGCTCTGAGATTGCTAGACCAGAGGCACTGCAAAAGTTCCAGTATTTATCAAGGCTGGGAAATAATGCTCAGACAACCCTGTCTAGACAAAACCATCTTCTTCTGAACATACTAGCCAGGAGACTGCAATGGTTAGAGGTGAGGTTTATTGCTGGCATTGTTGCTGTGTAAAGTCCTGTCACTATGCAACGCTACTTTTTGCAGTAGATTCAGAAATTTCTACTTCAGAAACTGCTGGTTTCATAGCACGTGTCACCATCCGACAGCGCAGGCCCTGTGCTGCAGCACCGTGCGAGCCCAGCGCTCCCCCACAGTCAGACTCCTGGCAGTGGGAAAGGCCACGAAAAACTGTTTTCAGCTCTTCAGAATTGAGCGCGTTAGCAATGCTGAGCACATCTCATAGGAAGGTCAGAGACAGAATGATTTGCCACGTTCTCCACAGAAAGGGTTAGTTCTCGTTTCAGCTGCCACGCCAGCTTAGCAGACTGCTGGGTAAGCAGCTCCGACAGCGAAAAAACCTGCTGCCCTCAACAGTGTCGGCTGCCCAGCAGCGGCCCCGCTCCGGCTGAGGCACCCGTGGGTGATGTTCCCTCCAGCAACAGTCTCCAACGCATTCTGGGCTCTTTCCTCAGCTGACAGCAGGTAAATAAATCTAAATACGCCGAGCTTTCCACGGCACCTCTGTGCAGCGCGCGCTTCTGCCATCACAGCGTCGCTCAGCGCTTGTCACCAGAGGGAAGTGGTGACAGCAGCAAGCGATGCGCCCGCACCGCTGGCCTGCCCAGGTGAGTCACGCTGCGGACCAGCGCGTTACGACACCCCTTCGCAAGTACAACTGAAGTCTTGTACAACGCCCGTAGGCAAACCACCAGCCTCGAGAGCGAGGCCAGGTTCAGGCCGGGGCGTGGTGAGGGGAGCAGGCCTGCCCCGGCCCCCTGAGGGGAGCAGGCCCGGCCTCAGCCGGTGGAGGGGCACCGCTGGGCTGCGGGCTCCGCGGGGGCTCCCGCTCGCTGGGCTGCCCGGGGTGGCGGCACTCGCTGGGGGTTTACAACCGCCGCCGCCCGGGCTCCGGGCGAGGGACGACGCCCGGGCCGGCGCCGCGGGACAGGAGCTCGGGCGGTGGCACCGGGCCCCGCCCGCGGCCGCGCCCCCGCCCTCCCCGCCCGCGGCGGAAGTGACGCGCCAATCACGGCCGTCCGCTCGCCCCGCCGCCGCCGCCGCGAACAAAAGGGATTTTCAGCCCTCGCCCCGCCCTTCTCGCCCCGGTTCCGCCGTCTGATTGGCTGCCACCGCCGCCGCCGGCCGGCCCACGCCCTCGCCCCGCCTCCCCCGCGGCAGATTGGGCCGCGGGCGCGCCCGGCGGCGGCTCTGATTGGCGGCCGCGCCGTCCCTCAGCAGGCGGGCGCGAAGGGGCGGGGCGGCTGGATGGGGAGCGGAGCGGCGCGGTAGTGGCGGCGGCGGCGGCGGCGCGGGCCAGG
>JAYKAV010003266.1:938400-1002678 GCA_035582835.1 Phoebastria nigripes | reverse complement strand
CCGGGGGAGCGTGGAGGCCGGGGGGCGTTCCCGGGAGCTCGGCGTCGCCGCGGCCGTCGCTGCCCGGGGCCGGGCCGGGCCTGGCGGGTGGGCGCTGCCGCGGGGCGAGCGGGAGGAAAACGGCAGAGTCGGCTGCTGCCCCTGAGCCCGCCCCGGGACCCGCGGTCCTGCCCGCGGCCCTGCTGCCGCTCGCCTCGCAGCGGCCCCGGGCGCCGACGTTGGTCGGGGGGCCCCGGCAGCTTCCCCGGGCTGCGGCCGGCGCGGGCGCCGGTGCCGTGCTTCCCTTTGTTGGCCGCGGCTGTACCGGCCCGTGGCAGCTCGGGCGTCACCGGCGGAGCGCGGCCCGAGCCCCTGCCGCCCCCCTCCCGGGCCGGTCGGTGCAGGTGCCCCCGCCGCCGGGCCCGGGAGGGCGCGGGGGGCCGGGCCGCGGGCAGCGCCTTCTCTCCGGCTCCGCGCGAACACGCGGGCTGAAGCAGCTCCTTAACCCGGGGCGACCCCGGGTGTTTGCCCCGACCCTGAGCACGAACGCGCTCCTGCGGCTGGGTCACGGGCGGTGGCGCGGCGGGAGGGGCGAGGCGGCGGCCTGGGATCCCCCGCGGCCAGGGCCGCGCTGGGCTTCTGCGCCCCGGCTCCCCTCGCCCGCCTGCCCCGGGGTGCTGTGGAGGCTGAAGGTTAGAGGAACCGGCTGATTATTTCAGTTTTCTTTCAAGCAGCTACAGTTGCCAGCCGGTGGTTGTTCAAGGACTTTAGCAATGTTTTGAACGCGAATTTTATGTATTTGCTTCATCCAAAGTAGTACTTCAAGAAATAACCGGGTGAGGAGGATTTGGGGGGGTGGGTGTCCCTTCTCCTTTTAGTTCTAAGATACAGAGGTGTGGGATTTAAACACTGCTCGTTTTAACCTAGTTCTCCACAGTTCTGATGCAATGCCAGGTAGCATTGTGGGTGCACAATTATAAAGTGTACGTTAGCTCTTTTATTATATAAATGTATCATGTAATTATTTTAACAACTCAAACATCACGCTACACATGCAGCAGCATTTTTAAAAACTTGTCTATCAAGAGTTTTCAAACTACTCGTTTAGGTTCTCATATGAATGTGATTATGCCCATGCAAGCTCCTGGAAAGTATCAGTTCCTCTTCAGGGGTAGGAAGAAAAAATGAAGCTGATTCAGGACTATAGACATAGAGGCATTGTTGCATTGGCATAGCTGTAACCGTGGCTTATGAAAGGAAAGGAAATACCCTCCTTCAGAGGAAAAAAGGAACAACAAGCTATGTTCTTTACAACATTTTTTAAAAAGTAGAACCCAGGTGCTTGCAGAGTGTCTTGAAGCTTCCACTTGCCAGACTTCCCTGTCTGTGCCTCGGGCTGTGCGCTCCGGCTGCTCTTTGGTTAGTGCCCGCTGCGTAGTGACTTGAACCTTCGCTGAAGTCAGTGGGTGAAGTTCTTTTGCGCTGGCAATGTTGGTTAACTTGGTTTGTGCTTATATGTACGTGAGCCCAAGTGAAATGTAGCCTCCAATGGTTTCATAATCATCGTAGCGTGATTCAGTGTGCGGAGGAGCTGCCACGGTCCAGAAGCTTATCTCTTTTGTTCCTCAAGTGGCGCATGCCAAAGATAACTTACCCTGGTTTGTTAGCTTGCATGGTTGTACGTACGCTTAAACTGGTCTCGATATTATTTTCAGTTAAATACTGGGAAATAACTTTCAAAAGAAGAGTTTTATCTCTTTCAAGGGTAGGTATGGGTCTGCTGAGGAGACTCTTTAACGGTCCATAGCATAGCTAAAAGGAAGTTTACCTTTCGGCAAGCAGTAAGTAATTATCTTTGTTTATGCTCTGAACTCTTGCTTATTGTCCAAAAATGGTGGTATATCTCAGACTCAGGGAAAATATTTATACCATCAGACTAAATAATGAGGTCCTTGCGGTTTGTGATCTGTGTGATCGGACTGGTCAGGATATTTCACTGAATGTAAAGGGCTAATATGCCCTGTGTATTTCTAGATCTTGTTTCTAATGCTGTGAAACTCTATCTCTTGGTTAAAGGTTTTGAAATAATGGGTCAGGTTCCCCGGCTGATGAGTATAGATCTGTTTGGCAGAATGGGACTGTTTGCAAGGGAGAGAACTGGGTAATTGAATAGGGTTGGTGTGATCTTTTATTAAAAAGTGGGACGAGGGAAGGCACAGGGACGTGTAACCGGAAAGCAGTCTTGGAAAGGTCAGCTCAGGAGCCTGTGACGCTGGAGGGCCAGGAGGGGATTTGGATTTGGATAGGGGAGGAGGAGCTTAGATATGTGCTTATTAGCTCTTTGATCCAGAGGTGCTTCTTGTTCATGTAAAATAATAACGTAAAATGAATAGAGCTTTTCTCCATTTTTCAGTTCCCTAGTATTGAGTGGCCCTAAAGGGGAGCGCTTGGGATTGTTACAGATTCAGCGCAACAGGTATCTGCCAGGTGTGTTCTGATGCATTAAAAAGTTCCCTGTAAATCAGTGCAGAATACAAGTGCAATTTAGTGGGGTTTTTTAGGGCAGTGACTTTATTTGTAGCATCTGCTCCCAGTCTGTCGCCTCAGCAGCRTGGGATAACCTGTGCAAACAGAGCAGTTAAAGGTCTTCTATAGCAGCAGGTTGCACACAAGGAAGCTGAGGCTGTACCACTTACATATCTTTAATGTTACCTGTTGTTGTTGTATAAATGATTGCTGTGCAAACTGGCTCCTGCTCTTTATTTCTGTAAGTATTTTTACCCATATATTTTAGGACAGGGCTTGTTTATGTTATTAAGCTGATTAAAGACTATAGTCATAGAGGCATGTTAAGAATAGCATGGCTTATTTCTATAACACTGTGAAGTACAAGTCACAATGGGAGTATTTAGAATATAGAATAGAAACGATTACTGCCCAGACTAATAGCTTTAAAATATCAAACTGCAGTTGGTAGCTGTCCTTGCTTTAAGAGTGTGCTGTTCGGTAGCTAATGGAGAGATGCAGCTGCACGTTCCCATGTCATCTCTTTTTAAGAGAAAAGCACAGACGCAGTCATGTTGAAAGTCCACGTTCGAAATTTACTGTCCTGGGACAACGGAGTTAGATGATACACTTTGTTCTAAGATCTCAAAGAAAACTTCTCCTTTTTTGTTCTGGCTTATAATGCCACAAAACTAATATAACTTGATGAGTATCTGGCAAAAAAAGTTGTTGCTATTTCCTATCACTACTGATTCAGTCTTAGCACCTGGGAATTTAGTCTGAGCAAGGACTGAGACGGTTTTGAAATTAAGCCGTGCATCTCCTGAGCAGATGTTCAGATGTTCCAGATTTAAAACCTGCCCAGGGAAGTGATGCAGCTCAGACTTAAGTACCAACATAAGCATGGCAAATGTTAAAGGCTAAAAACAGGCCCCCTCTCTTCTCACCTTGTATGGCTACTTATTTATGTATTAACATTGATTTGCTGCTTCTATTGCACTCTCTCCCTTTTTGTGTAAGATGAACAAGTTGTGAATCACACTCCTTCCATGCGATCTCAGCTAGCCAGGCTCCCGGTGGCGACAGAACCGTCAGGAGACGTACCCAAGGCTGAGGGAGATGGTCAGGTTCACGTCCTGGACAACTCTCTGTAAAGGTCTGAAAGCGTAGCTGTTGCTGAACAGTGACCAGCACTGCCCTGGCCCGCTGAAATGTGATTTGAGTCGATATAGTGCGTTTCCTAAATTACACTTTTGTGTCAAGTCTTGACCAGGTGTTTGTTTTTTTAAACTATGACAGATATGAACAGGTTTACCAAACACTCCGCTGGTGTTTTCCTCTTGAACATAGGTTAATGGATTTGCAATAGGCAAAGTAGACACAATGCTGACAGATCCGTGGGGTCCAGTTAAATTGGTTTTGGAACAGCCCCAATGCCCCGGACAGTTGTGGTCACTTCCACTGAAGTTTCCTTGAGCAGCCCATGCCAATGGTAGGGCTGGCCAGAAAAGTCTGTAAGAAACATTGCTGCTTTATGGAATTTCATGTAAAATGCTGCGTGAAGCAAGAACATGACTGCATGATGAGAAACGTGCCTGCTTAGCAGAGGGGACCCGAAGCAGATTGCTGATTTCTCTTGCTGTATGAGGGCTACCTACTCCTCTCTGTAAGCAGAAGTTTCTGTTCCCAGCAACTGGAAAACTGCTTTGGCATAAACAAGACAGAACTTGCATTTGTGCATAATTCTCCAAGGCACAGTTATGCAAATCAGTTGTAAAGTAGCAGTGACTTCAGAAAAATAAGAGTTCAGTTGGATGTTTTAGCTGGATAGGTTTCTCCAGTAAAGGTTAACTTAACCCTTTACCACTTGCCAATGAAGTGGAGTTTGATATCTCTGAGTAGCTGCTTCATGCTGTTGCATTTTCTGATTGATATAAAGAGTGGCGAAAGATGGATGTGACTTGGACTCAGAAAAGTATGTGGGATTGTTGCGCAAAGCACAAGACTATATCATCAGCGGGTATATTTGCATCAGAGACAAGGATTTAGTCTGTGAAATGATTGCCATTGTTAACAAAATAATGTAATAAAAAAGCTTATTACTAGGCAATCTTAAGTGTACCGGCAAAGATGCTGGGGAAAAAAAAGCTTTTTGTATATGCAGTTGAGATGATGGATCTTTGTTCTTATGTGGGCAGTAAAATTATATTTAATAAATGATGGTGATATTGAAACAGTTTGAAAGAATAGTAATTAAATGTGTGTTTTTTGTGGCATTGATTTTTGTAAAGTGGTTTGGGCCTGTTCCATTAGTAATGCATAATGGCATTCCTAGGAAACGTATCGTAGCACTGAAATGTTAACTTTACYGTTAAGTTTGTGTAGGTGGCCAGTTTGGACCGCATTCATCACAGCTCTTCAGTCTCGTTTCAGTGATGTTCGCAGCTGTGTGATCCAGATGTGTAATTTACAGTAGTATGGCTTTTAAATATGCATGTTTTTCCCTCTCCTGTTAACTTTGGCTACTTCTTGGTGAATATTATACTGTCATGTTAGCCCGTACATTCTGTCTACACCATCTGGGTGTGCATACGTTCATGACCCCTTGGGAAAAGGTGAAAAATGCATCTTCTACAGCTGGTCTTGGAAGTTAAAGAGAAAATGTTTGCCTTGTGTATTCTCCCTTTCTCCCCCCAGGCAATTTGCAGTCCAAAAAACTGGAAGCTGAAGTTAAATGGAGATTATATGTCATAGCTTAGAATACTGATTTTAATGTGCAGAGAAATACCTGGTAAACTATGTTCCATTTTTCAGGTTTTCAGGATGAATCTGGAAAAACTCAGCAAACCAGAACTACTGACGCTGTTTAGCATTCTTGAGGGAGAATTAGAAGCAAGAGATCTTGTCATAGAAGCCTTAAAGGTATGTTGTAAGTACCATGATAAGAGACAAAAATGACAACAGTACTACTATAGGTTCTGCAGCGCGCTTGCATCCAAGGTGAAGTTCGGAGGCAAAGATTTATTACTGGTTCAGAATCCCATCTTAATATCAGCAGTATTAGATAATAAATGCTGTATATCATTCTATGTCTAGGAATTCTTAATTGAAAGCTGGCTGCGAGAAGCACTTCAGTGTTGAAATACAGTTATGCATGTGCTTTCATCCTTTCTGATAAAGAACTGAGTTTTTGTGCTATCGTGAGAAATGTAAAAGGTCTATCAGACTTCCTTTGTTGGTTTTGTTCTCCTTTAGTAAGGAGGGCTTCTTAAAGCAGAAACTCTTCTCGCCAGGAGGGATCACAGATTAGTCTTTTAGTGAGAATAACGTCACACTAAGAAAAAAGCATCCCTGGCTTTGTACGATACTAAGCCAATATAAGCTGGCAGTGCTGCTGAGAGCAGCAGACCTGTGTGCTCAGCTACTTATCCTTTCCCTTTGCTGGCACAAGCATTAGCATAACCTTCCAGTGAAGTAGGTAGCAGCTAAAACTAACCCATCAAAAAAGTTAGTTTCAACCCGTGTCCACGCGGCTGACGTCACGGTTGTGCGAGCACTTGTGATGGGACAAGGCAGGGGGTGGTGCTGGAGCGAGTGGAACCTCTTCTTGCAGGGATAGCTCGTGCTGCAGGAAGACTGTGGCCGAAGAGGTGTTAGCATATGTGGTGTTAGCTCTGTGYTTCTGCTTCCCTTGTTCAGGTAGTGTGGGCTGTAGTACTCTGGCCAGTTTGGTGTGTTAATGTTGAGCCTAGAAAATACTTTAAAAATGTGTAGTCCATGTATGATACTGCTGCTTTTTGAAGGATGCTTAGTTGATACTCAGCCTCAGTAAGGTGGAAAAAATTAGTGGTATATATGATGGAAAGGGTCAATTTTTGAAGAAATGAGTTGTGACAGGGTTGAATATTGAAGACTTTTTCAAGCTGACCTGTCACTGCTCATAATGTTTAAACTTTCAGCTATTTCAAAAGAGGAATGGCAGCTTGCAGGCCTGAGAGCTGCGGGGACTTGGTTTTCCAGCAGAAGCTTCTGTAGCTTGATTCCAAATACAGACACCTTTTGGGGGGATGGAGTGAGATCCTCCTCCAAAACAGTCGGGACACTTACGTGTTTATTGTTAATTGTTTTTGCATTTAGACAATCTTTTTATTTTGGAGGAATATTGTTACCCTCTCAAAACTATCAATTGGGTGGAAGGCTTGGCTCCTCTCTTGGAACAGACCTGCAAATTTCTCCTCTGTCCTGGGATCAGTCTTCTAATTCTGTGTGGTCAGAATGTGTTACCAAAACAAGCATCACTTTAATATCGCAGTGTGAAATGCATGTAAGGGAGCACGGAGGGACCGATGGGAAGGAATGCAGCGGCTCTGTTCCAAAGGCTTTTTAACGTGTACCTTCCAATAGCAGAAAGCAATTATCTTTTCTGTTGAAATTTAACCTGCAGTTCCCTCTTGCATGAGGAGATTAATACAGTCAGAATACCCTTTGACATAATTTGTCAAGTACTCATGACTGAGAAGAAATGAAATGAAATTGTAACGTGTACTTGATAATTATGTAGTATAAAATACCAAGCTAATCAAAGGTTAGTGCTTTTTCTCCCTCTTCTGTAAGGGATACACTGTAATGTTTCATCTTAATGCAAGGAAAGCTGAAGGTAGTAGGAAAAGGGCAGTAAAAGCTTTGAATCGGAGCTGGCCCTTGCTGCCTGCAGCCCTGCCTTCGGCTGCCCGCAGCCCTGCCTCCTGAGCGCGACCTCACGGGAAGGTGAAACCCCTCCAAAACTGGCCCGTGCCTGCAGCAAATGGTGAGATGCTGGAGGTCTCCAGCTGTGCTGTTACTCGGGTCCAAAAGCTGTGTTCAGTGACGCTGCAGCTCAAGTCAGGCTTCCCGCTGGCAGAAGGCTGCGTTGCCCTTTCGATACGTGAAGGGAGAAAAAGAGTCATGTAACTACTTAATCTGGTGGCTGGACAGAGTTTCAGAAGCAGAAAATTCCCAGCTTTGCTTTGTCCGTTTATTTGGAATACACAGTCAGAGAAATTCTGGCCTTACTGTGCTTTTCTTTTTGTTTACTGATAGTAACTGTGGTAACAGCTTTACAGCGCTTCACCGGCTGAAATAGTTTTATTGTGTGTGACTGTAATTAAAGGAAAACCCACCTTGCTAATCTGTTTACTCACGTTTTGATACATATAAAAATGCTGCCCTGAAGAAAAAGCCTTCTAAGAGCGAATGAAAGATTGAAACTCTGAGAGCACGTAGTTTGACTTGCATGCGTTGGATAAATTGAGCTGTGACTTGCACTGAGCGGGGTCRAAACATCCAGGGCTGGTGGAAGCGTTGGTTGTTCCGTGCACAGAGGAATCGTCTGTGGCTCATCGCAGCCCATGGCTGTGGGCTCGCAGCTGTCTCTGTGTTCCCTGAGTGTTATGAACAGTGTATCCTGCCTCTGCAATCAGATTTCTTTGGAGGCGTGATAGTTTTATATTAAATGCACATGTATATTGGAGAGAGGCGGAGTGGAACCTGAACTTTGTTGGAGGATTGCATGATCTTAAACAATGGCAGTGTTTTTCTCCAGCAGTTACGTTAGACACATAGATGTCGGTGTTAAAAATCAGAGGTTTATCTGCGTATTTACTTCTCATATAGTAAGAAAAATGCATTTCCCCTCATGAGCTAATTTGACTCCTAATTCAAATTTAAATGCTTCTGAACTCTCTAGATGTTTGAGGTAGATCCTTTGGTACGTTATAGGAAAGAACAAGCACTTGCAGAGAAAAAGAGTACCTTAATTTGTAAATTTGTAATGTGATTATAGTACAGTCTGCAATAATTGATATTCCTGCATGCTTAGAGAAAAGCATTTAGCAGAGAGAATCCGCGCGTGCAGATGACAAAGCCTAAAATAGTTTTCTTCTCCCTCTTGCTATCAGGCCACTTGTTGGCTGGCACTGGCCCTGTTTCCCTCTGTGTCAAAATCGAGCTTCTGAGCCTGCCTTTCCAGAGACTGCTCGCTTCATTTGCTCCTTCACTTTCCTCCCTTTCCTTCACCTCCCCTCCCCTCCCCAAATCTTTACCCTTTCTTCCAGGCTACTGGGTTGTGCCTGGGTATCTCTTTGCACCCTGCCTGGAGGCAGCATCCCTCCTCTGCATGCTGGGGGAAGGGGTTTAAACTCCGGAGGTTGGTTTGTCTGGGGCTCAGATTCATGTTATAAAGAGCAGTTGTTAGGTCACCTCTAATCAATGCCTCTACCATATTATGACTCGCCCTTCCTGACTTCTCTCCTTCACTGGTTTGGTTTTTTCTCCTGTGGTTTACTTTTTTCTTGTGTATTGTTTTTAATTGGGTGGTGAGTGTTTGTGACGGGGACCATCATCTCTCCCTGTGCATTTGCAGTGGACCTGGTCTTGACTTTTGACGTCCATTTCAAATTGCAACGTTACTTCGATTCAAACACGAGATATTAGTATAAAGGATTAAGTGAACAAATCTACTGTATTCAAAATATTCTTTTCCAGTGCTTCAGTTTGCTTCCTCTATTTTAAAACCTCTTTGAAAAAAAGCTTTTTTTTTTTTTGCCTGAAAGTAGCTTCCTGTCCACTACATAAATCAAAATGTTCTCCTCAGAACAGATCTTAAGTCTCACTTCTTATTGTGCTCCTTTTCCTGTAGTTATAATCGTATTTAAATCATCCAAAAAAACAGATGCTGTCAGAGAGTTGCATAACACTAAGGGCTAGATTTTTCGTCCTTACTGCCATGTAGAAAGGATTGCACACGTGAACCACAGGTTAGTCTTCTAAAATAGCACGCCATGATTGGAAACAATTCAATATTTAAATAGTTCTCCATCGCTATGTTAGAGCGCTTTGTTCCCTGCCCCCTGTTCTTTAAATGAGAATTTTCCATACATTAGAAATGAAGTTCTGTTTACTTTCAGAAAACAGGAAACAGCTTTCTGGCTTATTCTTTTATGTTTATAAGGCCTTAGGCAATTTACACTGGAATAGAAACTATCTATTTTGTGTTAATGACTGGGAGCTGGTATTCATTGCTTTGCTTCTGAATTCAGTGATTCACTCTGTAAAGCAGTATTAACGCATTGCAAAATTAAGTGTTCATTTGTCAGTGGATTTAGAAATTAAGTTTACAGTGCAGTTTCAAAAACTAAAAGTCTACCTCTTGTTTAAATAAAAGAAAAGTTCAGTAATATAAAACCTTACTGCAGATGCTAGTAAATCTTTCACAGATGGGGCAAAATGGGCTTTTGCATCGCTTATAAAGCAGCATAGATCTAGCAGTGTTCCCATGGGCACTGTCCTGCTGGAACGCAGGCTTTTCTTACAGCTTTACTTGCAAGTTTGGGGAATTTTTTTTTATTTCTTGCTTGAAGCAGCACTGTTTGCCAGTATCTTTTGAAAGACTGATTCTCTCTACCTTCTCAGTACCCAGATAGGTCCTGAATGAGGCACAGAGGTGTGGGAATGGCTTCCATGCTGGAACGGCTCCAGCTCTGAATTTCAGCCGTCCGGGTGTCGTCAGGCTCCCTGTTTTAACGGTGACCAAAGTGCAGTTCGTGAGCACGGTACAGCCCCCGGGCCGTCGTCACAAGTGTGCCGGGAGCTGTGCGTGGCCACGCTCACGCTGGGATTTGTACCGTCTGTGCTACAGACCAAAAGTTCCCAGGGAAAGAAGTTGCAGATTTGTGCTGCTTGACGTTTCCCAAGAAAACTTCTTACATTTTTCAAAGCTGATAACAGGTCTTATGTGGGCAAATGTGGGTAGCTCTCGTTTATCTGGTTTGTTCACTTGATATAATGATGGCAATTAAGACAGATACTATATTTGAGCAATATAATTTCTGCTGTGTGGATCTCTGCTAGGCATTGCTTCAGCGCTGGAGCTAAAGTAAGACTCAGAAACCCACTCCAGCATTTTGACATTTATTTTTGTGCAAAGCAAGTGGTCCCCACCCCCATTTCCCTTCTCTCTGTCAGCGATTGCTGTGACCTCAGCTTGTCTTTATTCCCAATATCTGTCTCTGGGGAGAGAAGCTAATAAGGAAGTTCAAGGCAGTAAGAAGCTATTTAAAGATTATACCACTCTCTGCAATAAAGGAGGAACTTCTGTGCAAATTATTACTGGAGAACTGCATACGCAGTTGCTACAGTTAATTAACAGTGTGTTTGTGTTGTGCCGAGGGTTAAAACCTAAACTCTAAAATTACAGGCAAGAGTAATACTCTACTTTGTGTCCAAAAAAATACTTGAAACAAGTCTTGGAAATTCCCTGTTTGATGTTCCAGTAAAACAAGTTGTAAAGATTATTGAAGGCAGAGAGAAAATGCTGTCTCATAAACAAGGTTTCAGTAAAAGGAAATCTTTTATAAAAAAAAATTACACACACAGATTATGGGAAACATTCATCCCAAAACAGTCTAGAAATCCCAAGAGGAAACAGTAGCTTTTCCCTAACAAAGTGAAGCCTTTGCTTTGCCTGCCTGCACAGGAAACATCTCTTCAGTTGTGTCAGATATTGCTTCTGCTCAATAAAATCAGAATTATCTCTTTTCAGACGGACTAGCAGTGGTCGATTACCCTAACTTGAGCTAAAAGCCAGCCAGTTTAAAGTGGTACCCACTCTGCGTATGCCTAATTCTTCTGATCATCAGGAGTTTTATTTTTAAGAGTAGTTAACGTGTGTAGCTGCTTCCTTTTTTAAGAGCAGCCCAAGCTTAAGTGTTATCTTTTTTTCCTGTTGGGGGAGGGCAATTTAATAGTCTTCAAAATTGCCAAATAGTCCATTTAGTTGCTTTTGGAGTTTGAATGTTTTGATAGGAAATTCGTAAGTCTGCATATTTGAGATGATACAGGTGGAGATACTAAATTAGAGGATCTTCTAACTGCAGAAGATTGCATCTTCTTTCAAAGCGCAGTCGATGATGTTGGAAGTATGTATGTCATCTCTGGTTTTCCAGATTAAATTTTCCACTCCTAAGTTAACAATGCTTTTTGTAACCTTATTTCCTTATTATTGAAGCTTGATTTCCTGTGGATTTATGTGTTTGAATAGGTTGATGCTGCGATCTGAGATCTGAGTTGATTTTTTGGGCTCATTAATAGAATATTTCTCTTCCATCATCAAGTCGCTTCTGTTTTGAAAGTTGAACAAAACCTGTATTTAAGACTAAATTCCAGTTCAGACAGGACAAAATCAAAACTGTTGGAGATGTTTATACGTGACCTCCAGCGTTAGAAGAAGTTGAGCTGAAGAGTTGCCTCAGTGAGGAGCATAAGCCATGGGAGAAGTCACTCGTGTATGTGACAGTTCAATACCTGTATAAAATAGCCTCTGTAGATTATTGCACTGTGACTTAGTTTTAGAAGAGCTGTCCCAACTATTTTAGCGACAGAGGTGGCCGCTCAGCGGGACCCGTAGTGCAGAGGTGTCACGGGCAGCAGCCTGAAAATCCCTATTTGCATTTCCAAGCGCATGGTGGCCCAAATGCCAAAGCACTGGATTTGTTTTTGTAAACTAGATGCGGTTGGTGTAGGATGACCTGTTTAAGACTTTTCCTAGTCTAGACAACTTTAATTAAACGTTTATGCTCTGCTGGCTACTGAAGAAGAATAGCTGGACTTCAGAAAGCTATTAATGTCATGATAGTCTCATCTGTTTGTCATGCTAGTTCAGGAAAATACTTAATTGCTCAAAGTAGCAAGGAAGAACTTCTTGTTCTTTCCCAGACGGGAAATAAACCACCCCACTGAATTCAACAGAGTTCGGAGCCCAGTGCTGCCAGGAGCAGAGGAGAAACATGGCTTTTGTTACACCTTCAGTGCTTGCAAGAAATCAGAGGTTATAGGTAGTGGGTGTGACCTTAATCCCAGTTCTTTAAGCTTTTATTAGAAAGAACTTGCCCAGAAGTAAACTTTTCAAATGTCCCCCCATTTGCTTACACTGCTAAAGCACTGGCACCCATCTGAAGGGTTTCTCCCGTGTTTCTGTGTGGCTGTAGAGTGACCGGCACCGGGGTGGCTTGGGTTTAAGGGAAGAGCAGCTCATCTGTCAAAACAGTTAGGCCAGCTGGATGAATATCCCAATTTGTATTTACAGACTTTTTAATGCTTGAGTTGCTTAGAAATTCCCTACACACTTGTAGTGAGGTTTGGTTGAGTCATTTTTATAAATGCTTCAGAATAATGGAAGATTTGCTGCCCCTCAAAAAAAAAAAAAAAAAGTCTGTAGTTTTTCCTGTGATTCATTAAACCAGGGGCAGCTCATTATCCAGGGCTGCCCTCCCATTTCCAGGGCTGATCTTTTCCTTCCTCCGCCTTTTTTTTTTTTTTTTTTTTTAAATGTAAAGTTAGAACAATATCTTAAGCTCTGATCAAAGGTATCCACTGTTCCTGGTGGATGTTACTGATAAAGAGGGAGGGGTATTTGTGAGTGTGAGCTGTTCCTCTGTATTTGTTTACTGCAAGGGTTAAAATACRACTCCAAACCTGTATCCTAGGACAAATGTCCCTAAGGGGGTTTGGTCATTGAGGAGATAATGGAAAGAAAAGTGTTTTGGTTTGGTTTTTTAATGCCTCTTGTCAAGGTAATGCATACACTTCTTCCTTTGAGAGCAGAGGTTGACTTTTATTAATTTTTTTTTGTGCTAATCACATGGTCGCATCTTATAATATAGGCAGGACCGGAAAAATCTCATCAGCTATTTGAGTAAAGCAAAGCTATACTGTTTGTCATCAGTCCTCTGACCTATAAAGCTCAGTTACAGCAGTTTGCTTTTCTGTTTCAGTGTATCTGTACCAGCTGGTGTGAGGGTGGTGTCTAGAGCATCACTATTGCTCCTGTAAGCTTGAGGGAAGTGTTTGCATTTTCGATACAGTTTACTGGGACATCAGAAAACAACCATTCCAATAAATACCGGCTTCTAAGTTGTCTTTCCATTTTAGTCAGACTCAGTCTCTCCTGTCTAAAAGATGTCCTTGAGCAGTCCCATAAGAAATGGGTAACAGCCATTGATAGTTTGTCGTTCTTGTTAGCTGAAAGGGTTTCTGAAGAAGCGTGCAGTGAGGCTGCCGCAGTTCCGCTCTGTATTCAAAGCAGATAGCTTGTTTTCCACCCTGCGACAGCTGAATGCCATTTCACAGCATCAGCAGAGTCGGGGCTTTGTGGAGCTTGTGCCAAGAGCCCTTCACCAACTCTGAAAAGCTACTGCGTTTAATTTGGAAGGGCTTACTTTCTGTTTATTCTCGTAAGGATGCCCAGATGTGAGCAATGCATACACGGAAAGCCGAAGCACACCTGATAACATGCAGGCAGCATTTGTTTGGAGCAGTCTCTTGAGGCAAAAACATGTCATGCGTGTCAAGAAAAGTGCAGCTATATGATAACTTTGTAGGTCACACAGTGCTTTGCTAGTTAAACATGCTAAAGTATGCTTTAAATTAAACTACTTTAAAGGTGATAGCACACTTTGGTTAAAGGTACTGGGACTCTCGCATTTCAGAGAAAGGTGGTGTAGGTAACTGGTGCAGAGGAAAGCCCACATCTTTCTCTATGGCCTCACTAAGAACGTACCTAYGCAGAACAGTACGTAATCATTTATATGCTCTAGAAAAGTAAAAGTACGAGTTACCTCGTAAGGACTGGTTACCATGACTATAGTGAATCAAGAAGAAGCAAATTTAAACCTCATATTTGGAAGGTATTCTTTCTTGGCAGGGTGCGTCAGCTCTGCCGTGCATGGGATTGTGCTGTCAGTGATACACACTGGAATGGAACACAGTCACAGGTTTTTCACAAATGCATAGCATTTAGCCCGTAACCATTTCAGTTGAAATCAATGATTTGAATTTCTTGGACCCAAGATAGGTCAGCTCTGAGGGCTCTTTCGAATCTAGGTCTGTTTTGCCTCTTACGTCTTTTGTTGCGTGGATATCTGTTTTCATATGGTTTCTTATCATGGTGGTAAACATGTAGATAATATTTCAATATCTGTGTGTTTATGAAATTTTGTTTTGTTTTTTATAACTTCACAGTAGTCATTTAGTAGGATAAGGCTATTGGTATCCTAACAAACAGATTTCCAGCTGCAATGGCTGATTCTAAACGTTGTAAATGTGAAGCCTAGTATGTTTGAGTTTCCTTAATTCTTACATGTCACCAAAAGAAAACTAATCATTCCTGTCTTGCTTCTTGAGAAACTAAACTATGTTTAGTCTGGATGAGAATATTAAGGATTTTATTAAAAATTTATGGATTTATAGGCTATTGCGAGAATAAAACCCTTTAATTGCTCAACATGAAATTCTTTGATGGTGACATAATCAAGACAACCACACAACTGGTCCTCCACCGAAACAACAGTAAATGATTAAATCTTTTGTTGAGCAAGAATTGATACTTACCTTCTTTCCTTTCGCACAGTTGTGGAATGTAAGTCATGGACATAGATGGCAGGTAGCTGTGGTATGAGGATGTTAGTAGACTGCATGTATTGTGGAGATGCTGTGTGTTTTAGCAAGACTTCCCTTTGTTTCTAGTTTGTTTGGGGCCACTTGGTTAAAAGACATTGTTCAACTGGAAGGACAGTGAGAAATTAATCGAGCACATGTTTCATATAACCCMCACACACACACACACTTTTCAGGCTGCCTGTGAACAGTGTGTATTTGCTTGTGTTCCAGCTGTGGAAATGCAAGTGTTTTTTGCAAATATTTTCAAGACTCAAGTATCTTCCCTGGAGAGCAGGTGGCTTCTGGGAGCAGTTGTGAAGCAGGGGGGACATCCAGCTGTGCGGTGCTGATTCAGCCTGCGAGAGCTGGGCTCACTTGCATATATTTGATCCTTCTAGATTTTATTGTCTTTACTAGCGGGGGACCATCAACTTTTGCCCATTTTAAATGTATTAATGAGGGGTTTTATTATCTGGGAGCCTAGCTGAAACCTTAAATGTTAACAGTTTGAAAATCCCTTCTGATGATAGAAGGATTATTGTCCTCACCATACACTTAACTTTTCATAGTCTTAACTTACTTGATCAGAGTTCGCCATTAGAGGAATAGTATGTGCACCTAGTATGTGGAAAAACATGGTGTTTGTCCCCTTGTTATTAGTCTGATCAGAAATGGCAAGGTCTGGACGGGCTTTGGGAATCACACAGGTGGCATGGACTGCACTGCTGTTCAGCAGGTAGATCGCTTGACAGTTTGCCTTATGAATTACTGTCTCTTTCTTGTCTCTTAACCGAGGACCTTTAACATGACACACTTGTGTTTTTTCCTGTCTGAATACTCTTATTCTTATAGCAGATAACAGGATATGAATCAGACTGCGTTAAGATCTCTTATCTCTAAGTGGAAAACTGGGGAAGAGGTATATTAACTACAGATTACTTTCTTCTTTAGCTAGTTTTCTCTTTTAAGTATATTGAAATGCAAATTTGTTTTTGTATTGCAGGCCCAGCATAGAGACACGTTCATTGAAGAACGCTATGGGAAGTACAACATCAGTGATCCATTAATGGCTTTGCAGAGAGATTTTGAGACCCTGAAAGAGGGAAATCATGGTGAAAAGCAACCAGTATGCTCCAATCCGTTATCTATTTTGAAAGTGGTGATGAAACATTGCAAGAATATGCAGGAAAGAATGTTATCCCAACTAGCTGCTGCAGAAAGCAGGCACAGAAAGGTAAGTTTTGCTTCAAATAAGAAGTGCAGAAGTTAATAGTTGCATTTTGATAATACGTTAACTTCCGCAAAAATACTTAAATGCCTTGAGTTTTGGTAACTGAAAGGGCTTTGCACCTTTGTTTAAACTTCACACTCAGTACGATGCAGCTGGTAAGCTTATTAATTGCAATTCCAAAATTTGAAATATATGCAAGATGCTTTTGTTAGGACACACAAAAAATGGAACTAGCTTATTCACAGCTGGGAGGTGTAGTGCTTACCAAAATGTAAGAAAGGATTTCTGGAAGATTGAATTCTCAGCAGACATATCGCTGTTCTGCTTGTGACTTGTTCTCGGTGATTGTGAAGAGCTGGTACCAGGTACTTATGGGGGTGCACCTCCTTGTGCTTTCCTAAGAAAGTATGGCATGACTAAAACTATTTTCATGCTATTTGGCCTCTTTAATAAAGCACCTATTATTCTTCATATGTAGCTTTAACGTATATTGACATCCATGAAGTGCTTGGTCCACTGTCAAACTGTACTTCCACAGAGGTTTGCTCCTCTGGCATACCGTAGTTTACTAGAGGAGCATAAAGCTGCACACAAGTCTGAAAGCAAGAGTCCACTGAACTCTGCTTCTTGGAGTCTTGCTACAACATATTGTCTTTATGTAACTAGTTAGCTTTTAAAAAAAACATGTTTACATGTTTGTTTTGTCCTGCAGTAAATTTAAACAAGTCAAAATGATTAAAGTATTTGTCCCTGCTATGTAGTCAGGGCAGAGAATAATTGCCCAAGAGCACATCACTGGAATCTGCGACTGGGAGGAGCTCTCTGGAGCATCCCTGCAGTCACCTGCATTGCAGCACTGTATCATAACCTCTTCACATACTTCTTTTCCATCTTAAAAAATAGCTGGGATTTTTGCTTTTACTTGCATCAGTGGCAGACTGTGAGGTGGTGCCACTACACTGGTGTCTAGAAGCTATCTTTTACAATGTCAGATCTAGGTGTACGTTTGACTAGTGCCGGTGCCTGGGCCAATACCGTCCCGTATTTTTTCAAGTATGTCACTCTTGCTTTGATTAAAACTTATAAATCATGTACAAAGATCTCAAGTACAAGTAGTTGCATTCTGTGTCTAATCAAAAGGTTCAAAGTCGTTTTATTGCTCATCAGCATGGGGGTTATTTTCCCATAATCTGTTTTGATGGGGATAGGATAGAGCAAATTCCTTTCAGTCTGTGAATAATCCGAAGCATTTCTGTGGCAGAAACCTTACTATGACATAAGCAACCAGCCAGCTTGACTTTTACATCACAGACACTATGCTTAGGGTGGGCAGCTGGAGGTATCTTCAGCTTTCGGTTTGTCCTCTGAGTCACTGGAAGTAACAGCAAGGCTGTGTGTTTCACTCTTCAGCCAAGTATCTAGCTAAATCATGCTATTACAGTCAGATATTTTTTCTCTTCTCATTCTATCCTTCCTGTCTCCTTCTGTAAAAAGGTTCCTTGTGTACTTAAAGAAATGTAAGCATTGTTTGGAAGCTTAAATTTCAGGAAGGCTGAGGAGCTGCTAAATTCATGGTGACCCTGTGTTGGGAGAGCCTAGAGTTTTGGTGGTGAGATACGGCAGAGTCTCTTGGGAAGTTTGTATTCTGGCTTTTTTGTTGAGTTAATAGAATTTCAATTATTCATGTAATTCAGCATTAAAGCTGAAGGAGCTCCTTAACTGGGTCCTTATGGCAAGCAGTTTCATTTCAAGAGCTCATCTTATTCTTAAGTGGAAGAACAAATTAATGTTCTTTAAAATAAACTTTGCACTGCAGTCCTCAAATCCCCTGTACGAAACTGGGGGAGAAGCCTGTATGCGAATTACTGCTGAAACCGTAGCGAGGATCGTCTTGTTGTAATTGTTAGTGCCCTGTGTCTCCTGGATGTGTGGTCTCTGGGGCAGTGCCTCTGCTCCTGCTGGGGTTTATATTAATGGTCCTGCCAGGAAATTCTGATGAGGGCACCATACAGCCAAGAACGGATAACGTGAACTTCTCAAGGCTATTCTGTGGTCTGGAGGAAAAGCATGCAATTTAGCTATTTAATAATAAAATGAAGATTCATACAGTGTGAGGTTTTCCTAACTTCTTTCACAAACTGACTCAACTATACCAAATAATAACGTAGTAGTGTAACTTGTCCAAAAGCTGCTTTTATGTGATTTTGATTTGGATTCGGATGTCTGAGGCTGCCAACGCTTGCTCTCCCATGTCATTTGGCTTTAGACCGTGTGYGAAGGTACTGATCTCTCCCTGTGTTACGCCAGCTTGTAAGTGTGCCTGGGCCTTGAAGTGACGATGTTTGTTTGGCAGGTGATACTGGACCTGGAGGAAGAGAGACAGCGGCACGCCCAGGACACGGCGGAGGGGGATGATGTCACCTACATGCTGGAGAAGGAGCGGGAGCGGCTCACCCAGCAGGTATGCTTTGGGAGCTGGTCATTACCCAACCCACGGAAACCCCGGGCTCCTGGGTGGTGAACTCGGGAGTGATGGCTAATTGCACCGTAGTGTTGGAAGAGTAGTAGGGACCTCCCTCCTCTGTAAGGCGCTCCTAGCTTTTATCAGTTCGATATGAAAAACAACCTTAATTTTTCGGGGTGTTTTGGTAGCTGAGCAGTGCTAAAAGCTATTAATAGGCAATCAAATGCTTTGAAATCTTACTTCAGCCTGAAATCTGAGAAGTTCTCAAGAACAGGGCTGCAGTAACAAATGATAGGATTCTCTAGTACTCCAAATTCAGAATAAGTCATGAAAGATCTCCTGGGGGGGTTATTCAGAGATGATAATAAATATTTAAGCTACTGTTTTCTGTTACTCGAGCGCTGTAGACTTTATTAAACATACATAACATCAGCATTTTAAAGTCTAAATGCCTTTAAAAGGCAAACCGACAAAGTAGTAAATGAGGTGGAAGGCAGCTTTGCTCCAGATCACCTTTTCAATCAGTGCATGGCAGACTGTGTGTATATCTCACTAAAGGTCAATTGAATTTCATACATGATAAAACTACTGGTAAGTAATAACTCTTAATACGTGCAACCTGCGTCATACAAGACTGTCTTGCAGAGATACCTGGGGCAAGAACCTCTTTCTTAGCCATTGCCTTCTTTTACCATGTAATTTCTCCAAGATACGTAGTAACCCCTTTCCCTTTTGTGGTGTTATACTTCATTTACTTTCAGGAGGTTTTATGGTTCCCTTGCAGTCTTTTTTGTTCTTATCTTCCAGTTGGAGTTTGAAAAATCTCAAGTGAAAAAGTTTGAAAAAGAACAGAAGAAGCTGTCAAGCCAGTTGGAGGAGGAAAGGGCACGCCACAAGCAACTGTCTTCCATGCTTGTAGTGGAGTGCAAGAAAGCCACGGCCAAAGCAGCTGAAGAGGGGCAGAAGACAGCAGAATTGAGCTTGAAATTGGAAAAAGAGAGGAGTAAGGTGAGTAAACTGGAAGAGGAGCTGGCGTCCAAGAGGAAGCGGGGTTTACAGATGGAAGCACAAGTAGAAAAGCAGCTCTCAGAGTTTGATATTGAAAGAGAACAGCTGAAAGCTAAGCTGAACAGAGAAGAAAACCGTACAAAAGCACTCAAAGAAGAGGTGGAATGTCTGAAGAAAGCCCTGAAAGAGCTGGAGGCTTCTTGCCAGGAGCACAGTCCTACCGAGCCTTTGCAGCCAAGCCCCTCGGTGATGTCCAGAGGTGTTGCAACTGACAGTCCCACAGTGAAGTCTGTGCCTTGTCAGACAGAGTGTCTGCAGGCAGACCGAGCAAATCCTGCCAGCACAAGCAAAGCTGTACACACCATGTTTCCCAGCCCTACTACACCTACTCATTCCTATGCAAAATCCAATGGTCATTGTGATACAGACATGCAGACGGGTAGTGAGCTACTGCAGACAAATGCAGCAGAAAACCACGCTCAAAAGGAGAAATCTGCTGGTGCAGCCTCAGAAAACACAGTTGAGAATGGAAGTTCTCCTGTAAGAACAGAGTCACCGGTGCATCTGATGTCCCAGCTCCCTTCTGGTGGGGTCTCCCTGTCTCCCAGCGGCACAGCTGCCTCCTCTTTAACACCTTCTCCCTGCTCCTCACCAGTTCTGACTAAACGCTTAGTGGGAGCTTCAGCAAGCAGCCCTGGTTACCAGTCATCMTACCAGGTGGGGATCAATCAACGTTTCCATGCAGCTCGGCACAAGTTTCAGTCTCAAGCTGAACAGGACCATCAGTCAAGTGGTCTGCAGAGCCCACCGTCACGGGATTTGTCTCCTACTCTAGCAGATAACTCTGCGGCCAAGCAGTTGGCCCGCAATACAGTCACTCAGGTCCTTTCCAGATTTACCAGCCAGCAGGGACCTATTAAACCCGTCTCCCCTAACAGCTCACCTTTTGGCACGGACTATCGAAATCTGGCAAATGCTGTGAGCCCCAAAAACGAATCTGGTCACTCTCCAAGCCCTGGCAAGGTTTCTAGTCCACTAAGCCCGTTGTCTCCTGGAATTAAGTCACCAACCATTCCTAGAGCAGAAAGAGGGAACCCTCCACCCATTCCTCCAAAGAAACCCGGCCTCGCTCAGTCACCTGCTGCTCCTACTCCACTAACCAAAACCTCTTCCCAGGCATCCTCGCTGGGTGCCCCCATGGACGTGGCAAGTAGCTGCTCTAACAATACTGTAGTGTCAAATGGCAAAGACATTGAGATACTCCTGCCAACTAGCAGCTAGTCTCCAGAAAATGTGAATGTGACATTCCATGGCTTAGCATCCTAGAGCTAAGACACTGTTTTTCCACTCCATGTTATTTATTTCCATAGTAGCAGATTCTGTCTGTATAAAGCATTTAGTATATTTTTTTCTTTTTTAATAGGTAGGAAAATATTTTTTGTTTATGAAGAAACCTTAACTACAGCTATACAGTAGCCTCAAAATGTCTCATGGCAACAGTCAAATCATTAGAGATAACAAGAACCATAATCACGTGGTGGGACCTAACTATCAAACGCTAATGGGACTGAAATGCTACTTTTAAATTATGCAGAAATAACTTTTGCAGACTTTTTTACTCCAGATGAACATTTTATAAAAAGTGCCTGAACTAAGCCTGCAATATGAATGTGATTCTCTGAAAAAGGTGAGGAGGGGGACCATCTAGCTGCAGAAACAAATTCTTCTGTGAGTCCTGAATGTTGAAATCAACACTGTTTTTCTTTTTAATTCTTTCCATTTGCTAAAATAAGTTAGCAATTGTGCTACAAATCCTGTAAGGTGACCACCAGACTGATGCAGCCAGCCACACTTTGTCCTTTAGGACATAGCTCCTAGCTATTTGAGGAGGCACACATAAGTTTCTTGGGGTAAAATTTAGCCGTAATACAATCCAGATTACTTTTCTCTCGGTATTCATTGTCTGTGTAGTTCTTTTTGCTTTCCTGTAACACATTCTGCAGAGATGCCTGTGTGCTTTAAATGGCTAAACTCTGGTGTCTGGTGCGTCACCCTGAATTTTCAAGCTCTTCAAGCATTCTACTGTTGTGTGTACAACTTCTGAGAAAAGGATCTTGCTATTACTTGACAAAGATCTCGCTATTACTTGAAAAAAATCACTAGTCCATATGATACAGGTTCTTTGCAACGGTAACATGGGATCTTCTACTATAAACAAAAGCAATAATTTTGTTTCTCATCTCTACCAGTTGTGTCTGGCTGACCTGGATTTTACCCACTAGTTAGCTATGGGATCTTGCTGGCTTTCCTTGGCTGCCAATAAGGAACCAAATCATTACTGTCGTGTGATTGAATATGTATATATGTGTAAGTAGTTTCACACACATACATACTAAATACACACTGTATTAGGAAAATCTTTATCTATTCCTGATGTTCTGCCTAATACGAAGAAAATGCAGGAATTCATTGAGATTAAAAAAAATCACTTAGGAATTGCCTAAGTTTGAGACAAATCATGTGTGTGAAAAATTATTTGGGCCTAAGAGGGGAGAAGCAACTGATTCCTGTGCAGAAATGTTTGCTGCAAGAAATATAGTCCTCACTGCAGATGTGCTGCATGCGCTGCCCATTGTTCAGCGGCACAGCACAGTTGGTTTTCTGAGTCACTGCGGTGAGAAATACAAGACAAACGCACCACAGATCAGTGGCAGAGGCTGAGAGCACAACCCTGAGTTAATTATCTCAGGTGTYTATGTGAACTGATCCTAAATTTAGAAACTGGACTTGCTGCTCAGTGTCGGTCAATGTTCAGCATTTCCCTCTGCAGCGGTGTCACGTTTAGGCAGAGCACAGCTTCCCACTGCCAGAGACGCTTTCTCCTTTGTCATTTTTTAATATTTAATTAGACAAAATACATCCACCTTTATTGTAGGAAAGATCCCTGCGGCAGCTGGGAGGATGCACTACTGTACATGACCTGATAGGTTCCTTCTGGCTTTGAGTCTCGTTTCGCAGGACATCAGAGCTCTTGTGCTGCTTTGAAGTGGCTGTTGTCTGAAGTGACCCTGCTGTTCTCTCCCGCGCAGCCATGGCAGGTATTTAGACTAGAACAAGAGGTTTTTACAGACCTTTTAGCAGCCTTTTAAATTGTGGTATATTATGTGCTATTGTTCCTAATCCAGCGGAACGGGCTGTGTGCTAACAGTAGGGAGACAGAGGCAGCCTAGAGAGAAACGGGCAGTGACTCTTTTGGAAGCACATCTATTACTTTTTTAACTTTTAAGTATCCACAGCAGATTTTTCCTCTTGATGAGAGTAATTGTAGAAACTGATGGGCAGATGGATTTTGGCCCATGTATCCCTTCCGATTCAAAAGTGAGGCTTTTGTATACACTGCTTTAACRTGTTTCTTTGCTTTTACATTAATCTAAATGGTATTATCCCCTTTCTTTATCAATAGCTCTATAGAGAGAGATATACTATGATGAAGTCTATTAGGAAATGCACTGAGTACTGTTTCTTCTAAAATATAATATGGGAAGGGGGTATGCAAAAGAATGTATTTTTGCTAGTAGCCTATCTTCTGAGAGAAACTAAGCACAAGATATTAAAATGGATCCAACTAATTCAGTAAGACATTTAGAGTTAGTATTTAACTGTTGATGTAGATTCTGTGTGGAAGCAACTAAATATTTCTTCTATAATTCACATCTGTTGTAAGCAGACATTGTTGCAGAGTTTGTCACTGGCTAATGGAGTATAATGAAGTGCAAAATGTATACACTAGTATTAATTCATTAACACTTGTAAATTTGTAAAGCCAAATGTACGAAGCTGAAGTCTTTAATCATTTTTATAGCTGATGGCATTAAACATGTTAAACATTCGTATTACCAATAAAGGATTTTATTTTTAAGACGTGCAAATTGCTTAAGAAAATGTTTGGAGTCAGGGCTGTGTGTGGACCGAGGCTGCCTGGCAGGAAACAGTCCAGGTGGTGATAGCTGGACATCTGTATTCCTGTGGAAACTGAAGCTTTAATGTGTGCTCTGAAATGTCGGAAGAAAGCACATTTCTTCGGAGTACAACAGATAATGAGCATTGTGGCTGGCTGCAGTCTGGGCTGTACTGCCCATCCATCTCCCCCCGTCTGAAACTGGTGGTGCTGTCGCTTGGGAGGCTCTGGCAGCTTCAGGTGAGAGGGCGCAGCGAGCTCCGGACAGCTGTGGCTTTTAGGCATTTTTAAGTAAAAACAGTTTTCCTAGAGTACCTCTTCGCCACAGTGTTATGACATTAAACTGATAATACTTTGGGGGTATTATACTAATAAACACCTTAGGGTTTGGGAGGGAAGTAGGTGTGCCAGTGCCCTGCTGATTTTTTTCAAGCAGGATACAGAATCTCTCGTGGAAATCCCCTCAGCAGCATCAGCACTGCTCTGCCACGGAGGAGCACGGCTCAGTTATGTCACAGCATACAGCTGGGAGTGTCCCAGCCCAGTAAAGGCCCTGGCTACAGAAAAGTCCCCTTTGCCCAGGATGTGGTGTGTCCATGCAAAGAACCAGTATGTTTCTTCCCTGGAGCACTGGGGGCTGCTCCAGGTGCTTCCCAGCCCAACCGCAGGGAAGAGTCCACAGCTGCTTTGTCTCCCTAATATATACCTCAATAGTGACCTGATTTTCTTATCTTTACATCGGTTCAGTTGAACAGGTTTTGCAACAAGCTGGGAAGAAGCTCTTCGTTCATCTCTTCAGGCTTGATGACATTTCGGAGGAGTGCTGCGTGAGTGATGGTACCTGCGTCAGTGCAGCYGAAAGCAGTAGCCACCGAACAAGCACTGCTTCCTTCCTGTAACCATCTTCTCCACCRACGCTGAAGCCGAGGAGCCCGGGCAGGAATCGAACTGGTGCGTGTCTCAGCTACAGCCCTGCTTGCTTTTTATAGCAGCAGAGGTGGAAGGTCCTTGCCCAAGTCTGGAATGCCTACAACCCCTTTTATAAACACCACTGTACTACATTTCTCTTGCCCTCTGATACACCATGCTGGTACAATGAACAAGGGCGTTAATCCCAACTCCAGCCGTGGGYGAGGCTTAAGCCCGTTTACAGCGCGATGAGCTTGAACCCGGCCCCATGTCCCTGCTCCCAGCCGTTTCTGTGCAGGAGAGAGTGAGTCAGTTCCTCAAACACAAGGCATCTATTCATCCCCCCAAAGCTCTGCTTTGCTGTGCCCCGGCTGACGGGGACGCGTGGCTGTGTGCGCGGTGCTGCGTGGGTGCGCGGGGCAGGGGGTGAGAAGAGGGGGCCGTGGGGGTTTTTGCCGTCTCCCTCGTACAGGCACCGCTCGGTGGAGGGCGACAGCCACGGCGCGATGCGCAAAGTAATCCCTGCACCGTGGGAGAGCTGTGGTTGCATCCCCGGGTCCCAGCCACCCGACACTCGCTCCTGGGGCAGACCCGCCTGCCCTCCCTGCTCCCGCCCCGCGGCCCGCCCTTGTGTTCCTGGGGCGAGGTCCAACGTTACAGCGAGTTGGCAAAAGCCGAGCCGCTCTTGCTCTTCGTCCTCCTGCGCCTCGCCACCTCCCAGCGCCGCCCGGCCCCGGGACGCCGGGTTTGTACACGCGGGTGCGGGCAGCCCCGCACCCTCCGCCCAGGGCTCCGGGGGCGGGGCCGGCAGCGGGCGGAGCGTCCCCGGCGCGGGCGGTGCGCGGCGGCGCGGGGCCGCTAGAGGGAAACCTGCGCCCGGGAACGGGCCGGGGAGGCACCCGGGCCGCTCCCTCCGGCCTGCACGGCCTCGCCCGGCTGCGTGCGGCCGCTCCCTCCCGAGCCCGCGCTCGGCAGCGGCAGCGCCGTGCCCGGGGAGGGGAAACGGGCTGCGCCTGCCCCGCCGCAGGGCACCCCCGCCGCAGGGCACCCCCCGCCGCAGGGCACCCCCCGCCGCAGGGCACCCCCCCATCGCAGGGCACCCCCCCATCGCAGGGCACCCCCCGCGGCGGGGCCCGCCCGTTGCAGGCTGTCCCAGCAGGGCAGACACGGATTTACTGCGCTGTCACGACGCAGCAGCTATTCCCAGCTCTCCCGGCAAGAGCTGGCTCCCGGGCTCCCTCCCCAGCGGGAGCTCAGCCCTGGAGGGCTCCGGCACCCAACTGCTGTCCCAGGAAAACGTGCCGGCTCCCCAGGGCTGCTCCTGGCTGGACACTGCGAGTCCTGCCGAGGCGCTGGCTTCGTGTGCCGCCTCCGGCCCTCCTGTCCCCGCCTGCAAGCTCCTGCGAGCCCAGGTGAAGCGGTGTGGAACAGGGCCTGAGAGCAGTGCCTGCACGGCCGGGGACACGGGCTGCAGGACGGGTGAGATGCCAGGGGCTGGCAGGGAGGGCAGGGCGGCTCGGAGCCGCTCTGCCGGGAGCAGTGCCGCCGGCTGGGCTGCGAGAGCTGCTGCGCGTAGCTACCAGCCTTGTGCTTGGCAATTTTCCTCTGTGGAAAATGGGTGATYGCTGACCAGCTGATCCCATCAGCACTAGTGTTATCAGAATAATCGCAGAAGTGCCCAGAGAAACTGTAACCAAATCGGCTCAGCAAAGCCAATCCAGTCCAAACATCAAGTGCCAGGAGCTTTGGTTTGCTAAATTAATTAGCAAACCAGGGATGGATTTGTTTGGGCTCAGCTCACATGCGCTCAGGGCAGCTGCATGCTCGCACCTCTCCCCRGGCCTGGGAGCTCGCGCTGCAGGGTCAGTCAGCAGCCCAGTGTGCAGGCGTGTGCGGTGCTTGGCCACGCTGCTCTAGAGCATCTTACTGGTGAGAAACGCCCAGGGGTGAGCAAAACCCCAGAGCAATGGCAGGGCAACGAACCGCATTGCTGGGGAGCAAAACCTGCTGGGGGGCCTGCGGTGGGGTGTTGGGGGACGCAGGGTGCTGGTGAGGCTCTGTTGGGTGGTGGCGAGAGCGGGGCCGGGGTGAGCACATTGTGTAACTGCAGTTCCTGGGAACGACCCTTGGGAAGCTTTGCTGTCCCTCAGATGCTGTAACCTGCAATTCTGCTGGGAGAAAGAGCTTTTGCTTTGGTGTGCGTTCACCCTGTAGCATCGGCTTCGGGCTGTCCCGGCCGCAGTGCCTGTAGACGTGGTTTGTTTGCACAATCCAGCCCCTGAGCCAGACCTGGCTCTTGCCCTCTGCCGGGGCACACACAGCCAAGGAAGGCTTCAAGCGCTGAGTGTTGTTGTGAAAAGTTTTCATGCTACAGGTTTAGCACAAGCAAACATGCCAAGAAGCTGAGGTCTGCTTACCCCACTTTCCTGCCCTGCTATTTCAGCCTCGG
Organism: Phoebastria nigripes; assembly: GCA_035582835.1. NCBI lineage: Eukaryota > Metazoa > Chordata > Aves > Procellariiformes > Diomedeidae > Phoebastria > Phoebastria nigripes. Next base: position 975,704 of record JAYKAV010003266.1, on the reverse strand, counting down.
CCACTGCTGCTGATAACCCCTGGGCGCCGTCCAGGCGCCGCAGTCACCGCCACGGCCTCATCACCCGTCAGCTGCCAGCTGCGGGCAACAACCCACCACGGCAGTCGGAGCAGCAGGTTAAAGGGTCTGGGAAGATCAGTTTGGGGGCAGTCATCTCTTTTGGGATGAGGACAGAGAAAGTAGCAAACACAGGGCTAGATTCGGAGATCAAAATGCCACGTGCCTGGGTTTCAGTCCTCTACTTCCAGTTTGTGCATCCTGCTGGTGTGTGGTTCCCGGCACTGCCCTGTGCTGGGGCCTCTGCTCGGCCCTGTGTGTCTGTAGCTGCTCAGTCGTCGCAGGCAGATCCTGCCTTGTAGCCGCAGGGTTGCAAACTGCCTTCGTAAAAATCAGTGTGCATGGCTGCAGCGGTGTTTGTACAGATGTAATTGCAAGACAAACCAAATTCAGTTCAGCTAATTAGGAATCAGTGGATGTCCAGCTGAAAACACATTCCCCCACGGCTGCATGGTTTTGGCTCCACTGGGCCACTGTTCCCACATACTGTGTGCCTCGAGTCTGCTCTTGGCTCTGGCCAAAAAACCCATGGCTGCAAGGGGTGGCGAGGGGCCAGCTCTGTGCCGAGCGATCGGGCAGGTTGCTGAGCCCCGTGGAGAGCCGCACTGGACACGCCCGGGTGATGCTTTGGAAGCTGAAGCTGGTGCTGGATCCGGGCTGGCTGCTCCAGTCCCAGCTCGCTCCCGGGCCAGGCGGGTCTTGGGCCACGCAGGGCTCGCCCCTGGGCAGGGGGCTGTGGAGAGCCCCACCGCAGGCTCCAGTCCCCTGCGCTGCACTCCCACGGGGTGAATGGCTCTCAAGTGCCGCGCGGAAGAGGGAATCCAGCTAAAGAGCTGATTCTGATGGTTTTCATCCTGCTCTGAAAGCAAGAGGGGAATTTGTTCCATGGGACTCTGAGAGCTGTTTACATGTTAATGAAGCAGCTCCATGTGCTGCTCATGAAAAGCGCAGGAAGCAGCACGTTCACTGGGTCTGGGCACGAGCTTGCCTTGCGCCCGCACACCACGGGCAGAGACCCTGCCCCGGAGCCCCCACGCTGCCCAGTGCTCCCCACCGCTGCCTGCCCTGGCCCGGGGATGGGTCTGCTGCCACCAGCACCTACAGCCGGCTGCCAGAAATGGTGAAACTTTACCCGGTGCATGCGCGCTGGCAGGGCTGCAAACCCCAAATAAATCCCGGTGACTTGGAGGATGGAGAGCGGGGTCTCCAGGGTGTCCTGGAGCCACAGCTGCCCATGGCCACATTTTGGGCCAAGCAGGAGGGCAGCCTCAGGGCATTTAATGCAAGGCGACATGGTGACAAAAAGGACCGACAGACACATGGCCTGGCCACGAGCGAGCGGGGGGCAGGACCGGCCCCCCCTCTCTCCTCTACAGCCCGCAGCAGCTTCCCAGGCAGGTTTCTGGGAGCCCCGTGGCGTGCAACCTGCCCAGACCCTGCCAAGCCTCCCGAAAGCACGGCCCCACCACAGCCCACAGGCAGCCCCGTCCTCCCCAGGCGCAGTGAGAGGCCGGCGGCTCGGCCGGCGCAGGAGCCCGGCTCTGCCACAGCTGCCTCTCGTCTGCAGGAGCCTCACGGGCAGCACAGCCTCGGCTGGGTGATTAATCTTTTGTCACGGAGGAATAGGGAGAACCAGCAATTAATAAATCCCCGGCTTAGGCAGTAACAYGGCTCTGCCGTCCCCGCCATAAACATCGCCCTTTTACTGACTGTGACTCGGGATGTGCCGACTGCCGGGCACGGGCGCAGCGCAGATGTTATTGTAGGGGCTGCCCGCGGGGAGCAGGGTCAGGGCTGTTTGATGAGGAGGAATCACCATCGGGAGGATGTTTGTTTTTGTAGCAGCTGGATGTGTCTCGGGGAGGGATGGGAACGTCTTCTGTCACTCGTGGGCTGGGAGGAGGCTGGCAGGGCAGGGATAAAGCTCCTGACAAGTTTGGACTAGCAGGCGAGTTGATTAGCTGAGAGATGAAAATTCACAGCTCTGCTCTTGCAGGGGCCGTGAGCTGCTGGAGATGTGTTTATGCAAGGGGAAAGCACCCCCATGCATGCTGCCCCGCTGCCCGGCCCCCACCGGTGTTGAGCCCGCGGTCCCGGTGACCGCGGCAGCGCGGGGCTGGGCAAAGCGCCTCGGATCAGTAAGGGATCCCCATCGCAAGCACARCCTCCCCTGCCCGACGCCGTGGCTGTGCAGGGCAGGTGGGGGGGCAGCAGGGACGAGGGGACCCAGGGGCAGCATTTCGGGGGGGTGAGCATCCCAGCTTCTCCATGGCCCCAGCGTGCGCTGTAGGAGCAGGTCATTGCTGGCTGCCTGAGCACCGCCACAGTAGCCTGGACGTGCCCACGTCCCGCCGTGGGCGTTGGGGTCTGGACACCCGGCAATGCCTCGGATGTTAACTTGCAACTGAGGGTGGAAAAGAAACCCAGCACGGCGAGCACGGGCCCTTGTCAGCTGAGAGCCCGGGCTGGGCTGTGTCTGATGGTACAGATTACCCGATGATAGACAGAGATAAATGCATACAGCTGGAGGCAGAATAAATCGATGCTATACGTTGTATAATTGTCTTGAAAATAAGGTAATGACTGGCTCTTGGAATGCTTTGATCTTATCAGAAAGACAAGGAATACACTAATGGCTTTAATTAGACTTTGGGGATGAAATGAATTTGGCCTCCTGGGTGAGCTGGTTTCTGGAATTGACCACTGGTGGGGATAGAAAGGCTTTAATCAGATTTAGGCTCTTTAATACCCACAATAGTGTGTGTCTGCATGTGTGATACAGACCTACTGTTATGCCTGTTTTGGGGGGGGGCTGCAGGCTGCGTGTGCTTGGGCTGCCTGTGCATTCAGGAGCCTTTTTTCAATGTACTTTCCCATTTGTGTTTGAGCTCTGCAGGGCATCGTGCCATCAGAAAGACCAGGGGGGTTGCGTAGAAGAAAGGGTATTTTTATGTCTTCAGGCTCAGCATCTTTTGAGGAGGAGTGGAGTCTACTATTTTTATTTATTGACTTCTAAAGGAAATTTGAAAAAAACTTATCAAAAAGCAGTGGAGAGCTGGTAATTGTTTAATTTCCAAACAGCAAGGTCATGGCAGCTACTCCGGCAGCAGGGCAGCATGCTGGCCACGCTCGAGCATCCAGAGTAAGCAATCACCAATTACCGCAGCTTAATTATTGCATGTAATGGCTACAGTCAAAGCAACGGAAAAGCTTCTTATCCCTCTAGGAACATATCTTCGTGTTGTCCCCCAGAACACATAGAATAAGCGGTATTTAATGCGCAGAGGATGAGCAGGGTCTGACTCAGCGCTGTGACTCACCGGGTGAAGCCGCTGCTCATCAGCCGGCGGTCGCGGTCCAGGCTCTGCGGCGCTGGGCGGGGAGGYGCGGGCGGCCGGAGCGGGCTCTGCCCCGCACTCCCCGGGGCTGCAGCACCGCTGGGGTTCCCGGCCCGCGCCCCGGCGATGCGAACAGGGCGGGGATGTCACGGCTCTGGGGGGGTTCTGTCTCTCCTCCCGCCATGCCCATGGTGGGGCCAAGTCCTGGGGTGTCCCCAGAGGGGCCCCGTGCCGGCGTCCCTGGGCGCCCGAGGGTTTGGCACGGGCTGGCAGTTTTCACAGGCTGCACCTGACTTTCCCCTGGTTATTTCCTAGTGAAACTGGACTGCTTTCTGAGCAGCAGCAGCCCAGATGCTGGAGCTAAACATGCAGCAGTTATTCTTCCTAGGCCGTGTTTATGTCTTTCCTGTTGTAACTACAGATTTGGATTATTTTGGTAGGTTGACATTAGCTATCGTGTTTCCCTTATGTTAATTTGTTGGGCTTAGATGAGCTCCCGAAACAGATTTAATAACAAGAGCCGTTGCCAACAAAAGCACAACCTTGTTCAATAGTTACTGTACAGCCAAATATTTTTAACGCCAAGCCTCCAGGCGTGGTATAAGCTCCTTGTAAGTAGCTGAGGTTTCGTGTAAGTACGGGTGAGAGCGCAGCGAGGTCAGCGCTCGCCCCACAGGAGCAGGAGGTGGCTCCCAGCTCTGCCAGGGCATGAGCCCCCCGGGAGCATCACGATGGTGCTGGGGACAGGGAAAGCCACGAAGCTGCAGCAGCTCAGCCTCAGAGGGAGAGCACCGATATTTGGTGATTCTGGCTCAAACGGCAGGGCCACGGCAGCGACCCCCAGCACAGTGAGCGCAGCTGAGCCCCCTCCTTTCCCACATCCCCAGCGGTGCCCACCCTGTATCCCCCGTCCAGAGGGGTGACAGCGCCAGCACGGCAGCGGGACCCCCCTGGTCCCCAGGGCTGCGGGGCCAGACCCTGCCACCAGCGTGGGGCCGCGGCCACCCGCGTGGACCCTGCTGCCCGTGCCGCCCTGGGGGGAGAGGAGGATGCAGGGATGCAAGGGGAGGAAGGGCCGTGAGCCGCCGGGGGGGGGCCTGTCTCCCCAAACCGCCCCACCGCCAGAGCCGCCCCACTCGCTGTGTTGCCCCAGGATGTGACAAATCACCAGTGTGTGTGCAGAAAGCTCCTCGCCACGGCACAAACACACACATGCTTAGTAACATAATCTCTTAAAAGCAAAATCCCAGAAATTCCTTTTTCTTCGTGGAAAATGTTGCCTGGGGGAGAAGCTCATAATGAAGGATGAAAGCTTAATCCTTGAGGTAGAGCAGGACTGGGGGGGGAGAGTATAAACATGACAGTTGTTGCTCAGTGAGTTGGAAAAAAAAGGTGAAGGGATAAAAGTTGCGGCGGGGCAGGACGGCGCAGGCTGCGGGGTCCGACGGCGAGGAGCCCCGGCCGCGCTTCCTCCCCGACTGTGCCACATTTGTCATTTCAGTGTTGGCCATGACAAATGCACAGGGTTACCCTGGCAATTTCAGACACAGAAAAACGCTGTTGCACTGTGGTAGGTGAAGGTGTGGGGAGAGTAAATTATGCTCCATACCTCTGTAACTCACTGGCGGGGACAGCCCCGGGTTACCGGCTATCGGCACCAGCAATGCTGGGAAGGGGCTTTAACCAAGATCAGGCTTTGACCATTATAAAATAACACACCAGTGTGTCTGCAGACTGATTTTTCACGTTTTGTGGGCCATCAGTACGAATGCTGGCAGGTGATGCGACAAAGCGCCGTGGTGGGAGCCCCGTGCGCGTGTGCAGGCTGCCCAGGCCAGTGGGACGGCGCGGACCTCCCCGAGCGCTGGGGGATCCTGCAGGGGATGCAGCAGCGCAGCCCACCCTGCCCGCACAGTGCAGTGCCAGGGATGGCCGCGGGGATGGCACCCCGAGGGCAGGTGCTGGCCCTGCGGTGGAGGAGCATCCCCGCCATCCCTGATGCAATGGGTGAGGGAGGCATGTGTTGTCCCCAGGCCTGTCCTCAAGTGGTTTTCTCCAGCGCTGGAAGTTCACTTCTGAGGAAAGAGCAAGCAACCCAGCTAGCCCGGGGAAGGCGAACAGGGAGAGATCAGAGGGGAAAAAAGATCAGAAGAAATGCATTGAAGGAAGCAGCTTCTTGACACCTCCCTGCCACCCACTCTAACCASCCCTCTTCAAAGCCAGAGAAAGCCTGTTTAAATCAAAGGTGAACCCTGCCACAGCGCTGCTCCAGTTAAGCCAAACCTCCCCACCGGTGGGCAGCAGAAAAGGCAGCACAGTGCCAACCCAGGGCAGCAGCAGCGCAGGCAGCAGGAGCAGCACGGCTCACAGCCGGGGGCCAGGGCTGCAGAGGTCTCACACTGGTGGCCACACTTGGGGTGGTGGAAGGAGTGGGGCCGGTGGTTTGAGGCAGAAATGGGCATTGTTCGTGGCTCCTCGCCAGAGCCAGCTCCCCAGCCCCCGGGGAGCCCTGCGTCCCACCCTGGAGCTGTGTGGTGAGCTGCTGGGGCTGAGCCGGCTGGCCACGCGGCAGGGACTTCGGCAGAGCCCATCCCAGGCAGATGTTGGCCTTGTTCACCAGGGGTTTGCATGGGGCTCTGCAGCAAAACGCGTGTCCTGGCACTGCTGGGACTCGCTCTGCCCCGAGCACCTGCCGCAGCCCATGYGTAGACTGCAAGACCGATCCTCAGAGCCCCCTGCATGCCCAGCAGCCCCGTCCCACCACGTGCTCAAGAAGGGCGAGGCTTTCCCTAGGCTCCCCTCGGGCACAGCAGGCACCGGGTACCTCGCCGCCCCTTGGCATGGGAGGAATTTCACAGGGGTGGCCGCTGCTGTGACTCCCCTGCGCCACCTCCCCACCTGCTCGGCATCACCGCACACCGGGCTGATGCAGAGAGGCAGAAACTGGATTTGGCCGGGCAGCTGGTAACCCAACACACTGCAGGTGTCCTGCGGCCCCAGCCACAAGGGGCCAGACCTTTGGTGCCACCGGCATGTGACCGTGACGCCCAGGGGACGCTGCCACCCAGGGGATGCTGCCACTGCCCTCCCGCCGGCCCGGCCGTGCCACAGGGAGCTGTTTAGTCTCACCTCTGCACTGGGGCACCTGCAGTGCTGCGCAGCATCAGACACGCTGACAGGCACCACGAGCTTGGCTGAGACCCTGGCACGGCTCCCGGGGGCTGGCTCGCTCCGAGCCGCCTGCGCTGCGTCCTGGAGATCCTGCGCGCCCTCACCCTGGGTACCCGCCTGCCCTGCGGGATGCCGGGTGTGATGGGCAGTTCAGGGTGGGGGTCCCCATCGCCTGCCTGCGGGTTTGCTCTTCCCAGCTGCCTCTCCACTGCAGAGCACTATCCCTGTGCCCACCATGGTGGCTTTTGGGAGCCGTGGGTACCAGCTCCCTGGCTGTCCGGGAGGCCACAGTGATCGGCACTGAGAGGTATCACTGGTCTAGCGCTTGCTCCCTGCACGGCATCCCCAAGCCTTCAGCATCCAGTCCAACAGGGACAAACAAACAGGCTCCGCTTCTCTTACTTATTTTTTAATTCAGAAGAGGAGCGGCGGAGGTGGGGTTACACTCTTCAGAGCACAACCTGCTCTGCCTTTGCTCACTGTGCAGCAACGCTGTTTATGGACTCAGATTCCAACCCTCTTCTCTCTCACGGCTGTGAAGATGTATTTCCTCTTGTGCCATTTCTCCTTCTGGCAGGCAGGCTCCCAGGTGGGTCTGGAAAATGTCAAAGTGAGAAATAAAGTTGTTCACTGCAAAAAAAAAAAAAAGGAAAAAGGGGAAAAACAAAAGCCCAAGCGGTGTAGTGCTAGGGCCTGCCGGGGAGCCACCGGCACTCCGGCAGGAGTGGGGTGCTTCAGACATGAGGCATCACGAGAGCCCCGGCTCCGCACTGTTGCTGCCATGTGCCCAGCACCGGGTACAATGGCTCTGCCACCACCGGTGCCTGCCCTGCACCACAGCTGAAGCCTCTGCAGCTTTTTCGCAGGCTAAAAGCACAGCGCAAGATGAAATAACAGCAGCACAACGCATGTGTCACCCGTGGCCCTTCGATCTCYTGCCTCGTGTCCAGCCCAGGTTCCTGCAGCTTTCCTGCCAGGAGCGCGTGTGCTGCCCCTCTGGGCTCATCTCAGAAGGCCTCATAGTGCTGAAACAGATGACTCTATTTATCTGAAGTGACTAATGGGCGAGCACATTCCTGGCTCTGCCATCATCTGGTTCTCGTAACGTCAGTCGTGATTAGCGCTAACACACACACACCAGCGTTTTTGGGCGGCGATGGGAGGCAGCGAGGTGGGGTGGAGGTGGCATTTGTTCTCAATCATGCGGATTTTTAAAACCTCTCTGTTTTGCATAACACAAACCAACCGGTACCGCTGCGCTGCAGCAGCCACGGTGCGGGGCTGGCAGAGCTGCCGCCACAGCGTCACGGGGGCAGAGCCCCATCCAGCACCAGGGCAGGTGTGTGGTGGGGCAGGAAGAGCAGCGAAGGCGATGCGCCGCGGGGAAGCAGTGCAGCCAGCACTGGGGGGACGCAGAGCAGCCCCCATCCCACGCTGCCCCCGTGCCGGGGCGGTGGGCCCAGCTGCGTGCCACGGCCGCCTGAGAGGGACCAGGAGCACCAGCCAGACCACCCCGCCCAGGAAACTGGTTTCCCAGAGAAAATTAGATGTTAACAAAACAACGGTTTTTTCACTCAAACAAATTGGCTCTTTGTGGAAAATATTTGGACTCAATATTTAACCTTTCACGCAAACAGTTGGAAGGAAACGGCCAGTGCAGGAGCAGCCCCGCACCAGAGCTGCCGGCACTGGCAGGAGGGACCCCCAGGCATGCGGGCACCGAGGCCCTGGGGAGCCTGCCCGTCCCCTGCCACGGGGCAGTGTGAAAACCACCCCATCCATCCAGTTTCTTGGTGAAAACGTTTCCATCTGGCAAATCAAAGAGGTCAGCAGTGGCGAAGTGGCCATCACCAGGGCTGCCAGGGCTTGATGAGCTGCTGACCCTGGTGCATCGGGATGGCGCTTGCTGCCTGCACCCTGGGTGCTGCAGGGACCTGCACCCACCATCCACCTCGGGCTCGCTGCCACCTGCACCCTTCACGTGGGGAAAGTGGACTTAGTGGGAGCAGGAACCCGGCCCCGGCACTCCTGCTGCCGCCACCATGCTCACCGCTGCCTGGAACGGGCCAGGACTTCCCACATCACCATTAGTTAAGGCGATGCTGACGAACGCATAGGCAGGCTGCGTCGGCTCGTGCAGCTCATCCTGGCTCTGCATCCAGCACCACAAAGTGTGAAAAAAAAGAGAAATAACCCAAAAATGATCTCTCTGGCAGGAACTGGCTGCACGGTTTAAGGATTGCAAACCACGGGCAGGTGGCTGGGTTGTGGTGAGCAGCCCTGGTGACAGGCAGCCCTGCACCGCTTTCAGCCTGAGCAACCATCACCTCACCTCCAGCCACCGGCCAAAGCCCTCGCCCAGGCAGGGGCACGCAGCGGCAGGAGCCACGTGTGCAGAGGTGACGGGCGGCATCGCAGCAGCACGAGCAGCTGCGGCCGCAGCGCAGTGAGGCTGCCGGTGCCGCCGGCCGCGCTGCCCGGCAAGAGAGGCTCAACCTGCACGTGCCTGCATGCGTGAGCTCCTGGGAAAGGACACGCCACGACAGCCCGCAGGAGCGCCTGGGCTGGGCACAGATGCTGCAGATTAGAAAATTAAAAGCTGGGAGGTTTCTGTTGAAGACATTTTTCCGTTCATGAGGCCATGGGGTGGAGCGGGTGGAGCGGGGGGGCAGCTGCCTGCAGCAACAACAAAGGCAAAAGGGGGAGGGTAGCATGAGGGAGAGATTTTTGATTCATACTCAAAAATTACCCAAACTTTATTGCCAAAATGTCTACATTTTTATGTGCTTAAGCACAGTGAGTTATGGAAATCTTAAAACAATGGAATGATCTCCTTCATTGCCCTCGATGTGTTCAAAGTCACCACCCCTCCTAACCAAGTGGAATCTCTTTTTCCGTTTTATTGACTTACAAAAATGCCTCTGCTATCAACACCGTCCGTATGCATCTCATAAATACCAGGGTGGGACGCAGGGCTTTTGGTGGGTGTTTTTTATAAACCCATCTCTGCCCCAACCCTTCCTCAAGAAACGTTTTTATGGTCTTTGGTTGATTTGGCAAATTTTCTATTAGAACCTGCCTGAACAAGAGGGGCTGCAAATTCCTTGAATCAAGTCCAAGCTTACAGCTTTCTGGTTCCCCCGCTCTCGTCTTTGCTCTGTGGGAGTCCCTTATCTGTCAGTCACGTACTGATCTTATAAATCTTCCATAGCTTAATGTGAGAGCATTACAGGGTGTGTCTTACACGCTCCATCTGCCAGGTAAGGGACCGCAGGGGCAAAAGCAAGCGCCAGCAATCCAGCTAGAGCACGTGTTTTGCAGTCCTGGACATGCAGAATAAAGTAGGTAATTTTTTTTTTTGCATTGTGTAGCAGGCCTGGAGCAGACCCATTCCTTTCTGAGCACAACAGGAGCAGAGAGGGGCAGATGCCCTCGCAGGCACCTCCGGCGGGATGCGCACATCCGTCCTCCTCTGCAGATGTCGCACGCGAGGCTCCGAGCCGGCAGCGCCTGGAGCAGTGATGCTCTGCTGCAGGGAAAAATCCTTTGTGCAGCGGCTGTGCCTGTGTAGGAAACCGTAACTGAGTGTGCAGCAGGGGCCAACAAGAGCAACACGCTCCAGGGTGGTTTCCTTTGCTGCCGAGATCATTTCTCCCCACCCCTCCAAAACAACGTCTTCCTCGGCTGCCCTGGCTGTGCAAAAGCCCGGCCACATAGGCCTGGGCTCTGATTTACAGCCTGCCATCTGACAGAGCTACAAGCAGAGAAAGTGCTGATCTGGGAGAAAATGAGGACCAGATCAGGGAGAGGAGGCGGGTTTTGCTGGGGAGATTTCAGAGCCATGCGGGGGGACCGCAGCGCTGGTAAGGAGCCGTCCCACCCCCCAGCGTGCACCAGCAGGGGCGAGTGATGCCCATGGCCAAGGAGGGGGGCAGAGAGCAACTCAGCCCCCCGACTGCAAGAAGAGCTTTGGGAGGAATTGAGGCACCGATGGGAAGCCCTGATGTCTGCACAAACCCCTCCACTAATCCCTCATTTCCCAGGCCCCGGGGCGGATGGCTCAGCCTGGCCATCCTGCCGCACTCACAGCCCGCCAAGGAGAGGCAAGCTGTGCGAGCCGCGGGAAAATGTCTTCAGCCCTATAAACTGACACAGTTGTTTATAATATTCCTAAGTGCCATTGCGTGATGATAGCAATTCTCTTACAGGGAAAATTTACTTTTTTCCTTCTTTTTTAAATAAAGTTAAAAAGCTGCAAGTCCCACGAAAGATGTTTTGGCTATTATTCAGGGTTTGTTTGTTTTTCTGCTTCCTATAAGTGACACACTGAGGGCCATTTGCTGCTGATAATGTTACAGCGCTATTGCAGTGCCGTTAGCACTGTGCTGTGCTCAGGCTGAACCAGGCAAGCCATCTCCCTGCCAGCACCCGGCGCCAGCAGCCAAAACCCCGAGGCCGAGGCTTTTGCTGCCCTCTCTCTGGCCGCCCTGCCGGGGCTGCCTGCAGGGAGGCCGGCAGCGCAGGGGACATTTGCCCAGCAGAGAGCAAGAGCAGCACCAGCACCAGGCTGCAGCGCCCAGGGGCTCCCAGCCCTGCCAGCAACGCAGACAGTGGGGGAGCAGGGAGCAGGGAGCAATGGAGCAGCAGGGCAGCAGCACATGGAGCGTGGTGCAATGGAGCATGGAGCAATGGAGCATGGAGCAATGGAGCATGGAGCAGCCTCTCACAGCTCCTTGGCCAAAGCGCCTGCAGCCTCCTGAGCCGCCCGCAGCTGAACTTCCTGGGAAAAGTGGCTTGGATTTGAATGGCTGAAAGTTAAAAGTTGTTGACCTTCTGGATAAAACTTATCTGTGCACATTTCACATCCCAGAGGATGAAACCATTACTTTGTCATTACTTTTTGTGTGGAAAAACTCCTCTTTACTAGTCAGGCGCTTTGCTGAGGACACTGCAATCTCCAGTTTGCTTATATTGTGCTAAAAACAAACAAACAAGCCCTGAAAGGCAGTGGAGAGCTGCAGCAATCCTCCAAGCTAAAAAAGGAGTAGGGATTTATCAGGACTTCAGTATGGGACACAGCACAGCTCCCGTGAGGCCGCCCAGCTGACTGATGGGCACCCCTCCAGCGCACCGGTGCCTTCAGGTGTCAGCAGACGTGGCTGTTTCCCATGGTCAGGGACGGGGCTGACATTTCACTGACCTGCCCTTCCATCAGCCGAGGCACAAGGAAAACAGCCACAGCCCGGAGCAGAGACCAGGGCTCGTGGAAATCACAGCTCCCTGGGCTGGACAGACGGGCTGATGGAGATTAGGGCTCGTGTCCCTGAGGGGTGATGAAGCATCACAGGAGCCTTCAGGTGCCCCCGCGGGCCGGCAGCAGAAGCAGCAGCAGGGCAGGAGGCAGGACGAGCTTGGCCGAGGCGAGGTGGGCTTCCTGAGAGCGGTGCTCTTGGAGGACCTCCTGCCCCTCCAAGTCACTGTTTGCTGGATCATCTGTCAGTGTAAGAAATCAGGCTGGATTCCTTGAGGAAAAAGTCCTGGAGGAGGTGACAGGATAATGTTGGCAAAGCAGCCAGATATGATGGTCACTGCCACAGGCTGAGCGCRCCCCTTCTGCCCGGGGGCTTTCCACCCAAGCCCTCCTCGCAGACGGATGCAGGGCACAGCTCTGCACTGAGGTCCGCAGGACAGCTGCATTGCTCCATGGAAAGGTTTGTAAAACCCACAGGACTGAGTCCACGAGYGCTAAGACAGCAATTTCCTGCTCAGAGTCACTTTTCAGCTGGTGAGGCCGGGGAAGCACTCACCCACGTCCTGCCGAGCACCCCCCGTGCCACCGCCGCACTGCCAGGTTATGGGTGCATTGCATTCGCCCTCAACGGTCCTCTTAAAACCCTCCCGGCAGCACCACTTGGCTGCAACAATGCTGATGCCTCTGCAGCTCACAGGGGGTTATTTCATCTTGGTCTGTATCTTTGGAAAAGAGGAATCCAGGCTGAAAGGATCTTGTTCCTTTGTCATCCAAGCTCCCAAATCCCCTCCCACCCCCAGGAAAGCCCAGCTCAGCTCCGAGTGCGGCACAGCAGCCCAGGCTTTCCCATGGCCGCAGCTACGGTTGGTGCTGCCCCAGGTACTGCAGTCGCAGCCCCGCAGCCGCAGCTCTGCGGGCGTTTGCTGTGAGAGCCAGGAAACAAGAGATGGGAAGTTTATAAACATGCTGCGGATGGTTTATGGAAAGAGGTTATGAAATGCAATTAAATGTTTTATAAAGTGTCCTGATTGCACTTCTCAGTCACTGTATGATTTTGATCATAAATCAGAAAACAAGCTGGAGCTGGAGAACTGAAGGGAAGGGGATGGTCAYGAGGGCAATGGTGCGACATGGATCTTGGCGGGTTCTCTTCAGCACTTGCTTGTGCCTGGGGTTCTGCAAGTCATGACATTCATGCTTTGGGAAATGCCCCACAGATAATTAGTCCCAAGCAGGAGGGAATCGCCCCCAATGCACGGGTGCTCCCTGCAGCTCAGCAGCCCCGCGCCCTTGCCAGCACCAGCGGTGCCGTCCTGCCCGGCGGTGTCCAGCAGAACAAACCCCATTCCTGTCCTCTGTGCCAGCCCCCCCCGCCTGATGCTGCTTGTTTAATACACGACACCATTTTGATGATATGCAGATTATGCAGCAAGGGTGAAGGGGCTGATGGGGGAGCAGGAGCTGCCGGGCTGAGGGTACCCCACTAACATGCCTCCCAGGGCTGTGCGCCCCATGTTTCGGGGGGACCCCGTGCAGCGCAGAGAGCCGCAGGAATGCACCAAGCCCGGCAGCTCCATCGCCCGCAGCAGCTCCACGGCTCCGGTGCGGTGGCAGCTGGGCACACAGGTGTGACAAACCAGCCGGCCGGCCCCTGGCACCCGGGGAGCGGCGAGGAAATGTTGGCCAGAGAAGAGAAGCGAACATCAAGGGATCAAAATGAAACCGCATTGAAGTGCGTGATTTATGGACTGATTCAGGGCTGCAGCACGCTGTCTCGCAAGGGCTCCCTGGAAGGAGCAGCCGACGGTCGGTGTTTACCAGGGACCGGCGCAGCCGCCACAGAGCTGGCCAAGAGCTAATTGCAACTGTCTGAACCGTATCCTCCCAACTGCGGCAGCCACTCAGAAACAGAGGTACAGGACCTGCCTGCGCACAGGCAACGGCATGGCCAGCGCTTGGACACTGCCCCCCATCTTACCCTGGAAGTAAAACTGAACCTCTGTTCTGCTGGAGAGCAACCTGTAACCCTGGCACCGGGTGCTGGAGCAGGGACAGTCTGTCCTCTCCCCCAGGACCACGGACCAGGTGTAAGAGGGGTCTTGTCATGGCAGCCCACCCGTGACTGATGCACAGTCAAACCCCTCAAAGCTTGGAAAAACTAATTAACAAACCTCTAAACCCCGATGTGCAATATAGGCATCATGTGTCTGACATTTGGCTTCTCATGCCTGAGCTGCTGGTCCAACAGCTCGCAAGCCAGAGGTTAAGCTTCCCGGTTCCTCTTTTTGATCTGCATCATTCACATTTTTCCATGTTGCTGGACACCATCAAAAAAAAAAAAACCCCTTTGAATTAGCAGGCAGAGCGAGACTCTAATTGCTTTCCCAGCTCCTCCTGTGTCCAGTCCGGACGGCTGCCCGGGGACCTGCACACACGTGCTCAGCCCAGGAGTTCGACAGGTGAGACAAGAATGAGTGCTGCGATTTGGGGTGGACGAACAGACTGCGAGATGCATCTGAAAAGGCCCTAATGCGAGCACCCTTTGCACCAGCAGAGATGCTGCCAGAGCACCAGGGATGCTGCCTGAGCACCCGACAGCCCCAGGGATGCTGCCTGAGCACCGTCCCCACGCCCCGCTGCCGAGGGCTGTGGGCAGAGCAGGGCGGGGATGCTCCCGGCCACGCGTGGCTCTGCGTGCATGGGCCGACTTGGCAGACGTATTTCTATCCATTACCAGCTAATGCAATGGAACTGGCTGACAATGGGCTCGGCGGCTGCCAAATCCAACATGCGGCCTGCAGATGTCCCTGGGACCGGCAAACCCTGCTGGAAGATCCGTGCGGTACGAAAGGTTACCCTCAATTTGCTTCAGATGCTGCTCGCGCCATTCAACAGCCATCATTGGAGGAGGGGGCTCCTTCAGAGAGAAAAGCATAAATCCAGCTCTCCATCCAGACTGTTATTATCTTCTCTGGTTCAAATTAAGTGACTGGGGTCATTTTTTATATGTTGCAATTTGTCTTTTACCTGAGGGCATTGTGGAAAGGAAAGAAAAAAAGGTGAATCTAACACAAAAGCAGGGAAGGAGCGGGGTCTCTAGTAGACAATTAGCTGAACTAACATCAAGTTCTCCCTAAAACATCAACATGGAGATGAAATGTAGGCAGACACAGCTAATTCCTTGCCAGTGGGTCCGGCGATAAATCAGCACCTGTGGCTGCATGGCAGAAGATGGCAGGGAGGCGCGTACAGCCCTGATCCCCAGTGATGTTACAGGACAGGAGCTGGATGGAAGAGACCCCAGCTCCCGCCAGCACTAGCACCAGTGCCAGCACTGTCAGCCTCACATCAGCACCCTCCCAGTTTGCTTTCTATGGCCAAGGAGCAAGGTCGATGCAGACGGCCAGCAGGCCAGCACAGCAACCAGACAGGCAGAGGATGACGCCAGTGTCACCACTGAAAGCCACCAAGCGCTTGTTGTTTCAGGCAACCAAACTATGCAATTCTGAAAACAATGCCTCATTAAAGCATCTGCTCCATATTTCCAGAGCCAGTGACAAAGGGCTTTGTGTGTGCTTCGGTTTGAAATGTGGGTTGACTTTGTTCAACAAGTATTTAAAAGAAATTGGGTATTTTATCAACTACTATATTAAAGGCAAACGAACTGCTGGAAGCCCCAGGTTAGTGAACATCAGCACCGTGGGGCGTGGGGGGACCTGGCCGGGCAGGCACACTGCCTGCAGACCTCGTCCCTTTCTGACGCTCACATCAGCCCAGCTCACCCGCACGGAGCTTCGCACGGGGCTGTGTGTGCACCAAGGGCCGCCCGGCGCTCACCGCCGTGTTAGTGCCCACGAAAGTCCCTCCCGTGTTCTGTGCACCTCAGCCCTCCCAGGCAGCGAGGGCACCCCTTTTCTGGAGCCCGGACTAGACCCAGGAAACCTTCCCACTCTTTCTCCCCACTTTAAACAAAACCCCACTCCTTACAGCCCTGTGGAGCCGGCAAAGCCGGTGACCCCGCTGGGCGGAGGCGCATGAGGAGCGTGCTTGACTGGAAACGTTTACTGCGAAGATACACACAGAGTGCACTGGTAGGGCAAGCCCGGGTGTATTTAGGTTCTGGCTTTGGAGGAGGGCACATCCCTTACGGAGAAACCGCTTGGCGGCGGGGAAAAAAAAGGGTATCCCTCTCGCCATGAGTATCAGACGGGACTGGAAGCAATCCCTGTGGTATCGGTCTGCGTTTGTCAGCGCCCTTCTCCCAAAGCAAACCCCAGCCCAGGATGCAGCAGAGGAGATTTATTTCTTCTGACAGGCTCCACACACGCCGCTATTTTTCTTCACTGCTCTTGACATGTCTCCTGCCACACTGGGCAAACTTTGGGGTCGGTGAGAGCCAGTGGCAGGGGGGGCAAGATGTGAGCCGTTTTCAGATGGTTTATAAAATTAATATCCCCAAAGGATCCCACTGTTTGCAGAGGTGAAATTGGTGACTGCACCGTGCCTGTTCTGGATGATTTCATCACCAAGTGACCCTTTACATAGCTTTTCCTTTTCTTTTAAAGCAGGGAGCTTACCACCACCAGCCCGCAGCCGCCCTGCAGTGGCAAGCCCCTCGCTGGCACCGGGGTGGCAGAGCTGAGCAAGAAGGGAAGCCTCATTTCCAACGAGGGCCCTGGGGAGTCTACATCTGCAAAAACATCCAAGCTCCCAAACTCACCTGCACTGCCTTGCTGCAAGTGCCTCGGGGCAACCGAGCTCCCCGAAGAGCCCCATGGTGCTGCAGCCTGGCATGGGGAGAAAAAGCATAACCTTGCCCTGAATTTTCCATATTAAAAAAAACCCAAACAACTTAATTGAAATTTAGACCTGTGATATGTTGTATTTTGATCAGAACACAAGCAGCTCCATCCTGAAGCAGTCTCTTTTCAATATATTTGGTGATTTAATGAAAAATATTATTTCCTCTTTGCTGAAAGYGGATACATTTTGTGTTTCCACTGAATGAAAATATAAGCTTTTAGAAAAAAACAATTTGATGAAAACCTGTTAAACCTGCCCTGTTTGTAGCACCCACGGAGAACTCTATCTCAACACCCAGCATTAGACCTGGCTAACCACAAACCACATGCGTGCTTTGGGTCAGTCTCTTTTTTTCCAGCACTCTGATTATTTTTTCTCCTGAGGATGGGGCTGGGAAGAACTCAGCCTTCAGCACAATACAAATCCTGCCCTTTCGGTAAAGTGTAATAAACTTCTTCCCCTGACACATAGGAAAATGTTTTAAGGCAAGACTTTATAGAGAGCATCAATCACTTTGGAGGTGATGGAATTGCTGCAGAATTATAAGCAAGTCTGAAGTGTCTACAGAGGACTCTAAACACTGTCTTCTATTTATTCTCTGTGTCCTTTGTAAATGTAAACTTCAGTGGAGTCCAGAGGCCCTTCCATCTCCTCGGCTTGTCAATCCAGCACCTTTCACCACCACCAAACTCACAATTAAAAAAAAGGGGGATTACAAAAACAAACACAGAGCTCACGCTTGCGAGTGATGGCTGCGGACTGTTGTGCCGGGAGYGGCGGGGGGATCCTGCCCCGTGCCTACATCTTCCCACCATCAGCGCGCAAGAGCAGGACCCCCGGACCCACCTCCTCCCCGACCCTCCTCGCCAGTGACCATCTGTCCCAGCGGGCAGGAAGCGAGGGAGGAGCAGGGGTGAGGCTGGAGGAGGACGCGTGTGCTGGCCACAGCCCCCAGTCCTGGGTGCTCACCTGTGAATCAATCCCCTTCTCTCAGAGGGGCAGKAGCAGGGGGAGAAAGACCCAAACTAAATCCCGGAGAAGACAGGGACAGAGACCTGGCYGGACGCGTGTGCACCCACATGTGCCCTCGCTGTGCATGGGCAGGTTTTTATCTGCTACAGACATTAGACTACCAGTGAGGAACGGTTAACGGTGCACCACTGAATAAACACAGATTATGGCTCTGAAAGGCTCCAAGAAGATCAAGCAGAGGACAGTGCGCTGACAGCGGGATGGAGCTGGGTGTGGGAGAGCCACCCCAGCTGGAACACCGCTCAGAGGACTGAGCATGAGAGTGGGAAGTGACTTTTGCTTCCACAGAAAGAAAAAGAAGATGAAAGCTCTTTAAAGTTTTGAAGGGAATCTATACTAAAAACTTCTTTTTGCCAAAATACCTGGAAAAAATTATTTTATACATTGACATGTCCCACAGCTGCTCTAGCAAAAAAAAAAAAAAAAAAAAAAAAGCCTGTTTTGAAAAATACCTTGCACAAGAGACTTGATCCGTCCCTGGAACATCCTCATCCCAGCCAGGGAACAAAGCCAGCGCACCCCACACAGAGCCTGCAGCGGGACAAGCGGCGATACTTTGTCCCTACCTTTGAAGGGGTCAGGAGATGCAAATGGAAGTAAAACACTGGGACCCTTTTGGCTATTTGCATTAGCAGATATTTTGGTAGATACAAGCAGCTCCTTCTTCACACACAACTGTGCACATCTATGAGCATCATTAACTCTGGGCAGACCTTATGTTAAACAGAGGAAAATTCCTGCTATAGCTGACAACACAGGTGAAGCCATAACCCACCTTACCTGTGGCTGAGGGATAATCCCAGGTCCCACTCATTCTGCCACCTTGCTGGGAACTTGCTTTATCAGCTGGTATGTCACTGGCTCTTGCCAGCATCTCTAGTCTTCTCAAAAGCCATTTGCCCCAAAAGGCAATTCAGAACACAATTATTCTGACAGTAAGGCAGCATTTTGGGGGCTCCCCCACCAGCTCATAATATCCTTCCCCAAGGCATGCTAACAAGCCAGAGTTCAGAAAGGCAACGTGGGGCACAAGTGCAGGGAAGTCCCCTGCACCTCCTGATGCTCACTGTGACCGCGCACCTCCCACACAGGGCTGTGACCCCCCCACCCGCACCCCCGCAGGGCTGTGACCCCCCCGCAGGGCTGGGGTCCCCCCGCACCCCCGCAGGGCTGTGACCCCCCAGCGCAGCGGCTCCCGGCGGGCTGCGGGCCGGTAGCCAGCAGATAGCGCTGCGGGTCCGTCCCTGGCCCCGCCGCGTCCCCGCGCTGCGTCCCCGGGATCCGCCGGCCGGGAACGCCCGAGGTCCGGCACTGCCCGGGGTTCGTCTCTCCATCCTCCCCGGGCACCCTGCGGGTCCCACCGCCCCCTTGCAGGCGGAGGCACCCCCAGCAGCCCCCCCTGCAGGGACCACCGCCACGAGTGACAACGAACTTCAGGGCTCTTCCAGCACAGCCTTTTCTCACCAGCTGCAAACCGGGGTCGGACCCTGCCCTCGGGCAGGTGCTCAGGGCACGACCAAGCACGAAGCGCCGCAGCAGACTCCCGCTTCATGCCTCCACCACGTGCTGGCACCCGCCATCYGTTGGGATTCCCAGTGTGAGACGTGCCGGGGAGCCCTGTGGGGACGGGCGCGGGGATGCTCCAGCAGCCCGAGACAGACAAGATCAGAGTTAAAGTTTTCCTTTTTGCCAGTGCCACCAACTGCCAGGTGTCACCCTGGGCACAAATTCCTGTGCTCCCCCCTTCCGCCAAATAGGTCTTGTAACCCCGACTCCCATCCCTCACTGCTGCCTGYGTTTAACCGCAGAACTGCAAGGAAAAGGTCTGTCTCTGTGAGCATTATCCCCCTTTTCTCCATGGCGGGCCGTCTTGGTGCTATATCACAGTAATTAATAATAGCATTATCAGTGGCACAAGGCAAACCCTTCCTTTCTGCACTGCTCAGTTCTTCCCGTCCGATAACAGAAACAATTCCAGGGATGCCAGGAGACAGCTCCCTGTGAACTCCCCACCGTGTGCCTGGACCCGAAGCGCAGGGCAGGAACAAAGCCTCTGACAAGAGCGCTCTCGGCTGCCAGGTGGGTTGTGAAAACGAAATCTGCCTCCTACGCAACTCCTTAGTGAGCTAAGAATAGCTCAGAAGGGATCTTTCCTCAATTGCAGGATCAGATTCCTCCTCTTAATGAATGGGCTTGATTTGTCATTAGTTACAAAGGAAAGGAGCAGGGGTAAGGGAAAATCAAGCCTCAAATTTGGACAGGGCACACGTGCAGCACACCCCTTACGCAGGCTGACGCCGAGCTGCAGACCAGCTCTGACTCCTGCATGTGCATTAGAGATGGTGGTGCTGGGCAGCACCGTCCTCACCGCTGCTGCCGCGACTGCTGCAGTGTCCCAGCGCTCGGCTCAGGAAAGGTTCAAGGCCCAAAGAGGTGGCAAGGAGGACAAGTGCCACAGAAGGGCTGGGGGAAAGAGAGGGCCGGGGACCTTCCAACCTCTTGTTTCATTCCTCTCACGAAAAACTTTAAGGCTAAATTTTCCAACGCTGCCCTGGGAGAACAGGTATCGCTTCCCAGCACTGAACCAGGAACTGGGCATTTTGATCCCAGTTGTGACTCCAGCATGGCCTGGGCTGTCCTACAGCCATCGATAGTGAGATCAACCCAGTGACCTTCAGCCTTAGAAGGATGAGCCTCTGCCCTCGTGCTAACAGGGAGCGTGATTAAATGCAGCTCCTCACTGGTGAGCGTCTCCTGGACCGGCTGTTAATGGGAATGTGATCATGACCCACAGGCAGTTTCAGATCTGCCCGCTAACTTGTGCAGAGCCCTGTCTGGACACACGGAAACCTCTGGCCATGGCAGGGGCAGCAGGATGCAATCGTGTGTCCGGGGCAGTGAGATGGGCCGGCAGCGCCTCCCCGCCACAGCAGCGACGTGCCCGTGCGCACGTGTGGGTACAAACTCACCCTCCTGCAGAAGCCATCTTCTCCAGTGGCTCCCGTGCCCGCAGCAGGCAGCAGCGTGTGTCCTCCTCCACCAGCTCGGCCCTCCTGCCTGCGATGGTGGTGGCAGTTTGAACCATGAGTGCTGCCGGCAGGAGATCTGTGCGGACAGGGAAGGCGAATACGGTCACATTTGCAACAGGTCCTTTTCCTGGCGCACTCCAGAACGCCAAACATCCCCGTGGCCCCAGCACTCGCAGCGGCCGCGCTGCCTCCAGGCTGTCTCCCGGCTGCGATGCAAACAGCTGATCCCTGTAGGATCGCACCCTCAGCCTTTCCCAGGGGCTGACCCAAAGCACCCCTGCCTCCCCAGCTCAGTGCGTGGCCTCAATAACTTTCCGTAGGCGGTTTGTTTTCACTGAAGAGTTGCTGTAGCAAAAGTGCAATACCAGCAAAAGCTGGCAGGGAATCCAGGGGCCAAGTCCGGAGTAAAATTCTGATAATGCTGTGTTTATACCAGGAATTTCTTTGGCAGATAAATCAAGTGAGCGAAGTAACAGACGGGAACTAGCTGGAGACACTGCAACGGGAATTTCAGCGCAGGGCCAGGCTGGCAGCTCACCCCCTGGAAACRCCACTGCCAGGGCCACCTCTGCCCAGATGCAGCGAGGAGTTTAAACAGGGATCGGTGCCGCAGCCCCGCGCCGGAGCAAAGCAGCACCCAGGGGCGGAGCACAGCCAGGGCAGCACTTGGCCACCGCGTGCGAACTCTCCTCCAACAGCCAGAAGAGAGGAGCCAGGGCGGCATCGCGTGTCCCCGGGCACACACCGGCCCCTGCTTCCAGCCCCATGGCATTCAAGAAATGACAGGTATCAAGGGCATCGCTACAGGAAAGGTCTCGTGCTCCTGCTGCCGGCCTCTGTGGAGGCAAGGCACATGCACCAGCGAGCGCCGAGTGCCCTCACCTTCACTGCCCGCTGGTTTTGCCAGCTCTGGACTCAGGTTGCACTTGGAGTTTAAAAACACACAAGGTCAAAATTCCCCAGGGAGCAGACAACCAGCCAGGGCAGGGCCCGTGAGGCTCTGGCGTGTCAATCAATGGGGGGCCAGATGCCAGCTACCACCACGGCTGCATATTATTTCCCAGTGGTTGGGATGCCAAACTCCCCCTGGACTGGGGAATTATTCCCAGTGTCAGCCACTCAGGAACATGCCACACGCTTGTTTAAACAACATCCGCCCGCAGCCGTGCCCGTGTGCCCGCCGTCCCCAGGTGCTGCCCCGAGGAGCGACTGGCTGCCAAGTCTGGCAAAGGGCAGGGCAGGGAGCAGATGAACCAGGAGGTGCGACCACAGAGGAGAGTGTGGGAAACGCTTCGCTGACCGCAGACGGTTGTTTGCAAGAGGCAATGGCCTTCCCATCACTTCCTTCTTCATTTGGAGGGGAACAAGATTCTGATTTTTGTCTGAATAACTGCAACAAGCCAAAACACACCCTTAGCAGCAACACGCAAACGGGAAGGCAGCAGCAGTCCAGCCAGTGCTGTGCAAACAAAAGCAACGAGACAAAAGCCTTCCCCTAGTTCAGCCCTGGCATAGCACCGGTAGCAGTAAGCACAGGCTGTCGGAAATTACTCCAGGATGATCTCTTTATGTTGTAGGTCCTGGAAAGCAACCTGTTCAAGCTATGCGATCGCCTTAGAGTGCCTCTGCTCCTCCAGAGAACTGCTGCACTGCTCCGGCAGCCGGCCCGGGCAGCTGGAGCCTGGCGCACAGGCTGGCAGCACCCGCGGGCAAGTGTGGGAACGTGCAACCAGGAGTCCAGGTGCCCAGGGAGGACGTGGTCTACACGTGCTTGACTCGGGTTTTAACTGCTCCCTGCAATAAAGCTGCACACATTTTTACTAAGCATGATTTGTGAGAGCCGACGGGTTATTTTAATGACACAGCAGCTTGCTGAGGAAACACCACTTCCCCTCCTGCTTAGTTCTCCCAACAGGCTACAAGAGAGAGCTGCAAGCCAAGGGTATCAATTTGATCATGATGGTCTCTTGCAGAGCGAGAGATCCAGGTCAGCCAGGGTAGACTGGAGACTCTTTGATCTCTTCATAAATCTATCAAATCCGGCTCAGTGCTGCCCACAAAGCTTGCCAGCGGCACCAGCCCCGGAGCCACAAACACACATGCTCCTGCTACCCCGCCGAGGTTCAGACCCCTCAAACACATCCGCAGCATGGCTCCGGCTGCTGCAGCGGGGAGGACGTGTGCTCAGGTGTGAGCCCCAAGTCAGCCGTGGACCGGGAGCCCTGGGAGGGGCAGAGCCGGGCATCGGCACGGTCCTGGGCCCTGCCACCCTGCCCCGGCTCTGCAGCCAGCTCCTCGGAGCCAGGTCCCGGAGCCAGCGAGGCTTCCTGCCCTGGGGCCCGGCACCGCACCGAACAAGCCGCTCTCTGCTCGGGCTGCAGCGGTGGAACATATGGGCCCCGTTAGCTGGAAGCATATAAAATTCAAAGCTGTATTAGTCATCGGCTCCGTCATGTTCATTCCATCGCTGGTAGACACTACTCTTGCAGAAGCGACCGACAACTGCTTGTGTTTCTACTGTCAGCTCCAATAAACAACTGTGTTTAATGCTGCAGGGGGGAGAGGGGGCTCGGAAACTCGATGCAAAAATAACAAGTTTTAAGCACGATATCCTCGCCAGCTAAATGGCCCAGTCTCTCCCCCAGTTTGCTGTGCTGCACTAGAGGGAAGTGGGGTCCAAGAGCTGAGATGACCCACTGTTAATAAATCACCGACCCCCCGCGTGCTGTCCCAGCAGCCCTCTCGCATGAGTCCGCTGCATGGCCACGCATTTTTCAGCACGCAGGACCCTGTGAATCACGCACCATTAACATTCTCAGAGTGACATCTCCAAAATTCTTCAGGGATAAATTGGTTGCTGGCTGATTTGCAAAGCGTTTTGGCAAAATTATTAGGAGGTATGTTGGTGGGAAGCCAAGGGCTGGATCCTGACAGGGGCCGCACTCTCGCGGGTCGCTTGGACCATGCATGCTCACCCCATGGCCCCGGGGAGCTCAGCCCRGGTGCAACGGGCACCCAGCCAGGTGCCACCCCAGCAGACAGCGTCATGAGCCAGCCAGTAAACATGGCATAACTCTCACCCTCATAAAGGGCTTAAGTGCCCTGACACTGTTGGATAAACAGGATCGTGCTGAACGCATACAAGGACTTGGCAGAGGCTCTTCAGGCATCTCAGCATCTTCACAAGCCCTCCTGTGCTATGCAAGTGGCCTCGCCATCCGAGAGGACCCAGAGCCCAGTGCCCACCAGCAGCCCATCGCCTGCCCGCAGCCCTGCYGCCCACCCCGCGGCCAGGCACTGGCAGGCAGGATTCAGCCAGCTGAGGGGGGAATTAGACATCAAAAAGAAGGCAGGCAGGAACGCGGAAAGCCCCCACCATCTGTTTCACACAGCCGCAGCTTCACGTACCCCTGCTCTGCCCGCAGATCAAAGCAGCACCCGATGGCACTGATTAGTGTCTTCCCGCAGAGCAGCGCCCAGCCTGCCCCAACCCCCACGCAGCTGAAACCTCATCGGCCAGAGGGAGAGAGCAGCCGTGCGAGGAGGGAGCAGAGGAGCCGGGGTTAATGGGACAGGGTGCCTGGCTCACAGAGCCAGCCCTGGGGATCCTGTGGGAGACAGGAGCACGATCCTCAGAGGGGGGCATCTGCAGGGAGCCCCCAGCAGAAAAGGAGGAGAGCCTGCGGGGACGGGAGTCCCATCCCACATCGCCAGCTGGCAGAAGCACAGTGGGCACTGCCTCATTACACAGAGAGAGACCAAGATTTTGGCAGAGTGCTGAGAAGGTGTCTGCCGGCAGAGCCCGCAGCCTGCCCTCACAACACCCTGCTCGTAATGAAGAGCAATAGTTTTCATAGAGGAAAGCCAGGGCAGGCCTGATGTCTGCATTTCTCCCCCCAGCACTCCCCGCTGGTTCCTATTCAGAGCTGCCCTGCCCCTGCGGCGCAGGGACGTTCACTCCTTGGCACGGGAAGGGGTCCCTCCTGCCGCAACCCGCCACAAGACCTTCAGGAAAGAACAGTGGCTCCCGGTGCAGCAGGGCCGATCCAGATGTCACCACCTCGGCATTAAGATCTCCATGTAAGTGATTTCCAGCAAAACCGTTAGTGTACTTTCTGAACCAGTAATGGACCTTGTCCCGGATTAATAATAGATGAAAGCAAAAATGCTTTGCCCTACTGTGGGTTGTGCCCCAAAATTGGGAAGGGTTTTGCATGGGTGTCTCAGGATACCATGTTCCCACTAACATCTTCCCAAGGACGTCAGCTCAGGATGGGCAGCAATATCAGTAACACTGTACCTACGCTTTATCACCTTCTCTCATATATTGCTCTCTCATTTTTCATTGACTCTTCCACTTTAAGCTAAAGCCCAGCTGTATGCAGACTGCGGGTGCCCTCACGTCTTGTCTTTGAGCAAAAGAAAAAATTAAAATTAGCAAACAGACCACGACCACGCACTCACAGCTCCCTCGTGCAGCAGCGCAGCCGCCTCCAGCCCAGCTGGGGAAGCTGGCGGGGAAGCCGAGATGGAGCCGTTCCCACCGTTCCCACCTCTCCACGTGGAAATCCAGCCCGCCTGGCCAAGGAGCTGGGACCGGAGCACAGGGGATGTGGAGTGAGAGGTTCCTGCAGAGCCAAACTGGAAGAGACAAGAAGAAATAAACACGCGGCGGCGAGCCGGCAGGCGGGGGTCCCGTGGGCACGCGCCCAGCCCACGGCGAGGGACAGATCCGGGCGATAACGGGAGCTCCCAGGGAGGAACCCGCAGAGCTCAGTGCATCTGTCCCTCATCAACGGCACTGCCAGACCCTACAGGAGACCCCAGGTGGAAAAAGAGCCAAGGTTACTCATGCTCAGTTAGTTCAAGAAAAAAATGTTTCGCAAGAGTCTCTCTTCATTACATTTTGGAGGTGATACGAAGTTCTGAGCTGCTAGAGGGCTGGGCAGCTGCTGCTGGAAAACCTGAGTTAGGGAGAGAAATGTCGCCCCAAATTTATTGTATTTACTTTCTCCAGTGTTTTCAGAATTTTTTTACCCTTCAGTAGTTTGTATTATACACATTTATCAGCTTTCTTCAGGCTTTTAACCCCAGATTCACTGTCTCGGGTTATAGCAGAGAGTGATGAAATGGGTATTCCTGGGGCTGAACCCTGGCATCTTCTCAGGGGACGGGTTGTGGCCAAAAATTTAAATCATCAAGTGGCCAAAATGAACCCAAAACAAGGGCTGCTGCGCACTGAAATCTTCTGTGCCCCTGGCACTGTGGGCTTCCCATGGATCTCCTCGCCTCCTCTTGGATGTGGGACTTCACAGCTGCTCAAGGCACTCGCACATTTTATTACTGGCTCTATCGACATATTCCTTATTCACTAGCACTGGATTTTTTCTTTTCCTTTTTTCAGGAGAGAGATGGGCAAAACCACATTTTGTCCAAAGAGGTTTGCAACTAAAATGGCCTATTTTGTAGAAATCATATTTTTAAACAGCATTTACAATCCTCCAAGAAACCAAGGCAGCCACCAGTGAAATAAACCCCCCCAGACTGCATCCTGCCTGTAAGAAGCCAGCGATGGCAGAATGAAACTCCCCAAGATAAGGGGAAATCACAGAAGTGAAGGGGGGACATGCGCAAAAATAGCATTTAAAGCCTGGCAAATGTGTAGGTAGTAAGTAAAATTAACTCCCTGGCTGTGAAACTATTGAACAGCGCAGCCCCAAAAGCAGACAATGGGATCAAAGTCGGGATTTCCCCATGCTTCGGCCAGCCTCAATGGAGCACCCGCCGGGTGCCGGGCTGCATGCCCGCCGTAACGCCCGTGGGCCATAAGCTGCTCGGGAAAGTTCAAAGGAGCCCACACAGCCTTGCACGGTTCCCGGGGCGGTACACAATTCCCAGGCTTTCCAGGGGCTCGCTTCCCAAATGGAGGGGAGCAGGGCCGGCGGCGGGGGCTCCTGGCTGCCCGCAGGGAGGGTGAAGGGGCGGGAGACACCCACAGTGACCCCAGTGCCTGGAGGGGCCGGAGAACCTCCCCCAGCAATGGGATAATGCACGCTCCTGCTGGCAGGATTAGCCATATAGCAGGACAGCTGAATCAGACACTCAGCCCTTAACAGGATTACGCTCTTGGGAACGCCAATGAAAATACAGACACCCTGCCCGCGCTGCGGCTGGGGCAGCTCAGCGCTGCCTCCGCTCCCCTGCAGCCCCCCTGCTCACAGAGCGTCCCCGCGGGTCCCTGGGGTGTGAGATATGCTCCTGTTTTGTTTGAAATGTCATAATAAAGTGTTGGGCTGAACTCCTCATGCATCCACRGGGAACAGGCTCAGCTTTCTGCCAGCCACAGGGGATTTGGGCTGCTCCAGGGCCCATGCTGACCCCGGCTTTCCAGCTGCCCCCACAGCATCTCACCAGGCAGGACCAGGAGGCTGCCGTGCTCTGGCCATCAGGGTGTCTGGAGCTGATCCTTGACCCTGCGCCAYCCCAGCAGCACATGCTGCCATCACCTTAGCCACAGCACCAAGACTCCTGCTGAAACCTTGGTGAGCCACAGCCCGCGGGTTACAGAAGGGACAGCATGCAGCAGTGCCTGTGGAGCTGGGATCCCACCCCAGCATCGCCAGGAGTGGGTCGGAGCCCACTGGGAGCACAGGGGCCGTTCCTCGGGGCACGCACACTGCAGGGCGCTGGGCAGGGAAGGGGGTGTCCCGTCATGCCAGATACCACAATCAGAGAGCAGACGTGCAGGAGAGGAGCTGGCGAGTCTTCTCCACTTCCAGGTTTGATACCCCTGCTATCAAGGGGGGGGTCTTTCAATATTCTCTAGTAACTCTGCATCAAACCCTCAATTTCCATGGAAACACAAACCTTCAGGTGTCCAACGTAAGGGTCTTCTCCGCATTCCTCCAGAGAGCCTGGATGCTTCTTGAGCCACACTCCTCACCCACCAGGATCAACTGAATAATCAGGTCAAAAGCAAATCACGGATGCAGCTCAGTGAGATGCTGCTCTCATTACATCTCTATTTCCTTGAACAGCAGATTTGCACCAAACCAGACATTTTTAAGGCATGGGGAAGCACCAAGCAAAACAGAGCTGTACAATTTCCAGGCTAACAATGATTTTCACCTGGGCCAGCCTGCAATCTCCACAATAGCTCTCGCTGCCTCACACTGGTTCCCGACACAGCAGCACACAGGTTATCAGAGCAAATGCTCTGTTCTTGGCACACCGGGGCTGAAAGCACAGCTTGCTGCCCTGACTCCTTGTTGGATTTCAGAGAGGCTGGCAACTGAAAAGCTGATCCAATTTAGCCACAGTTCATTATCTGACATAGCATGACATTGGGACTCTTGCAGACATAATCCAGCTTCCTCCTGCCTTGCAAGATGTATTGACCAAAGGCAAGAAAACAGAGCATTAATAGCTCTCTGCTGTGCAGATGAATCCGGGCAGCAGCAATGAGATTCTTTGGGCTATTTCTGTCCAATCTCACACAAGAGTAAATCAGAAGCTTCTACAGGCTTCCATTAAATTTCTCTCCATTAATACCAATGTAACAGAGATCAGAATTTGTCCTCTTTTTTTAGACTTTTCTGATATTTTAAAAAATGCTAAAACTCTTCAGCTTCTAGCTGAGCTTAAGATAAAAGTTAACCTCTGAACCATACCAGCATCTTTCATGTAAGGAACAATACAGACAGGGCTTTTTACAGTGAGTTTAGATCAGTAACGTGTATTTCAGCCTGRCTCTACTTGCCCCCATCCTCATCTGACTCTGGGAGCCAGGGTACAAGGGACCCACCAAACCTCACAACACACTTCAGATGGTGGCGAGAACCACGAATGCCAGCTCTGCCCCTTTGAGCTCGAGGCCAGCCCACATCACCAGGGGTGAAGGCAGTCACACCGCGCCAACGAGAGTGGTCCCCAGTGAAACCTGTGGAACGAGACTGGCCAGGACTGGGTATAAACAAGAGGAGAAAGAGGCCCCTGTTCCCCCTGCCCCCAAGAATGTCGCTCTCGCACCAACAAAGAGATATTCATTAATTAAGAGTCACAACTCTCATGCTGGAGAGGTTTTTAGTACGTACGCGTTTTTAAAAAATATACGCATGTGTATGCACACCTATGCACACATGCACACCAGCTCTCAGCACCCGAATGATTGTTAGCAGTTCTCGTTACACCTAGCAGCCATTTCCACTGTCCATCAAAACGGGACCTCAACAGTTCAGAAGGGGAATAAAGGGCAATGCTGTCTCTCATGGGGATTTCGGGGAGGGAGGGTGCAGACCCCAACTGGAAAGTAGTCAGGGCTCCAGAGGTCCCGTCCCAGGCCCTGCAGGGAGCTGTGGTTTCGCAGCTCAGCACAGCCCTGACACAGGCTGCTCTCTTGCTCACTGCCTGCCTTTCTGGGGCAGCTCTCTGGGTAGATTGTGTCCACTCCAGATGGATCTCGGACAGGAAACAGCCTGGAACAGCCATGCTGGATGCTTGGAAAAGGAGGAGACTCAAGAAAGCATCGCCTGGCCCTGCAGTGGGGTGTGCCAGACCTCCCAGCGCTGCTCCACGGAGGGTCAGCAGTGCCAAGACTAAAGGGGAACTCTGAGCAGGGGACCATGCCATGCCAGGACACCCGCAACCAGATCCCTCCTGAGAGCAGTGTGCGGATGCAAGGGGCTGCACAGCGTGGTGCGGCTGCGGCGAGGCAGCGCGTGAGCCAGGATCCCCTCCGCAGCACAGCCTGCCCGCATGCAGGGTGCTGAGCACAGCTCCTGTCCCTGCCCCACCGGGGTGTGCAGAGCTGCCACCGCCACCTCCTGCTGCCTCCTTCCCTCCACCGGTGGGTCAGGGGACGCTCCCAGCCTCCCCTCCGCACCCCTGAATCTGGAAAGCTGCTGCGGATCAATCCGAAAGGCAAGCTGAGCCTCCCAGCCCTTTGTTCCACTGCAGCCCTGCCCATCAGTTCCCGCACATGCACCTCATGCTGCAGAGAGCCCGTGCACGGGCTGCAGCAGGCTCTGGGAGAGGAGCTATTAATAGCCATGGCCTCACTGGCGCTGCCGCCAGCTCCACATAATGCCCGGTCCAGAGCGGACAAAGCTTGCAACTGCTCCCCACTGTCAGCGCAGAGGGACTGAGCCCAGCTCGTGTCCTGCTGAGCCCTCCAGGACTCGGGCACAGAAAGCCCCGACCTGCTGCAGGTGCAGGCACGCACGGCAGCTCTGCCCCGTCCCGTGCCTCACCCACATACAGCTCCCAGGGGGCCCGGCACCTCCCGGCCCAGGCTGCCAGAAGCAGGCAGGGATGCTGCCTGTCCTCCTCCAGCTGAGCCTCCGCCACCCCCTGCCCATCCAGAACCACACTTGAGAAAACGTATTTCGTCCCTCCCCTCCCCACGGGGCCAAGCAGCCCMGGCCGCTGTCCTGGCAGATGCCTCGCGCGAGGCAGCGTGCGGGCTTTGTAATAACCTGTTATCTGATCTGGAGTTCTCTGGCCTTTCGTCTCAGGCGGACAGTCCTTCAAGCCCATTCAGGGACTATGAGTCACTGAAGAAGCACTTAAAATCCATCCTCGATGATAAGGTTAGAGCTATGTGCGGTGCATTTCCTGCCCTAGTTTGGAGTTATGCTCGGGCTCTCCGCACTTCCTCGCTTATTCCACCTTCTCTTTCTCCTTCCAAATTCCGCGCCATGCTGAGCTGCAAAACTGCGAGCAGTTCAGCGGAGATTGATCCGGACTCGGTGACTACAGCGGGGCTGCAACAGGGAGCACGCAGCCGGGAAAGATCAGGTCTGTGCTGTTCACAGCAGGCCTGGGGAGGCACGGTGTTACCTGCTTTGAAGGGCAGAACAAAAAACGTGGAAACTTTGATCACGAAAGCTGCTGCGATGCTGCTGCCAGCCCACGAGCAGCTCCTCTGCTCACCCCAGGACCTGGCAGAAGGCTCCGGGGCGGCTCGATCCCGCAGGGCTGCACGCCGCGCTGGCAGCAGAACGGGCCCGCAACATAAAAGAAAAGGCAACTCACAGCTGCCGAGCTGGCACTGGCCGTGCCGAGTGAACCAGCCGCGGTGCAATCAGGGCTCTGGTCCCGCACGGTGAGCCAGGCTCGCTGTGTGAGTGGTGCGCAGTGCTGGGTCAGCGGAGCCGGGGGGTTTCTCACCTCCACCCGGGTGAACGTGAACTCCTTGTCTGAGAGCCCCGGGAGCGGGCGAGCACCGAGTGCGGGTTCATGACAACAGCAATAAATCGTCATCACTGTCGGGCACTCATCTGAACGGCATCAGCAGCTCGGCAGCATCCCCCTCGCTATCAGCTGCGTAGGATAAGAAATTTGCCTTACATTAGTGAAATTATTATTCTTAATACTTAGACACCGATCATATTCCTGAGGAAAAGGAAACATAAATCCTTCCTTGCACTGACAGCGACAACCCACATCCCTAGATACGAGGGAACTAATTAAGCCTGGTCTTTCCAGCCAAAGCCCAACCAGCGTGTTTGTACAAGCTTTGCGGTCAAAGTATGTGCAGGATTTGGCCCTATTTCCCCATTTTTATTAATCACAGGAAAAATTCTCCATTTAGAAACAATGCTAGAGATATACCTGATAGGTTTTTTTTTTCCCCTTGGCCACTTACCACTTGGCAACAGAGATGAAGTTCTGCCTTTGCAAAACATTTTAAAACCTGTTTCTGTTCCAATTCAGAATCACCCACCCCAAAGCTTTCCAGGTTATCTGTAAAAGAAAACCTAGAGAAATGGATGACTTGAAATGTTTCAACTAATAAACTCTAAATATATTATTTTAACTGTAATTTTGTTTTGCACTATAAAGTAGAATGAAAATGTTAACAACCGCAGAACAAAAAGTCATTGGAAATGGAAAAGGTTGTTTTGAAAATGAAGAAATGGAACATTTTTGTGCCCTTGGGACCACCTTCCCTTTCCCCCAAAGCTTGACAGAGTTTCACAAAACATTTCAAGTCTGATGTGCTGTGTGTTGGGGGGAGCCGAGCTGTCCCTGCTGGGGAGGGCAAGGAAAAACTCCAGGAGCAAAGAGAACAGCTGGAAACCCAGACACGGTGCACCAATGCCCCAGCGGTACTGGTCCTCCAGCCAGGCTCCGGTGCTCCCACGCTGGTTTAGGCTTGGCTTTGGTGCTCCCAAGCCCCCTTTCAGCCTCTCCAGCAGTGTCCGGAGGAGGTGGAGGTGTCCCTGCCAGTGCGGGAAGGTGGCCGCTCTAGGGGTGTGGGACAGACACCCCACACGGCTGCGCTCCCGTAAAAACCAACCTCAAACCCTTGCCTGGTTATAAATAAGGCAGCCACTGACCTCGGAGATTAATCAGTGGGCCGGTGTCTCTGCGTGATGTCACCCCATGTTTTTCCACAGGCCTGTCAAATTTCAGCCCTGTCTGATCTGCTGATGACAGCCGGGGCTTGCGCCTGCCAGATAGCACCGGGACGGCCGCAGTCGGTGGGAGGGAGAAGCCGAGAGCGGAGGCCGGCAGGATTTATGGCCAGTTTCTCCCCGGCATGCTCTTCCGCGCTCCCCGCCGCACACACAATACACAGATGCCTCTGGAGGATGACGGAAACCTGGGCTGCTTGGCGCGGCGTGGGTATTTTTAGGTGTTATTGCACCATTTCTGGCTTTCAGTGACTTTTATGACTAACACAGCTGGATTTGTGGCAATCAATCTGAACCTGGTCGCTCAGGCACACCGAGCCGCCTTTTGCCGGCCGAGAGGAGCCCATCGGGCTGGCAGGTGGGGAAGGGAGGGATGGACCCAGGCCCAAGCTGATGCCATGGTGCAGGATGGGTGCCGCAATGGGAGATGAGCTCTTCCCAGGGCACTGCACCTGGCAAAGGCCTCCGGGAAGGCATAAAACCTCCTGGGTGGAAATCCGTGTCTGACAACAGGCAGGGTTTTAATTTCACTATTCAACCTTTACGCGTGCTTGCAGTTGGACCCACTGCCCAAACGCCTTCCCACATTTACCATGCAGGA
Organism: Phoebastria nigripes; assembly: GCA_035582835.1. Taxonomy (NCBI): domain Eukaryota; kingdom Metazoa; phylum Chordata; class Aves; order Procellariiformes; family Diomedeidae; genus Phoebastria; species Phoebastria nigripes. Next base: position 943,005 of record JAYKAV010003266.1, on the reverse strand, counting down.
GTTGCCCACCTCCGGCTGGGCACCAGTGGGCACACACGGGAGGGGAGACTGTCCCCATGTTGTGTATGCCTAGATATCAATGGAGGCCAAAGGGTTACCAACACCACGTGGCTGCAAAGCCAGGCACTGCATGTCCACGCAGCCATTCATCAATTGATCCGAGAAGGAACAAAGCAATTAACAGGGGGATCAGGGGATAGACTAACAAAGCATACGCCATCACTCTCCTAAAAGGGCTGGCTCGTGCCTGTTTGTTTGGCTCCTCTTTCTATGGTGGTGGAGGCCGTTATGAAGGGTCAATTCATCATTCTGGTTATTTGTAGCTATCCAAAATGTATTCTTAGCCTCTCAGACCTCAGGGAGATAGCCGGGGGCTAACCGGGGACTGCTCAGCCATTGGGAGTTGTCGTTCTTTTGGGGGATAAAAGACCTTCCTTTCATAACAAGCACTGAAGTCGTCAGGGCTCGGTGCACCGAGGCTGCAGCTCAGTGCTAACCACACGGTCTCCTTTACTGAACCAGGCAGACGTGGCTTGCAGAGAGCACTCGGCTCTCGTGGCCATTGTGTCCCAGTGCTGCCCCCCCAGCAAGGAACCCCTTACCTGCCTCCAGCCAGCCTGGGACTGTTTCTCCCTGAGCATCCTCCTTGGCGCAAGCCAGGGGACGCAGGGGCCCGGGGCCAGCTCTGCCGGCAGCGGCAGCGGAGCCCCCAGCACAAGCAGGACATGCTGCTGCGAGCACAGCTCTCGCCTGGGGCTCCGCTGGTGCCGCTGTGCTGGGCAGTGACGATGCCCAGCACCGTGTCCCCGTGGCGCCCAGGCCCTGCTGTGCTGTGGCCGGAGAGGAGACGAGCACGGCGGAGGCTGTGCCGGGCGCGCTGCCCCTGCCAGCATGCGGCCCTTTGTGGTCCCTTTTGCACAAGTTCAGGAGCTTGGTTGGGCCGCAGTGTCCATCCCAAAATAAGTTCCCAATAAATATGTTTATAATGGGGCTTTGTTGCCTCAGAAAATAGGTTTCCCATGAGGTCAGCAGGCCTGGCACTGAGGGTTATCCCGGGACAGTGATTTTTCCCCTTGGGGTTCCAGGCGGCTGCGATTATGCAAGGCTCCGAGTTATTCCTGGGTCTGCCACATGAAAGGTTAGCTTCCTAGCTGTGCCCAGCACGGGCATTTGGAGGTGCAGCAATCCCTCTGCAATCTCTGCTAGCTCTGTGCACTCCTGGCGCAGCCCCAGCACCTGTGCCTGCACAATCAAAGCGGGAATCCAGCACTGCGGCGGGGGAGACAGCTGGGGAGGGAGAGCGACCTCCCTGCTCCCGCCGCCAGAGCAAGCCCTGCTCACGGGGCAGAGCACCCTCACCCACAGGAAGACAGCACGGGCAGGTAAGACCATGTTGTCTTCACCTCCGTGAAAAGATGGGGAGACTTCTGCAGAGCAGGCGCGGATCCGGTACACATCTCTGGCCTGCAAACCCTGCCCGACGGTACCCCAAGCACGCTGCAGGCTGGAGGCTGGATGCCACCTATGGGGCAGCTCTTCGGGGCAGGGAATGCCACAGACCGTTCTTGCCTGCGCATTTCCTTACCCTGCATTCCTCCCAGGGGTAACGGGAACTGTGGACTGTCCCTCTGCCCTTCGCCGCAGCTCCGTGCTGTGCAAGGCGCGACACCAGGCCCTGCAGCAGCTGCCCCGGCTGCCCGGCATGAGCAGCCGCCACCTTCAGCACCCGGAGCAAGCCTCCAGAGTGACCGACCTGCTAAGAAAATAGAGAGCTCGTTCCTTTGAAGTTAATGAATTGTGAAAGCCTTTGAAAGCAGAGCCTTGTTTATTTACTCACCGCAGCTCATGTGGACGAAGCACCCAGACATCCCGAGTGCACTGCTAATTTGAATGAAAGATCAAATGCGAGTCTCTGCCTGGCTGAACGGCAGTTGGAGGAGTGAGGGCTGCCCCGGCCTCCCCACACTCCGCTGCGAGTCACTGCTGAATGCAGGCAGACAGGGGAGAGCCTGACACAAACCCAAGGAAGTCCAGGGGACAGCCCGTGGGCTGTCAGTCAGGTCTTGCGGAGGAGAGCATCAAAATAAGCAATGAGGTTGACAGAGAAATTCAGCACACAGGGTGCAAAGCTCTGTGAAACCCAGCCCAAGCGTGCCACTTCAACACCTAAATCAGCTGCTACTCCCCGCTGCAGACGCCCACCGCCCTCCCCTCCCAGGGCTGGCATTGCTGCCTGCACCGGCTGCCTCTTGCCCTCATCCCGGAGCCAGTTACAGCCCGACCCAGAGATCTCCTGTCCCGCACCACGTCACAGCCCGAGACCTGCACACCCGGATGAACACCCGGGAATGTGGCACTTGTCACCTTCTCCCCTCCCTTTCCTGTACAAGCAGGATACAGAGAACTCAGCCTCCTCTCTTTGAATGAAAACAAACCAGTAACAGAGAAAAGCCCATGAAACAGCAACAGCAGAGACCCCAGCACGCTATCCGCTGTGATGGGTCTTCTAAACAAATGCACAGCCTTCCACACGAGTCTATAAATACTGCCCTTTTCAGTGCAATCGCTTTATGAATAAGCTGAAATGCAATATTCCATTTGGGCTCTCAGACAAAAGGACAGCACCCTACCAGCACCAGCTTTCTGTCGCTGCAGTTTTCAGAAGTATAATTGGATTATAACCAACTGCGAGTTTCTAGTCCCAGTTTCTCTCGGGCCGGGGAAGTCGCTCTCTGATCTGCAACAACAGGAATGGGAAGGAAAGAGCAGAATGAGCTGAGCTGGGTGGAGGGGAGGGGGCGGCTGAGGGCTCCGGCAATGCGAAAAGGACTTTGGTGGATAACAAGGTTTGCAATCCCAGTAAATAATTAGGCATATTGGGAAGTGCCAGCAATGAGAGGTTACCCATTGATGCCTGCTCACCTCCAGGGTGTGGAAGGACCAGCCAGCCAGGGACCACAGGGGGAAGAGGGAGCTCCCAGGTAAGGTTGGTCTTCACCAGCTACCAGCCAACAGTTTCAGGGCGCCGAAGGAAGGAGAGCTTAGAGCCAAGGGCAGCTCGTCCGCCAGCTCTCCCTGTCCCGCAGCCACAGACGGCAGAGGCACGGCAAAGGTGGGAGACCACACAGCCATGCCAAACTGGCACGAAGGGGTGCGGCGGGTGCTCAGACACCGGCTGTCCCAGGGGAGGAAGGCGGTGGCCCTCACTGCGGACATCACCACCCCAGGGAGCACGTGTCCTGAGAACCGTGTCCCCCGTCCCCCAGGCCGCTGCCTGCAGGTCCCCGTGCAGTTGCGGGTCTGCACCGCCCCCGACACCCGCGCTGAGACCCGCCCGGCCCACCAGCACCGGAGGCGCCGGCTCCCCGCAAGCCGGCCCGCGGGAGCGCTGCCAGCGCTGCCTGCTCCTGCCCGCACCGGGGCCGAAGCAGCCCGCGGGCGCTGCGCGGGGCGGCGGCGGAAGGCCCGCGGAGAGCCGCGGAGGCGGATGGGCATAGCGCGGCCGGCGGCCCCCAAGCGGGGCGCGGAGCCCCGCGGAGCCCCGCGCAGCCCCGCGCAGCGCGGCCGGCGGTTTCCCACCCTGCAGTGACACCTGGCGGGGGCGAGCGCGGGAGGAGCCGCTGGCGGCCCCGGCCCCGAGCATCCCGCCGCGCCGCTGCGCCCCTTCCCCGGGCGGAGCCCGACGGGGCGGCCGCGGCCGGCGGCTCCGCGCCGCGTCCCCGCGGGTGCGGGCGCGGCGGTGGGAGCGGCGGCGGGGCGGCGGCAGGGGCAGCCCCGGCGGCGGTGGGCAGGAGCCCGGAGGGGGCTGTCCGACGTGCCCTCGGGGAGGTGGGGGTCGGTCCGGCCGGAGCGGCGGCTCCGCGCCTCTGACTCTGCCCAATGAGAGCCCGGAGCACGGCGGGCGCTGTCAATATTTGGCCACGGCCCCCGCGCTCCCATCCCCAGTGCGTCCTCGCCCGCCGCACGAGGACCTCTATGGCCCGGCCCGGCCCCGCCGCCTGCCCCGCGCCGCTCGGGGGGCGCCGGCCCCGCTGAGCGCGCCGGCCCGGGACCCCTCGGGGAGCCCCGCCGCCCGGCCCGGCCCGGCCCGGCCCGGCCCTGCCCTGCCGCCCCCCGCGCAGCAGCATGCGCCTGGGAGCGGGGGCCCAGCCGGGGCTCGCTCAGCAGCGCGGAGCCGGCAGCCGCGCCGCGGGGCCGTGACGGGCAGTGCCCTCGAGGGGAGCGCGGGCAGGACCCCCCTCCCCGGTCATTTCTCCGTCTGGACCCCGCCCCGGAGAGATATGCTCAGCCCAAACCGCCTGGAAGCGTCTCCTGGGATTGCCTTGGCCCCCGGGCGTGCGGAGTGCGGAGCCTTCCCTCGGACGGCGGGCGCGGCCCCGCGGCTTTGCCTGCCCCTCGTCCTCCTCCTGCTCGCCCTGACGCCCCGCGCCGACTCCTCGTGGTGGTGAGTCCCCGCGACGGGTCGCCGGGCTGCCGCCGGCGGGAGCTGCGCGGGGGTCGGCCGCGGGATGGGGATGGGGAAGCCCGGCCGGGGGCTGGGGCAGCGCCGGCGGGAGCGCAGCGAGTGCCGGAGCCGGAGCCCAGCGCCCGACGTGGCGGCCGCGG
>JAYKAV010003266.1:836045-938186 GCA_035582835.1 Phoebastria nigripes | reverse complement strand
GGCGGGGGAACGGCCCGCGCCCCCAACCTGCCGCGGGGCCGGGGCCGGGCTTTCCCCGGGCGCAGCCACCGCCGTGCTCCCCGGGCACCCCGCGCCCCGAAAGCGCCGTCGCCGCTCGTCTGCCCCTGGGGCCGGGACTTGCCGCGGGGACCCCCCGGCTCCCGCCGCGTCTGCCGGGGAGCCGAGCCCCACACGCCGTCACCTCCCTGAAGCCATCCCTCCCCAGGCAGCGGCAGGGAGCGGGAGTAGCCCCTTGGTACGGTTTAGCCCTGGGAAGCGGCAGCAGCGAGCGGCTCCCCTGACCCACCCTCTGCAGTCCGGAGATCGCGCTGGAGCTCCCAGATCCCTACGGGCTGCGGTATTGCCCCGCGCACTTGTATTATGGCTTCTCGTAAGCTAAGAAGTTGCTGTTCTCCCTCATTTGGATAAGATGAGGCTCCGTAATAGATAGAAATGATACCATAGAAAATACCAGCCTTCTAGAAATTAATCTCCTCCTGTCCCGATTCCTGTAACAATGAAAATTCATGTATACAGAATGAGAGTAATTAGGAGAACAAGGACTGTGAAGTCCTCCAAGCAACCCGTGCTGCTTCAGTAGTTCAGTAACACTGGAGAAAAAAACAGTTCGCTGCAGAAAAGTTCTGTGTCCCCCACCCTATAAGAGTCCTCTCTAATCTTGTGGAAAACACTGTTTTCCACGCCAATCTCATCATCATTAGCACATCGCAGTGGATGAAGCAGAACTTAATCAAATTCAACCCATCTGCCACCGAAAGAGAACGGTGGTTTCTGGAATTTCTCAACTACCGTGGAGCACGTTGCAAGGGCCCAGGAGCACTTAATATTCATGCCGATAACACAAGTATTCCTAGTGTTTGAGAGCACGTCTGGGCGTGTGGCAGTCGTGGCCATGCTGGCATCCCTGGGAGAGCGATTCCAGGATGAGGAAGGCGAATGGGAAAGCTGCGGGGCTGGAAGGGAGCGGSGAGCCCAGGGGATGTGATGCTCAGGCAGCAGGTTGCAACAGGGCACAAAAGGTGGATCACGTGAGGAGCAGCTTCTTTCAGAGGGCAACGCAGGCTTCGGGGGGCATAATGCAAAGTAGCAAGACCAACACTGTTCCCAGCCATGCCCAGGGGTGATCTCCTGCAGCCTGATCCGCCCATGGGGAACTGAAATCACTGAGCGAGAAAATGAGTCACCATGGGCAAGTATCAGGTTGATACAAGCGCTGGCCTGGCTTCCAGCCGCCAGATCTGCCCCCACCCATCAGGGCAGGCGAAGACAGGACGGCATCTGCGTGGAAGGTGATGTTGCTGGTATGCTAAAAGCCGAGGAAGGAAGGAAGAGTCTTAGGGCAGCAGGGAAGTTGGATTATTTCACTTCATTATCGAGGAGGCAAGAGAAGGGGAGGCTCGTTAGAGCCGAGGAGTGGGTGCATGGGGTAAAGTAGCTGGAAAAAGACGTGGTATGGAGTAGTCACAGCCTCGTCTGCCCAGAGCTGGGCAGTTCTGGTAACACAGTTGGATACTGGCTGAAGGGTGAAAATTCTTTCTTTAGGAGTGTGAAAAACACCTGTTTTCCTTGCTGTTGTACCCCACTTCTCCCCACAATGACTCCACTGCGGTGTCTGCCCTAATTCCAAGCGCACGTCTCTTCCCAACAAGCGGGAGGAAAACCAGCCACATTTTAAGCCTCGGTAGCTGTGGCTTATTTGGAGGAAGCTAGATTTAGCTCCCGCAGCAGTTTGTGTTCTCAGCTTGCAGACCGGCTCCCCGGCTGGCAGCTTCTCGTTCGAGGGAGAAAGGAGAGCGGGGGCAGCCCCGGGGTGGCTGGGGCAGGAGCCCAGCCTGGGGCGGCCGGGCCGGGCAGCTCCCCCACACAGCCGGCTGGCTCCTCAGCCGTGGTGCAGCCAGGCACGATTCCTTTGAATGGTTTCAGCAAGCAGAATTGGTCTCAGGGACCTTAAGTATGTGACTTAAAAAAAAAAAATTAGAAACCAAACGCATTAAACTCTAAAGTTCACATTTTCAATCACACTTTCTCTTCTGTAGACCAGAACATTCCTAAGAAAAGCCTTCATTGAAGCGAGCGTTGTTCTGCTGGACGTGTCAGTTCTGATAAAATAGCATGTTTAGATGAAATTGTGTTTTACTGAAAATGGTTTCAGCCAGCTGTGGTTTGGGAAAAAGTTATTCAGTGATTTACATAGGTTTCCAAGCACATCTTTAGCACTACTGATATTACAGTAAATACATTTGGTGGTGCATCATCGTTCCTTATTTTTATTATTATTGCCAAATTCTTCTAGGGATTCACACACAATAAACTTGTGGAAATAGAGGAAATGCTTCTCATTTTCAGAGTTGACTTTTAAAGTAGATTAATAGAAAAAACTGGGTCAGTTCTGATCACAGTACATGGAAAGGAAATATCAACCAAATGTTTCTTCTAAACAACTGCAAATTATTAATTTTCAGTGACGTCAGGCACGGCCTGTGCCGCCTCGCAAGAACGCCAGGAATTGGTGAACTTTGGTGCTCAAAAAAGTGTCCGTGGGTGCGCGTGTGTGTGCATGTGCTCGGAGCACGTAGCGGCGAGAACAGCGTTTGCGCGGGCAGAGGGGACGGGCTCGGGCCGGTGCGGTTGCGGCCGGCGGCGCTGCCCAGGCTCCGAGGCTGCCGTGACTAACAGCGGCAGCGGGACGGCCGTGGCTGTGGGGAGCAGCATCCATGCAGAAATGCTCCCAAACTGTATAGTGTTACTTGGCAACAAAATACCAGCTGAAACACAGACAGAAATTAAGAAGGAATGCAACAGGAAAAATCCCTAAATCCCGTTTACGCTTGAGTGCACTCGGGTAGGGAGAACAGCATCGTCCGGGGTATGGCGGCTCTCCCCGGGCAGGCGCCCGCCTGGCAGGGCTGTGCCCCGCGCGCGTGCTGTGAGAGGACATCAGGCCCCAAAAGCGGCCTCTGAAATTCCTTCCGAAAGATTTGGAAGATTAGACAAATGTTGCTTATAAACATAAACTGTGCAATAAACAAACTTGGTGTAAATAACTAAGTAGAGTTTACTCGCTATTGAGAGCCCCGCTAGCTGCTCTGGTGTGGAAAGCCATTTTAAATTGAAGGTTTGGTTAAAGAAAAATGTACACAAAGCCATATGTACACACACCCCTGCACCCCACCCTCACACATACCCGCTTGCCTGCAAGCCCACATGAACCCCCCCCAACCCCCAGGCGCACCAAATCCTCGTTAGCTAACTTGTTTATTGCTAACCACAGCCCTTGGAAACTACAAATATTTAATTTCATCTGGCATTGGAACAGATGTGAGGCATCAGGCTCCCAAAGAGATAAAACAAATCTGTGGAAGGAAGACTAACGGGAGCTTGGGCGTGGGTCGGGGAGCGTGCAGGAGTCTGGCGGCCACGTGGGGCTCCTCGAGGCATCGGCGGGTTACGGGGGCTCGATGCCCGGACGGGCACTCTTAGGGATGCTCTAGCCGCCATGCCCCAGCTCCCTTCCTTGGCCAGGGAAGGAAGTCTGTGTTCATGAGCAGGGAAAACACACCAAGGGCAGATCGTGAAGCAAGAGTGCCCATCGTGCCCTCCATGTTAGAGCAACGCCAGGAGCTGGTGCAAAGCCCTTCCCGAGGGCTTGGCAAGGACACCCCCGTTGCAGGTGGAGAAGGGGATGTTCCCACCACAACGGGTAGGAAGGAGCAGTGCTCCCGCAGCCGTGCCTCTCGGGGGTTTGCCGTGCGTTTCTGTCGTGACACCAGTCCTGGGTCCTGGTCCAGATGCAGTGGATGGGCACAAAGAGTGATGGAAAAATTGAGCCACACGTACGCATGGATATAGGAGAGAGGGGCTCATTTAAACAGGCATCACACTGAGGTGTGTGGGAGGGGAAATAGCATCAATAGGAATGTTTGAAATTAAGCCAAGGGAAAGACAGCTGCATGGAAGAACTCCGCAGCCAGTCGGTGTAACCCTTTGGGGCGCGCAGGGGTGTCRCTGCCTCCCCTCCGTGCCAGTCGCAGAAGGGCAGACCTGCAGCAGCCCCAGGAGGGCTTCGCTAGCAGAGGGTCTAGCAGCTTACACAGTGGCTCCGAGGACTGCGTGTCCGTAGCTCCCGATGCCATCCTGCACCGTGGACAAACTCCTTCCCTCCTCTGCACGTGCCCCCGCTGCAGAGCAGCTCCGCATCCACCCAGCCTGGGCCCCGGGGCTGTAGCAGACGAGGTACTGGGGGGACTCGCCATCCCAAAGGGGAGACGACGTGCAGCGCGGCGGCACTCAGGGCACAGGGGATCTCTGGCGGGTTCGCACTGGCTGTACGTTTGCTGTTGCAGAGCGCTTTGCACGGCAATAAAAGCTGGAGGTCAGCGACCAGGAAGTCTTTATCCTGAGGCGCTCCACAGCTCCGGCTGTCCAGGCAGCCGCACTTTGAAAAATAAGTTTTAAAGTAACGTCAGACTGATGGAGAATGAACCCTGTGGCCTTTGCAGCAGCCCTGGTGTTCTTGGTTGGGGTGTATTGAACAGATGGGTTCTCTCAGTCACTCTGCGCCATTATAATAATCCTAATTGTGCTTCTTAGTTCATTTTTCATAGGGTCACTTTCACCTATAGGAAATCTTTCTTACAAAGAAATGCAGAAGAAAAAATCCTTCTGCTCTTCCAAACTCATTAGCTTTTGCTATTACTAATACTGATTTCAGCAGTGCCTGCAGCCCACCGTGAGGAGATCTGTGCTGGGCTAGGTCCTGTAGAAACACGCAGCCCCTGCTCTGAGCAGCTCGCACCCAACACACAAGATACGCCACGGACAAGAGAAGAATCCTCCGTCCTACTTTACCCCCAGAGACTGTCTTTCTTAGACCCCTTAGCAAAGTGCTTTGAGATTTTGGGAGGAGAAAAATTGATACTTGAAGCATATTTTTGATGAGCAGTTTGTATTGTATTCATACATCGCCAACAACGCCTCTGAGGAATAGCTTTCACCCAGTGCTGAGCGAGATTTTGTCCACTGTTGCAGAAGGCACCGGAGTCCTTTTCTCCCTGTGCTTTTATAACCTCCCACCTTCACCCCTCCTCTGGCTCTGCAGTGGCCCGAGCACGCAGGGGCTTTGCTGCTCACCCAATACATGTTCTGTGCACACCATATCTCGCCTTTATACCACAGCAAGCAGAACAGACCTCGATTTCCAGGTCACTCTCAATACAAGATGCCAACAGCAAACCCTCCCACACCAGCCGAGGGGATGGCAGGGCGGCGCTGACCTGCGCAGGCAGGGCGCTCATTGGGGTCCAGCTCCCCGGGACTCCAGCGTTTCCTGGACATTTCAGTCCTTCCCACAGAAACCGCATCCCACTGACTGCCCACGGGTGCAGGGAAACCACAGAGAGGGGACTCCGACAAGGAACCAAAGGCACACAACTGGAGAGAGGGTGACACACAAGGAAAAAAAAAGATCATCGTGCAGAAAATGAAAAGTATGTACCTTGAATGGCACTGGTAGTGGCTCAGCATTATGATATTAAAAATTATTCAAGTGAGACTAACACTCTCAACATACAGAGTAGTGGCTCTAAGTGAGGAAATTAGGACTATTAATCATTCCAAGGCGTTAACAATTCCAGCAGTCCAGGATGGCCCCGTTCCCAGTGGGGCTTAATAAAATACTCAGGGTTTGTAATAACAAAATAATATCTCAAATGTCTATAGCACCTTGCAACTCAAAGTGCTTTGCAGTTGCTATAAATTGTCTGCCCACAGCCAGGGAGAGCAGAGGAAGGAAAGTGCAGCATCCTTGGGAAGTATCCAAAGAACTTGAGGAGGTGAAATGCTGCCAGGCGCGTTGGAATTTGCTCTTTATCAGGCAAAGAGGCAGGGAGGTTGGATTTGATCCTATCTGAACGAGGTGTCTCCAATAGCTGCCTAGGGCCTTCCAGCCTCCCACCAAAATACAGATTTTRTGTCAATTCAGTGGGATGGGAAGAGAACAGAAGCCAAGATAGTTTGGCTCCCAAGTTGATCTTTCAGGACTATCAAAGTGGTTACAAGAGCAATGGGGAGGTGAATCAGTTTTCCCAGGGGAACGACTCCAACAGCCTCTGATACCACCAAGAAGGCAGACCACGCTCTCATCTCAACCTCAGCAGCAGAGCTCTTGGAGCAGAAGTCAGCAGTGACGAGGCTCTATGCAAAACAAGCTCACGGCCCCAGCCGTGGGACGGATTGCACAAGAGGCTGAGCATCTCCTGCCCGAGACAGGGACCAGGGCTCCGGCAGCCTTCCCCCAGCGCTGATCCGGGAGAAGAGGCTGGAGATGTCATCACGGGCACGGCCCTTGGGCACACGTCGGGTCGGAAAGGCACAGCCGGACCACGCTTCACCGGGGCATGGACAAGGGGAACTCCGGGGGTTTCACAGCACTCGGTTTGCAGAAAGACCTAGAGAAACCCCCAATGCTGTAAGTGATGGTGGAGCCTAAACCAGTGCCATGCCACCCCTCCCAGGGCTGTTTTCGGGAGCAGGCAGTGTTCGTGGTTGACCACGGCACAGCACGCTCAGGGGCGAGAGCAGAACCGGTGCCGAGGGGAATGTCCCGAGATGGGACTGAGCCCCAGTTACAGCTCAGCTCATGGGCATCTGATGGCACCGACTGGAGCTGTGGAGGGGCTCGAAGCTCAGCATTTCTTCCAGATGATGCCTAGGTTATTTGCCTGAATAATATTAGGTGGGAGAGCTGCATGTGACAGGCAGTTGGTGGCCATCAGAAGATATCGAGTCAAGAGGCATGCTTAATGTGGCCAGGAACAACACCTTGGTGCTTTTCTTGCTTGCTTGCTTTTTTGTTTTGTTTTGTTGTTGTTGTTTTAAACATGGCTTGGTCAAGTTCAGAGCCCCAGGGTGCTGCTCTGCACAGCACCACAGAGTGCAAGGCTGCCTGCATCTCTTTACTGCCAGTAACAAAAGAGAGCGCCTGTTAGGAACCCCCGGGAGCAGCTGACGTGGCCGGGGGTCCAGGGATTTAAGCTCTCCAGGTTGCCTTAAGCAAGTTGAGAGCACCCTGCACTTGATGGGGAGAGGCAGTATCAGGAAAGGCAAATTCTCAAGCTGAAAACCTTGGGGATTGTCAGATGGSATGTCAGAGCCGAGCCTGCTGCCTGTGCCGAGACCCGGCTTCAGGTCGGAGGAGCATCTCTTGATGATTTCAACGCCATCGAGCTGACAGGGTTCATGGTGCTGCGTCTGGCCAGAGCACCTCCTGCCCCCCTGGGTGCTGCATCCCCCCCACGCTTCTGTTCCCACCCTGCTCTGCTGCCGAACAAGGAGGTACAAACAGTTTGCAAAACGTTTTGGGGATCCTCGGGAAGAGAGAAGCCACAGGAAGGAGAACTGTTAACCTACCATCATTTTTCAGCCATTAACTCTCTCTGCATTAACGAGTGACAATGAAGAAGCCCCGTGCCTCGGCTCTCCGCGTGCCGCAGCGGGCGGGCGGCGGCGGTCCCGGCTGGGGAGGTTTGCCCTGCGCCGGGGAGCAGCCGGAGGCACCCAGAGCTGCCCCGTGCCCGGAGTCTGGCTTACTGCATCACCAGAGCTGCTTGCACGGACATCCTTCTCCCAACGTATAGTTAACCTACGAGAGTGATTTTAGTTGAGCTCATTTTGTATTAATCTAATTTAAAATTGTGCCTTTAATGGTATTGGTGCAACCCCAATTTCCCCGCAGTGGGAACGTCCAACATTTCAGCAGCTGTTTTAATTCTAAAGCAGAGCACAAAAAAATAAAATTTTGAGATTTGCCTGAGAATGGCAATTCCAAAAATTTCCCTTTTGAAGGAAAGTAATGCTCAAATAGTTTTTTCAATGCCATATAAAATGGTGTAAAATTAAATACTAGATACAGCAGYGTGTCTAGTATAACTTTCATTAGAAACTGAATTAGCGCACTAACATATTTCTCAACAACACCTTGGCACTACGGAAAAGCGACAAACGAGAGCACGTTCCGATTCCACTTAATTTTACCCATTCCCCTGAAATGCTTTCCTTTCTTCAAAGCCTCATTTCCAAGAGACATTTTCCACCCAATACCTACTAGTGAGTCCAGAACAGTGGCATAACCCCAGCTAAGCCTCCCCTGGTCTCGGATCTCACGGGGTCAGTGCGATGCGGGAGGCAGCCAAGGCAGCCTTCCTGCAGAGCCAGGGCGCGTGGTCGGCGCTGGAGGAGAGCAGCCCTGCTGTTCGGGGGAGCCGCAACCAGAGCACCCCACACCGACACGCCTGGGCGAAGGCCGATACCGCGCAACGAGGCAAGCCCTGGGCTGGCACCAGGAGGAAACGCAGAGCTTTCCCCAGCCACCGCAACAACTGCAGCCCCGCAATGGCTGGTATTGCCTTGCAACGCTCGCCCCAGCCCTACGCAAAGCAAGCGGCAGCCGGGCACACCGCAGAGATACGAGGCTTCGCCTCTGCCGGGCTGACTTACCCACTCTCCGGAGAAACACCGATTCGCAGGCGGCTGGTGATGGTCGGAGCTGGGTGCACACAGGGGCTTTGCTGCCGTTGCCKCTTCGGGACCGGAGAGCTGCCCCCACAAACCACTGGGTCAGCCAGTAGGGCTGTAGCAATTAAACAAAATTACTGCCAACAGCTCTGAGTTACAAAAAAAAATCTGGAGGTGCCCCAGGTCTATATTGCAGGGGGCTGCTTATTTATAATGAAAGGGAAACTGAATTCCCCTTTGCAGCATCTTCCTACTTTGATCTTTAGAGTCATGGTTCCCTCTGACCGCTGGTTTTGCAGAGCAGCCCCCAAGCCCCTGTAAACGCAGCCTGGTGCTCCTGGGAGCCGGAGAAACCCCTCAGCAGCCGTACAGCCGGTCTGCTCACCTGGCCAGGCTTATGCCGACACGTTTGGGGCAGGCTGGCCCAGGCTGCCAGAGGGGTCTCCTTTCTCCGGCAGCAGAAGTTGCCATCTGCTTATTGCTAAGGTGCCTTAGACTCTGGCCAGGCTCTTGGTCTCCCCACTGCCGCACCTGGGGTACGGTGCTCTTCCTGAGCCTTTTGGTCTTTCCTATTAAAGAGCTCAGCAACTGGGAAGCTGCATACACTATGTCAGTGCCAAAAGCCCAGTTTATTGATCCAGAAAAAGATTCCAGCACAGTGAAGATGGAGAAGGAGTGAGGCATACTGGGATCTGATCCTTGGGACAAGATGCAGCGGATCCCAGGAACTCACAGCCCACATGCAACTGCAGGGATCCCCTCCTAACCYGCAGGGAACTGCACATAGAGGGAGGAGAGCCACTGTGGATAGGAAAGCTCTGAGCTGTTAAGACTCTCATGAGAGCAGTCTGAGCTGAGGGCAGAGACGTGACATGGGCCACACGGTTCTGTGAGAGCACCCTGAGGAGTCTGCAAGTCCTTTGGGAAGCCGGGCAGGCTCTCGTGGGAAGCGCGGGAGCAGGACACATACAGCACGGAGGCAAGCCGCGGAAGGGGGTTAGCACAAAATTCATGCTGCCAAGTAAATAGATGCGTCTGCCTCTGATTTGCATGTTTATCTTAGAAGCAATTTGGGTTTCTCCTTGTTTACAAGAGGCGAAGTCAGCAGACTCTTAGAACAAGAAAAACAACTGGGAGCCAACATGTGACAGTTGTCTCCTGTTCCCCCAACGCATCGGAGCGGCCGGCACTCCTGGGCTGTTGAGAAAGAGCTCGCTTCAGCTGCACCGGTGGATGTGTCCGTGCAGCAGATTACTCGCAGAGAGGAGAAAGGCTAGCAGGGAGCGAGGAGCGCTTTACCTCCTTTACCTCGCAGGCTCTGAAAGCACTTGCCTTTGTAACGTGAAGTCTCCGGTCTCTGCTGCTGCTGCTGCTGTACAAGTTGTTCCTTGCAGGGAACGGGGAAGGCGGAGATCTGGTGCCACGCATGGTAGCACAGCGTTTCCCGCAGCGCTGCAGCTCACACCCACCTCCTGGCAGCTGAACTCTAGGAGCAAACGGGAAATACAGCAAGCTTGTGATTGCACACTGATTTGCAAGAAGTAAATGAAGCAGCACCATGCAGCCAAAGGCCGTCGGAGGGATCGGTGCCAGCCCCTCTGCCTGAGCTGAGCAAACAGCTCTGCCCTTAGCAAGAGGGCAATGCGAGGGCTTTATAGACACTACGTGAGGACCTGGCAGGAGGCAGCATCCCATGGAACCCCATTTGACGGGGGGGGGATTGTTATCCCCACATGCACTTGATTATTAACTCCCTCCCTCCCGGCTCTTCCTTGCTGCAGGCTGCTCCTGCCTCTCTCCTTCTGACCATGCAGAAGTCCAGGCCCAAGCAGCCTCCAGCATCAGGAGCAGTTCCCTCTCACAGAGTTTTCTGAACTCAGGGCTTGGGGGTTTTTTCTGCTGTAAAAATGCAGATTCCCCAAGAGTACAGCATTTCACAGGAATTTGCCACTTCCAGCACAACTTCATTTTTTAAAAATGAAGTTCTGATAAGGCAGCTGGGGGCTTCTCAGACCATCCATTGTCTTTCCTATTTCAGTGTTTTTAAAATGTCATAGATTTTTAGAAATAAAATCGGAAGGGATGCTTTAATCAATCCAAAACAAATGTTTGGGTTTCTTCCCTCCCAAAATTCTGCTTGGCAGAATTTTCTGATGTTCCCCGTCTCGCTCCATTTCAGAGTAACTGAACCCAACTGGAGCATTTCTCACGAAATGGAAGATCTCGGTCCCGCCGAGATAACCGCAGCCTTTCCAAGACACGTGAGGAATTTTCCCCCCTTGTTGTGCCATGCCACTTTCCAACACCACAGCGATCGTGGGATGGATTTCAGTACATAATCTCAGCTGGAGGCCTGTAGGTACCGCAGCAAACACGCTGCTTGTTTGCAGCCACAAGCAGAGGGAGATGCAGCCACCGACCCCGGCGGGGGTCTGGGACCCGGCCCAGCGAGGTGCTCCCTCGGCGGTCGGTGCCCTTCACCCTGCTTTCCTTCCACTTTCTCCTGCTGATAATGTTTGCTCTGATCTGGGTATTTGGCAGGAGAATTAACAAGAAGTAATTAGCTCACAGTGTGAAAAAGGGAGTGCCTGGTGTTTATCTTGTCTGGAGGTTTTTCCTTGATCTCAGTCTCCCAGGGGGTGGTGTTAGTGCTTTATCTGCCGGCTCTCCCGTCGTGGAGGCAGCTCCTCTGCCAGCATCTCCCCAAAGCCAGCCCTGCGTACAGCCCACCACCGTTAACAAAGACCAGTGCCACAGCTCAGCAGCGCTGCAGGCAGACAAGGGATGGGGTCCCCGCAAGGTCCCTGGCGAGGTGGCCCCTCAAAGAACATTTTACCTTTTCCAGCTTTTCCAGCATCTCTTTCCTCCAGTGAAGAGGAGCTTTGGCCACTGCCGCATCCTCCGTCTTCCCACACCGCTGCCTCCCAGCAGCCTCCTCCCAGCTCTCGGCAGCACGGGCAGGGACTCGTCAGCATCCCCATCCTTGCTGGGACCAGGCAGGCTGGGCAGAACGAGTTCAGGGCCAGGGTACCTGGGCATGCTCCCCCACGGGATCTCTGCAGCCCCACTCCAGACCGCTGGCCTGTGCCATCGTCCAGCTGGTGGGATGCTCCTCACCCTGCTCACCGCAGGAAGGAACCAGCCGCTCTCGCAGCCCAGCATGAGCGAGGCAATTAAACGCCCACAGTCGGCGTTGCTCAATGAGCTCCTGTTGGCTTTTCTTTCCTGAATGGCTTCCGCCACCTCCCTTGTCCCCCTGCTGCAGGATGAAAGGCTGACAAGCAAACCTGTGAAAGTAACGCTCACTGGCCCTCGGAGTCGGGGCTTGCAAAGCCATGGGGAGCCGGGTTTATTATCCTCAGCTCCAGCCTGAGATGACCTTGTGCTTCTGCCAGCATTTAAACAAAATATTTTAAAAGAGGGAACAGATCCCATTGCTTTCTGTGCTCACAGGGCTTTCCTGAGCCTGYGAGCTCTCTCTGGGGCTGATAGAAGTGATAGAACATGGCCAGAGAGAGACAATGAAATATTGCCCAAGCTTATTGCTTTTATTATTATTAAAGGGAGGTTCTTACTTCCAGTCTTGGGGGGGGGGGGGTGTTGAAAAATTTGAATCTCACCCAAACCTCGTCCCTTCCAGCCAGAATCACAGCTCTGCGCTCTGTGGCAAACATCATCCTCCGGCACAAGCAGCCGCTGCCTGGCTGGGGCGAGCAGGCGGCGCAGGCAGGGGCTGACCGGGATGGAAAATTCCACGTTGCCGCCATTGTCCGGGCTGGTGCGAGGCTGCGGGGCAGAGCTCGGGGTCCCTCCCTCGTGTCCGTGGAAAGCTGCCCGTGGGGCTCAGCCAGGCTCTACCAGACTGTTGTTTGCGCATTGTCTTTCTGCTCCGAGCTCCCGCCCTCTCCCCACCACTGCAGGGAGGGGACCGGGATACAGGCAGGACAGGAGGCACAGCATAGTTCTCCCAGTTATCCAGCTTCAGGGCACGATCATAAGTGTTCGCCAGTGCAAGAGATGCACAGAGAGGACTAGACAGCCAGGGGATAACAGTGTGAACAAGGACTGCAGCAACAAGGGGTGAAGCCTGCTCCTCTTTCTCCCCGACCTGAGCATCGCGCAGGTGCCTGTGCCATGGGCCGTTGTCCCCACAGTCCTGCACGGGCAGGAGGCATTGCAGAGCCTGCGCCAGCACCGGCCAGCTGGGCTCCATCCTGCTGCGCTCAGCAGGGCCGGGCTGCAGAGCGGGGCTGGGATGTAGGGAAGAGGGTGGGAGGGAGGTTTTGCACATCAGCAAGTTCCTCCGCTGAGCCCAGGCTCTCAGGGGCGCGGGCCCCACGACTTGCAGCACCCGCAGCTGGCTGTCTCTTGGGGGAGGTGGGCTCCACAGGGCCCCCTGCTCCCTGCCACAGCAACACATGCACAGAGCAGAGCTTTGCCCGCCCCGGGCTGGTGCGGCTCRGGATTATTTTGTTAAACACAAAGACCAAAGCCCAGCGGCTGTGATGGCTCAGCAGTGCCCTGTCCCTGCATCCTGCCTGTCTGAACCACAGCACCGGGCAGGTCTCGCCAAGCAGCATGCTCCGCGGCTCCCCCGGCTCGCCCATGCCGAGGGGGTGCTGCAAGGAGGGCACACCGCTGCGGGGGGTACGCCCTCGGCAGAGCCCAGAGCAGCTGTGACACAGCTAGAAAGAAAAGAGGGAAAGGTGGTCTTCAATATAAGACCCCCCCCAGCAGGGTGAGGACCCGGGGAGCCAGAGCCCCGCACCTTCCCCCTCCATGGGCAGCGTGGTAACGCGGCACCGTTCTCTCTCGCAGGTACATCGGGGCGCTGGGCGCGAGGGTGATCTGCGATAACATCCCCGGGCTGGTGAACAAGCAGCGGCAGCTGTGCCAGAGGTACCCCGACATCATGCAGTCAGTCGGGGAGGGAGCCAAGGAGTGGATCCGGGAGTGCCAGCACCAGTTCCGGCACCACCGCTGGAACTGCAGCACCCTGGACCGGGACCACACCGTCTTCGGCCGGGTCATGCTGCGAAGTAGGTTCTGCCCCGTCCCCTTCCCACTGCCGCGTGCCTTGTCTCCCTGGGAGAGTCTCCTCTCGCTGGGCTGCCATGCCCGGTGGCTTGGATTACTCCCTTAGGAGAGCTTTGCCTTTCCCTGTAAATTAATCAAGCAGTAATGGGAGCAGAGCACTGCGTTTGGAATAGCTGCACCAGATGAGATGGAGCAGGGGGAGCACTGGGGGAGAAGGGGGAAGGAGGAGACACCTCTGGAGAACAGGCTCATATGTAAACAGTAATGGGATATATAAATATTTGGAGAGCAGGATTGGCCAGGACTCAGCAGTTCACGTGGGAACTGGCTGTTCCCTTGCATGGCAAGGGAGGCAAGGCAGAGCCGCAGCTCCAGTCCTCGCTTCAGGCTCCAAGGTGGAGGAGGACCACGGCTACGGGGCAGATCCCAGCCCTGCACGAATGGCTGGGCACAGACCCTGCCCGGGAGAGACCTTCCCGCTCCAGGTGAGGGACGGATGCAACGCAAGCGGGGATGTACCCAAGGAGTGACGAGGAAAGGCACAATGGGGACAGGAGTGGTTCCAGAGCAGGAGCAGCCTCGTGGGCGCCAGCTGCCCCTGGGAGGGCTCCGGCAGCGAGCAGACCCCGGGAGCCGGCGTGAGACCCGGCACAGGCAGCGGCGCTGCGGGACAGATGCTGCTGCGCCCCGTGATGTGCTGGGGCGCATCCAGCCACGCGGCCTCCAAATCAAAGGCGTCTGGGAAGAGCCTTTCCACTCGCCAGGAGCGGCTCATATGGAGGACATGTGAGCGCCCGCGGAGGGAGCCAGGGAGCGGGGGCTTGCTCCCAGCTGGCGGGGGGATGGGGCAGCTGCCCAGCGGGGCGGACAAGCAGCAGCGCCTGCAAGCCAGACCCCCGGAGAGGAGCTGGCTGGAGGGAAGGGGGCTGTAAGCACTGGGACGTAGCAATCACCCTGCCATGCTGCAGCCTGCCCGGTCTCAGCCTCTCCATCCCCGTGATGGCACCTTTACTCCCGCCTGCATCCTCTCCTGGCAAAGGACAGGGAATGATGAAAGCTCCTCGCCACAGCCCCATCCTGCGAGGCCCAAAGAGAGCTCTGCTCCCTTTGAAGTTGCTTTCAAAGGCTCTCAAAATGAAGACGAACATGGTTTTGATTTGCAGCTTCTTTTACAGCATTATAAAAACAGCTGCGAACTTGAACCAGAGACATAAAATAGCAGGCTGCACGCTGTGCTGTGCGGGGAAAGCCAAGCCTGGCCGGAGCTGCCACCAGCTCCCGCGCTCAGCATCGCCCTGGGAGGGAGGCAGCCCCAGCCAAAGGGTGCTGGCTGGTCCTGCAGTCTCAGCACCAACGGGCACCCACATGGCCCCTGAGCTGCAGGTCAGCAAGGCGGACCGGTCAGGCAGCCCCGAGAGCAGCCAACACCCCGAGCTGCCGAGCCCTGAGGCTCAACATGAAATTCCCCTTAGTCTGAAAGGTGCCAGGGAAGTGGAGGCTGGACTCGGTGGCCAGCAGTGATGGCTGGACTTGGCTTACCCGCGTGCGGGATGGTCTCGCCCCCAGCCACAAAGGTGCTGCCGCACGGTGCCCTGCTCCTTGGTGGGCTGCGGGCGCCTGGCACAGCCTGACACGCTCACTCCCCATCCCCGTTTCTCTTCCCGCGGCAGGCAGCAGGGAGGCCGCCTTCGTCTATGCTATCTCCTCGGCTGGAGTGGTCTACGCCATCACGCGGGCGTGCAGCCAAGGGGACCTGAAGGCCTGCAGCTGCGACCCACTCAAGAGGGGCCGCTCCAAGGACGAGCGCGGGGAGTTCGACTGGGGCGGCTGCAGCGACAACATCAACTACGGGATCCGGTTTGCCAAAGCCTTCGTGGACGCCAAGGAGAAGAAAGTGAAGGACGCCCGGGCGCTGATGAACCTGCACAACAACCGCTGCGGGAGGATGGTGAGTGCAGCCCCCGCAGCCGAGCCCTGTGCCCGGCCAGCCGTCCCACCAGGACCTCCCGGCAGGGGAACGGGCAGCGGGAGCAGCTCGGGCATAGGAACAGGACCCTGGGTGGCCACCGAGGGCAGGTCCTGCTGCAGACAGGGGCAGAACGCTGCCCTGCCTTCCCAGTGCCCCCCCGCACGCTCACGCACGGGGAACGGCCCTGTGGGGATGGCAGGACCCTGCTTACCTTTGCCCCCAGCACGTGTCCTCGCTGATGCTGGCATCAGCAACCATGGGAATGCATCCTCCGTACGCAGCACCCTCTCCCATTGGGAGCCCCATCCCACACAGGCAAGGGCTGATCAGCTGTACAAGGGACAAGCAGACCCAGGCACGATGTCTGATGCCCAGGGTGACCGCCAGTCCTCACGGCATCCCTCTTCCCACAGGCTGTGAAGCGTTTCCTGAAGCTGGAGTGCAAATGCCACGGGGTCAGCGGCTCCTGCACACTAAGGACTTGTTGGCTGGCAATGTCAGATTTTCGAAAAACAGGGGACTACCTAAGGAAGAAATACAACGGGGCCATCCAGGTGACGATGAACCAGGACGGCACTGGCTTCACGGTGGCCAACAAGAACTTCAGGAAGCCCACAAAAACAGATCTGGTGTATTTTGAGAACTCACCTGATTACTGCGTGATGGACAAGTCAGCAGGTAAAAACCAAAGTTCCAGTTGTTGCCCAAAAGCAGCTCCTCCTCCCCTCCTGACAGGCCAGCAGCTCCCAACAAGCCCAGCCTGGCAGGGCTGCTTTGGGGCGTCAGCTCCCCACTGAACCCCAGTCCCTGGTGCAGGGGTTGCACTGTGGGGGTCACCCAGGCCCTCAGCAGGTGTCGGTGCTCACTGGAGCGCTGGGTCCCCCCAGCACCCCACGCCTGCACAGACAGGACTGGGTTTGCCCAAAATCCCCAGGCTTTACACCAAAGATCCAAACCCATCAGGCCTCTTGTAATGAACGTAGCACAGCATTTCCTCAGAGCCTTTCTCCTGCAGAGCAAAGCTCCCTTAAATAGGCAATAAAGAGCACATTTTGTGCGGTAGGCTGCTGGCTTCTCCTCTGAACACAGCCCGGGGTCGGGATGAGAGCAGGGAAGGCAGCATCAGGGCTGCTCAGCTCCTGCAGAGAAGATCAGTGGTTTCCAGCCTGGAGCATCCCTGCGTCGGGGGTTCGCAGTAGCCATGGGGGCTCGGTGGGGAAGGCAGCACGTGCTCCTGCCGCCCTTCGGTGAGCCCTTAGCCCAAGCAGAGGGGGCATTTCTAGCTTTGCCAGCTGCAGAGCCTGGCTCAGCGGGCACACACACTGTGCCAGGGCCCCCCYGGGCACAGAGGGGCTGCACAGAGCCCGTCCCCGTCCCCCCCTGCTCTTGCGCCCTGGGCAGCAGCGCGCGCGGGCTCCAGCAGCGGGTGTGGGGAAGGGGCCATGCAGAGGGTCACCAAAGCTGCATCCCTGGCCAGGCTCGCTACCCACACTGCAACCCCTGCCCTTACCAAAGCAAGCACAGGCTCCGCAACCTCTTCCCCGCAGCCTGTGCCCAGCCTTTGGAGGCCGCACTGTGGCACCATGCTGTGACACGTGGCGTGACAGCAACAATGAGATTTCACCACTGCTCAGGCAGTCGTACCCGAGGTCTCCACTGCAGATGGTAGGTACTCAATCTTACCACTGCCAACAACTGCAGGGCTGGGGGTGGAGGAAGCATTTGAACAAGATGGAGGAGCAACACCCTGACCCACTCTCGCTTCCTTCCTGCAGGGTCCCTGGGCACGGCCGGTCGTGTGTGCAACAAGATGTCCCGCGGGACGGACGGCTGCGAGGTGATGTGCTGCGGGCGGGGGTACGACACCACGCGCGTCACTCGCATCACCAAGTGCGAGTGCAAGTTCCACTGGTGCTGCGCTGTGCGCTGCAAGGAGTGCGAGGACACTGTGGACGTGCACACGTGTAAAGCACCGAAACGGGCCGAGTGGTTGGACCAGACCTGAGGAGTCGGGAGCACAGAGGGAAGAATCCACTGCCACCCCCACTTGCAATTTTTTAAAACCCTGTGCCCTGAGGGCCATGACATTCTGGGAGCTGTAGTTCAACTGCATGGCTTTTATTTAATTAATTCTGCAAAGCACTAAAGAAAGGACTACATTTCCCAGGAGGTACTGTGGACCCTTCTATTTGCTCAGCAAAACCAATCCCCTACCTAGGAGGAGTCTGCAATCCTTGCTTAAGCTGTGAAACTGCCGTTGCCCGTTTTGCTCTTTGCAAAGGGACGGTGCAACCAACACGGACTTGCAGGACCARTCGTTGGGATGCGATGGCTGAGGAAACACGCACCTCCCCAGAGAGTTTACGTTGCAGTAAAGTTTCACCAGCGAAAAACACTAGTTCAGAATAATCCACTCTTGCAGGAAGCATTCTTGCTTTTACTTTTTTGCAAGGCCAGAGGAAGGGTGTTGCAAACCCATAAGACAGTTCCGTGATCCCTGCGTTCCCCTCGAGTAGACCCGGCACACCGCCCCCGGCCGCACTGCTGACCCCGCTGAGCAAGAGCAACCTCTGCCTGAGGCTTCTCCCCGTCTCCCCAGCGAAGGTGACAAGCGGAGCTGTAAATTGGAACTGAAACCTGAATGACTGCACAAAGACAAGGGCCACCCCTAGATGCTGGCAGACACAGAGGGCTAGAGAAAGCAAACAAAATCTGTGAACTTACTGGTAGGTTCTGAAGTCAACAGATACAACAGCGTCTCTGTAAAACTCACTTGTATGTTGTGTATACTGCTTATTATTTTAAGTCAAAATTCATTATAAACCTATATCAGAAAATGATGTTCTTTGCTTTTTGAATTCCTACATCCCCAGTTGGGCACTTCCCCCAGAGCGGGAGTCAGCCTGCAGCATTTCTTCTACCTGCTTGCCTGCAGCTCCTGCGGTCCTAAAGCACAGACCTCCCTGCCCCGGGAGTTATCTGTTGTTTCCCACAAAGCAGAGCCATGGCATCCAGCGTGCAAAGCCCCAGGGGAGTCCTTCATAAGCAGTAGCGTGCTCCAGGACATCTAATGACATAGCGCTGGCTTGAGCAGGTGATGCTAGATTAGCTTCCAAACTTTTCCTGTAAAAAAAAAAAAAAAAACAAACCAAACACACAAAACTTAAACTATCAACTAAAATTGAAGCTGATGAGAGGAGGGGCAGGCAGCTGCAGAGCTACCAGTACATGTGTTACAGAGATCAACGCCTCTCATCTCTAGAAATTTCCTCAGTTCTTTTTTCCCCCCAACTTGGGCAAGCAGTGATTACAAAGATGCTTTATCTAGTTTACAGATATTTTATAGAGTCTGGTCAAAAGGTACCAATCCACACAAACAGACCTAATGTACAAGACAGACAGTTGAACCTGCAAACTAAATTGACCCAGGTAAAAAAAAAAGTTACCATAATCATTGCAATTCCTGAGCATAAGCTGCAGCTGACAGGGGTGCTTCTACACTTCCCTCCCAGAGCTCGGCTGCCCCAGGCCAGCTGTGCTTTCTCCCTGACCCAGGAAAAATATTGTTAGTTTTCCTAACCATCATCATCATCGTGCTGATGGGCAGGTAAGGACGTTTCACACACTCAAAGCAAGTTTTCATGAAAGTTATAAGCTTACATCAACAACGGGAAAGGACAAGTCAACAGTAACATTCACTTGTAAATACTTCTAACTGGGGTCTGCTTTCACACTGCTATTGCTGCTAGAGGGGCTGTCGGAGCTCTCCGAGGAGTCAGGGTTTTCTCCCGGCAGCAGCGAGATGTGTGGGCAGAGGGAGCTGAGCAGGCTACAACRGCAATGTCTGAAGGAAGGTCAAAGTAGCAGGATGGGCTTAAGGCAAAGAAGATTATTCTGGTCCTAAGCCACCCATCGGCTATTGCACGAAAAGCATCTCTGAACAGGGATTTTACCCAATGGCCCTAGGAAATGCTAGTTTAAGTGGTGAGAGAAAACCACTTTGAAAACTGCTTTGATGGGAACTGCTCAAAGAATTTAAAGAGTCTGCCATGGGCCAGATTAGAGCACCTTACTCCGTGCCAGACCACCGAGATTGCTCGTGCAGAAAAAGGACCTTCAGCAGAGCTGCTGCAGAGCCACRGACAAGCAAAAAGATGATGTTTTAAGAGCTCTTAAAACAGTTACAGGAATCCCACGTCCCCGCTGCCTAACCCATTTCTTACAGAATTAAACCATCTCCCTTTTGAATCCCGCACTGACAGCACGAGAGGGCTGAGCAGCACCTTTCACCCTTTCTGCTCTTGCAGAGCTTGCACTCAAGCTGGTGTTTACCTGGGAGGCTCCCGGGTCTCACCCCAGGCCCTTCAAAGCCCTCTGAATTTCAAGGAGAGGCAATTTCCCCAAAGATTTGCTCTGTCTCGGCTGTGCCGAGGAATGCTGGCAGGTGAGCGGGAGGTCTGAGCCAGGCCAAAGGCATTTCAAGCCTGCCGTAGCACAGCGTCCGTCAGCACGCAGACTAATCTACCGGGAAGAGCTCCCTCATTTATCTTCATTACTGCTCCACCTACCATCAATTTACGACAGACTTTAAGAAAATGCTGCCCCCTCGGCAATCAATCCAAGCCTCCCTCCCAGAGGAGGACACGCTCTGTGGGCTGGGAGGGACCCAGTGCCTGGGGACCCGGGGTCAGCCGTCAATAAACATTTCTTCCTCTCCAGAGGACCCCTGGGAGGTGTCTTCCAGCAGAAATCCTGCTCCGTAGCAGATCTGTAGGCCCACCTGGTGAATGACACCTTAATCAATGGCTGCTGCCAAAATATGTCTTCCCTTTGAATGCAGATGTTCAATTTAAAACAAAGGAGAAAACTGCCGAGGACAGGTTGTCTTGGGTTTATCGGCTTCCCCCCTTCCCGTATCATCCCCGAGATACTCAAACTGGATGCCTTCAGCACTTTGTAGAATAACCATAGCTGAGAAGGGAATGCTCCACAGCCCTGCTGGGTCCACTGGCACAATGGGACTCCCTGCCCAGCTGCCTTCCYGTCACAGCACAGCAGTAAATCAGAGGAGTAAAAATACTTGGAAGCAGGTACCAGTATTACAGAAGCACCTGGAGAAGCAGTCGTGGAGACAGCCCAACAAGCTCGAGTCTACCCGAGAGAAGAGGTGAGCAAGACTACACTCGCTTCTTGTTTATTAACAAACAACTAGCAAAAGCATAATGCCTGGGAATCAGAAATACACTGGTTAGCTACAGCTAACTCCCAGTGCTTGTGCAAGAAGACGTCCCATTGCGGGCTGAAGGAAACTCAGACTGATCTATGTCTTCCCGCAGATGAGCCCTACCGAAGCTCCCCTTCAGCACACTCATCCTCAGCAAGCAGATGTTTTCCATCTATAAACGTTTATGAAGGCTGCAGTCTCGTCAGGGAACACTCAGTTCCTCTCACAAGCCCCTCTTAAGTAATCTGCCTAAAATGTGCAGGGAGCCTTTTATGCAGGATCATCTTCTAATTATGCTCCAGTCAAAAGCATGTCTGAACTCAAGGACAAGGAGCAGAATTAATTGTTTAATGAGCTTCTGAATAAATTACCTTCTCTGACGAAGCTGGACAGGACACACAGGAGGAGGTAGAAGGCATTGGAAACACGGGATCCACACAAACTCGGGGTATTCTCTCCACTAAACCACGTGCGAGTGAGAGCACGCCTTAGCCCAGGTGACACCACCATTTTCCTGGATGGATGTAGTGATAAGATCAATTAAGTTTTTGATGCCCGCAATGCAGAGTGTATACACTGCTCAGCTACACCCCAGTCCTAAAACTCCCTTGTCGCTGCCGTGTGCCCTTTCTGTTCACCGTCACGTTCATACTTACACAAAAGGCTTTGCTCGTGTACCTGTGCCAGCAACAGCATGCTCTGTGAGGGTCACCTGCTGTAACAGGTCCAGCTCTCAGGGACAGATTTATTGGGGCATTTTGACTAACATTTGCATAACCTGTCAAGATCTGTGTGGGAGCTTTCACATCCCTCATTACTGAAGCCGAGTCACGGAGGGCTGCTCCAGCTAGCAGCAGGGGGGTTACTGCTCTGGAATCTCAGCTGATGAGTCAATGCAGGAGAATGCAATAGTCACATACTGTGTCACACTGTTTTATAACTGATGATAGCCTACAGCCAAATTAGCAAAGAAATCAAGAGGTTCTTAAGAGAAGGGTCCGAGCTGATGAGGCCACGGTATGATTGCACAGTTCAATGCGTCCAGAGTAAAAGGAAAATGGCACTGGCCAGAAATAGCCAAAGCAAGAAGATCCCCAACGGAGAAACATGCTCATCTTCGTGGATGCACCCTTACTGATGCAGTAAGTGTGGGTGTGTTATCTAGCTTTCCCCAATGACCAGACTCACCAAAGGGCCTATCAGAAAGCACAATACAACAATCGAAGCTGGAAACGAGGAAAATTCCAAGTACATGAGCAGCATCCCTGATCACCGTCTTCTTCCTACAGTGCTAAGGGCTGGGGCATGCAGAGCACGCCCCACCTAGGAGGCTGAAGAAAGGGAGGAGGGAGCCAGGAGACTAGAGCCAGAGCTGGAAACCGAAGCTGCCTTTCCTCTCTATCCACCTTTATTAAAAGTTAGGTGAATTCAGACCACCAAAGACTGAACACAGAAGCCCACTGTGATTGCTACTGTCAATGTGACCTGATGTTTAGAGGAGATTTTTGACCCATAAGCAGAAGATCAGAATAGCCCGCACGTCACCTATGGAGCCATACAGACTTAACTGCAGAAGAGAGAAGGGAGGAGTCTGTCTGTCCTTTTTAACAGCAAAACAGGGCAAGCTGGGTACTACTCAGAGGCTGGTGGAGTATGAACCCCATCTGCTCTCTCTGCCCGTGCTACCAATACTGACCTCTGCTAAGAATACAGCATCAGTGCACATCTGCTCCCTACCTCCACAGCTGGTCCCATTCTGAAATCTCAGCACAGCCTCACGTGGCTCCCAACCACACACCCCGTATATTAGCAGTTTGGGAGGTGCATCTCCCCTCAGTGTGTCATCTCTGGGCAGGGGGAAGGGCAAAATTAATTTATGTCTGTACGAACCCCGTACGTACATCTCCTTTTCTCTAAGGGAGTTTGCTCTCATATTTAACCTCTTCATCCTGCTGGCACTGGAGGCAGATGATGCAGTTTGTAGAGAGGTGCAGGCACTTCACTCTCCCCCTCCCCCCGGAATCTTCCTCTCACTTGTGGTCCTTGGGATTCACCCAATGTTTCTCAGAAAAAAAGACCTCAAGACAAGTATGCATTTAATAAGCAGTGAGACAAATAAGCTCCAGTTATCCCAGCAGAATTACAACACCAGAGAACAATTTTCTGCATTCCTCTGAAGGCCTGAAGGAACCCAATTGCCTGCTCTCAGCCTAAATAGGTACCAGACACCAAGCGCTCCATAAGCAAACAGAGCCCCCAAAGTGCAAAAATGAAATAAGTAAAAAGCTTCACATTACATATAAACCAGCCGTTTGCACCTTGTTATTAATGGTCTTGACTATGACCTTTAAACCCTGCCTTGCTCAGAGTCATGGATCTACAAGCCTTGGCACCCTCACAACAATTCCAGGACGAGGAGCAGGGAATAAACAACCCTGGGCCGCGCCGGAGGAGATGCGGGAAGGGAACCGGCCTGCGACAAACCTGGACCGCAAACCACTCCAGTGCAGCAGCCAGGGCTAAGAGGTGACCATCTCCACTATGAATTTGTCAACATAACCTCAGTGACCAGGGTTTCTGACAGCATGAAAAGTCCTGTTGCCACATACATTCATGCATAAAAGCCAGTAACGCATGCATCTATCCCCAGTTTCAAAGAACGAAGGGCTCACAGCGCAGTAAATAACTGCAAGAGGGCTCACTCCCTAGAGGATAATTCTGATGTTGTTTATAAGCCCACATGAACTGGAGTTGCGTCGAGCAGACCCTGTTACTCAGAAATATTTATTAGTCTAAACTGCCTCACCACTGCTTTAAGAGTTTTATTATTATAATAGCACCAGTAGCCAGTGGAAAGTTTTACCCCTTGAAAGCTGTTCAGTACCAAGTCACCACCTCCGGAGGAGACGACCCTAGAATCATAGAATCATTAAGGTTGGACTCGATGATTTTAGAGGTCTTTTCCAACCGTCAACCCAACACCACCATGGACCCTGCAGCACCAGTGGCTGGGGAGTGCTCTGGAGACATGCACGTGCTTGGCTTGCTCTTGCATCCCTCCCTGGGCAGCTGGTACCTGCCACTGCAGAGCTCTGGTAGCACCCACCGTACCGTTACAATACACTTGTACAAAGGGGCCAGTTACAGACTGAAGCCGTGGCAGTCACTCTTCCAAACTGATTAATTCCTCAGATAAAGTAGATACATAGGAGTAGTACACCTGACGGACATTTGTCAGGCTCAAAGGATTAGTGTGTCTAAACGACATCAAGTAGCCAATAGCATTTGGGTATTAACTTCCAAATACTTCATTTAAAGTCAGCCAACATTAGAAAGCTGTTTCAATAACAAGATAACAAATCATGCTTGTGTGATCTCTCCAGATGCATATGCAATAAAAGTCCTGATCCACAAAGATCTTCAGACACTTTTCATTAAAATCAGTGGTAAGATAGGGCAAATTCACACAAGAATTTAGTTGCCTAATTGCCTCACAAACAACAGCTTTACTATCTGTGATAACTTCCCTCTTTCCTTCCTTTCCTGTCTTTTTTGGAGATTACTTCTGGAAAAGTAAGAGGTTGGCAGGAAGAAATGCAGCATTCCTCTTCCTGGACATTCTGATCAAAAACTGATCTGTCATGACATGGTGAGACACTGCGAGCAACAAAAAAAAACCCAACAAACCAAACCCACCCCAAACTCAAATCCTGCCTAAATGAATCAAAGAGACTATAATTACCCTGTTTTACAAAAACACGTATTAGCATCAGGTATATAAATAAATGCTGATTTTAAAGTTCCTTGACTTTCACTGGCTACTCTGAATGAAATGAAAATTTGAGAAGTCTACTAACATCACATACAGCCTCGCGGAAAGGCTTTTGCCACCCCAGTGGCTATAAGGTCMCCCCAGTGCATGTTTCAGGGAAATGGCAACAATCAATGCTTATCTGTCCTGAGTCATAATTCTCATATATATATATACACACACACATGCATGCAACTTAATTGCATGTGGACCGATACGGTATTACCATGGTATGGATCAGGTGGTAAGTCCCTGCTCCTATATGGCAAATGAATGTTCCTATAAAGCATGAACAGTCCTGCTAGGAACTCATACAGAGAGCTCCTCCTTCCTCAAGAATTACTGGCACTTCTAGAGAGACAGGAAGATTTTCATTACATAGCCTGTTGCCAGCTATACTTTCAGCATAAGCCCATCCCCTTTCTGTTACTGTTATGTCAGGGGAGGACAGTGAAAGAAAGCAGCTCTTGGGATGATACATGGGAGGCAGTGCTTCATTTATAACCCCACACAAATGCTGGAAAATGTTCAACTTTAAAAAGCATTAGGTTGGTTACCTTATGGGCCCCTGCGGACCAAGAAGTGAAATTACATGAACACAACATATCTATTAATCACCACAATGATTCCACAGTGAGAAACAGCCCCAATGGCATACATTCAACTGGAAAGTAAGTTGAGAAAATTACCTACTAGTAGTTAGGCAACTCAAAAAAATTTGGTAGTACCTTTCTGTACGGCTCCTCTCTTGACTTCTCAATGAATTCAAGTATTTAACTTGGATTAAAGCCCAGCCAATAGAAATATACAGTGGAGAGTAACAATGGCATTTCTACCTAAACACGTGTGTTTCCTCTCAGCCAGAATTACAAATAAGCTACACTTCTATGAGATGCATAGGTGACTGTCTGCTTCATAGTACTTTGTTTACAAGGTAAAGAAGGATTGGGGGGGGNNNNGAAGAGGTAATTAAAAAAAAAAAAATCATTCTCAGTCTTCTGCATCAAGATAGATTACAGGTCAATTCAAATTAACCTGTAATTGATTGATTTAGGTATTATTTCAGAGAATAGAGTAGGCTACAGCAAGCTTCCTCCATCCAGGATTTAGAAACTAGAATAATTTACACCACCTTTGAAAGAAGCCATCAACGCCATGGCTTACATCAATCCTTCACAAAGATCAGTGAAGATTAAACATGTAAAATCTCCCTAGTTATTATGAGTAAGTATACGTGTTTATCTGTAAAATGGAAGATGATGGACAACTTTTCATGTGCTCAGAATTAGCATTTATCCACAAGCCTGTGCTATTTTTATCATTTCCACTTTTAAGAAGCCTTGGCTAACATGACTCTGCTTCCTCAATGCCAAGCAGCAGACCCAAATGTGAAAAAGCAGACATTTTCTCTAATGGGGGAGAGTGGAAATGGAGGTCACACCAATTACCTCAAACCACTTGGCTGCCACAGCCATCTTTTCACCCTTGCAGTAAACAAACCCTTGTGGCTGGTCCGTATATGAAGCAATTCCTTTGAAGAGTGCTCCACATCTCAGTTCTCTTCAAGTCTTGATATCAACAATGACAGTACTTTGGAATAACACTTGAAAGTTCAGGTCTCCCAAAAAGACTCCCATGCAGATATCACAATCACTTTTGGCAGTTTCAGAAACCATCCTGTTCTTCAAGGTAAAGCGGTTTGAAAGACAAAAGATGCACAACCAAATCTAAAGAAGTAACAATATGAAATAAAGTTTATACTACCATTTCCTTGCATAATGCAAGCTTATAGGATACAGAAGAAACAAATCTTTGCTTGCACACTATAATCTATATTAAACAGAC
This sequence comes from Phoebastria nigripes, assembly GCA_035582835.1. Lineage (NCBI taxonomy): Eukaryota > Metazoa > Chordata > Aves > Procellariiformes > Diomedeidae > Phoebastria > Phoebastria nigripes. Next base: position 911,768 of record JAYKAV010003266.1, on the reverse strand, counting down.
ACTTAAGAAGTCAACAAATTCAATGTGTTAAGAAGCAATCTTTTAATAAAGAAAGCAGAAGCATACTTTGCTGTTAACAAATATTTTGAAAAAGGCTTATAAAATTAAATCCAAGCCAATTATCTGGTGCATCTGCAGCTGAGAAGGAAGTGTCAATACTCCAAACATCTGTTCAGTTTATGTTCTCTCCTTTCTTACAGAGGAAGTATTAGCTTCCAGTTGTACAAGTGATTAAGAGAGCAATAAGGTATTGCTCAACAAAAACTATTTTCTTAGATGATTACAGACTAAGGCCAAAGAAGAAATTCATACGTTAAGCACCATTACCAACATGGAAGCCTGTCAAAGATACCAGTTTGAATAGCACAGCTTTCTTCYTTGTCCCCCATGTCTAGGGGTCAGTTAACCACCGGGGGTGAGGCTCGTGAGAACAACAAAACCGAACCATCATGGAAAGTATACTCCAGTCACACTGGAGTCAGCTGATGCCAGACACTGGACAGCAGGAGGACCTCGATGTTTTCCATAATGAAGCTGAAGGGTGAAGAGTCCCAAAGCACTGGAAGAAACAGAACACAACAACAACAAAAAATTAGCTCAGTTTCAAAACCAATGTCCTTTTACAGGCTCAAGGTATGAACAAAAAACCACCCTGTATCTTTCCCTCAAGGCAACAGAGCTATGATCCCCTCAGCACTGACACCATGAAATAGGCTTGTAGTAATCATTAAATATTAGCCAAGAAACACAAAAGAAGAAAAAACGCTCTGGAAGCCACGGCTCCAGCCTTGTCCACTCACCCCCTGCACCATCCACTCAGCTGGAGGCCAGAACGCTGGGAGCACTCACAGGCCACAGCACCCGCAGCACCTAGACAGAAGCAGGACGGGTTAGGACGGCGTTTCTCTGTGCTACGACTCTTCCAGCTGCTCTGAGCACTGCGCCTTCAGTGTTGAACAGACTGGGGAGGAGGGTAGTGTATTTTCTTGGATATTCAGGCATGGATTATTTATAGGTCATCAACTCAAACATGTGAAAACTGAACAGACCATCCACCAAGACCGGCCCGTGCTTCCAGACAGGATCCATATTCTAGATGCCATCTAAACAGTTCCAGAAATAAAGATTAGGCTAAAACAAATGGTGCAAACTCCCCTGCACCTTCTCAACCCATCCCCCAGGTATTCCGCTGGGACTTGTGTTATCCTCGTACAAACCCTCTTTTCATGAGGCAGCAATGACAGGACTCATTTACTTTGAGGGTTTTACTTTGGCCCTCCTGGCTTCTATCATAACCTCAAATATTACATTAAAAAGGCTTTTAAAACATAACATTCACAGCAGCGCAGGAGCTTTTCATTGCAGCTAGCTTCTTCCCTGCCTGTTTGTGTGTGGCACCTTCACATTAAGTGCATGAGTTAAGATGTAGATTAGAAAGGCAAGAAACCTTTGCCCTTGGCATCGACACTCAGCTGTGACAGGAAACTTCAGGCTTTTTTCCTATGAAGTGTAGAACCACTCACTACACATTGGCAGGGAAGTGCACATCTCCAAACTATACACATTTTCTCTTAGATAAGCAAAAGACTCAAGTGTTTATAAATATGAAAAGTTCAGCAGCTGGCTAAAAAGTTAATTCTCCAGTCTCACTTAATGAGCTTTGGGGAAAGTGGTAGGGGGATTTGTTCAGAAAGTAAAGCAGCGTGTCACAGAAAGCAGGACTTGCCAGACGGGGCTCTGTTTAGTCCTATTTTCTATCTCTAGATGGCTGCTATCAGCAAAATGGCAAGGAATCCTCTAATGGGGAGCTACGGAACAACCACAATAAGAAGTGTTTTCTCCTAATCTTGCAATCATAAAAATTAGCCAGTTTTTAATTTAAGTCCCATGACTTCTTTCTTTGTTGTGAAAATATCAAGCAATCCATATCAAAACACTTTCAAACATGGACTGTGTTAGGATTTTGTCCACTTCCCTGAACAAGGAAGTTGTTTTCAGTAGGATTCAGCAAGAACACTGCTGAAATATTTTTTCAGTACTTTAATATTAACTAATACTAGTCTATTCCAGTAGCATAACGTTTGGACATAAAAAACTGAGATTGATTTGCTTGGAAGGTAAGCATGTTGGTTGTTTTCAGGAACTTCCGAGAAGGCTATTTACAGTGCCTGCTGTCACTCTGCATCTCTAGGCTTCCTGAAGGCAGACTTCTCGGTGTCTTTATAAGATATTACAGAAGGAATTGTGCAACATCACTTTTGCAAGATGATACATAGCTACCCGGTTCTCCACCTATGTAATTATTAAAAAATAAAAATTCATACTGAATGGAAAAATAATCAGACCCTTTTGTCTGCAGTTTCAACAGAAGTTGTTTTATGTACCAGAATATTTTTCAGCTTGCTCAGTGAACTGTCTGGATTATTGTCATCCCTTTTGCGTCCTTCCTCCCTTCTGTCACTTACTGAGAAAATTCTGAACAGCAACTACTTAAGAAACAGAGCTGTCTCTGATGTTCAAGAACAGAGTGATTCTCCAAGAGATCAGAAATCTAGCTGAAACCAACAGCAAGGCTGAGCTCTTACCCACTGAGACCACTTGCACTCATACTGCAGGTCATATGGAGCTCTCTACCACTGCCTATTCCACTCTCCTCACCTGCACTGACTCACATGGTACATCTTTCCTTAGTCAAAGAATATTAAAAGTCCAAGTTCAAGAGAACTGATAAGCCACAGTTGGCTCTAACTGGATGTGCTGGGTTTGGTTAGGATAGAGTTAATTCTCTTCACAGTAGCTAGTATGGGGCTATGTTTTGGATTTGTGCTGGAAACAGTGTTGATAACACAGGGATGTTTTTGTTACTGCTGAGCAGTGCTCACACAGAGTCAAGGCCTTTTCTGCTCCTCACCCCACCCCACCAGTGAGCAGGCTGGGGGTGCACAAGAAGTTGGGAGGGGACACGGCCGGGACAGCTGACCCCAACTGACCAAAGGGATATTCCACACCCTATGGCGTCATGCTCAGCATATAAAGCTGGGGGAAGAAGGAAGGAAGGGGGGGATGTTCGGAGTGATGGCCTTTGTCTTCCCAAGTCACCGTTACGCAGGATGGAGCCCTGCTTTCCTGGGGATGGCTGAACACCTGCCTGCTGATGGGAAGTGGTGAATGAATTCCTTGTTTTGCTTTGCTTGCGTGCATGGCTTTTGCTTTACCTATTAAACTGTCTTTATCTCAACCCAGGAGTTTTCTCACTTTTACTCTTCTGATTCTCTCCCCCATCCCACCAGGGGGGAGTGAGCGAACGGCTGTGTGGGGCTTAGCTGCCTGCCGGGTTAAACCACGACACTGGATCCATAAACGCTAAGCACTTCTGCCAGCACCAGTCCCTAGTGCCTGCAAACCCTTCCACCTGTGCAAGACACAACGAAAATCCCTCTGGCGCCTGGTCCTAGGGCCAGGGAGCGCGGAGGCAGGACTGCCTCCCATTCCAGAGGGAGCCGACTCGCAGCCGGTGCCAGTGCTCAAGTCTCTGTTGATGGTCTATTACGCTGTATACATTGGAACTAGTAAATGCTTCATTGTGATTTTTGGCCACTTGGAATATTTTTAGCAATTTGCCAAGGTTTACCCTGTGATTTATTATGGAGGAAACAAACTCAAGCACTAACAAATGAAAATATGTAAACTCTGCCTTTTCAAGTCAATAGAAAGGTATTCAACTTCTTAAAACCCTTTAGAGGCATGCAGTCTGCTGTAGATTCAATTGCTGGAAACAACAGTTTGATTAAGAAGCAACTGAAATGTAATCTAAGTAGTCATATTTAAGTCACTTAGAGATTTATAGTGAAAAATTCCATATACACAATACTTTCCTAATGTCATTCCTAAAACTGTGTTCTAGATTTGTTGGAAATTCAACAATTCAACAATTTGTTGGAAATATATTTTGTATTGCTTTTTCAACTAAGGCCAAAGCACTCCAGGTATCTACCATCTAGAACTTTATTATCTCAAATTACTATATTTAATAACTATTATTAAATAGTTATAATAATAATAATACAATAATAATATAATATATATTATAAATTTTTATATATATTACTCAAATAACTATTTAATAAGTTAAAACACAGTATCATGAAAAAATACTTCAAATAATGAAATACACAAGAAAAAGATTTTCATTTAGAAAGCTTAAAGCACTGGAATTACCTGCAGATATATACACTAGATAGAGAAAATAATAATTGTTTTATTACGGTATTCTTGGGTGGAGAGGCGGGTGTCATTAAAGAGAAGGTAAACTTCCATTTTCAGTATGAAAATTCAACTAGATGCTACTGCCATAYACCTCCAGAACACAAGAGATAATGCTTTATAAAGTGTTAGCAGCCATCACAGCATTATCTATAGTTAAAATACTGAAGCAATCTATGAATAAAATTGGAAGTGTTAGTTTGACATTGAATATCATTGTTTCTTACAAGTTTTCTGAATGCTTCTGAAAACATCAGGAATGGGATCAAGAGTACAATAATCTAATAATTAAAATAAGGAAGAATATTAGTCATTAGAGTATGATTGGGAGTTAACATTAGTTCTATCTAAAATAACAGAATACTGGAAGATGGTATTTCCTTCTCAGCTGTCAATCTCAAGAGATTAATACAGAATTCACTTCTTGTCTGTTTATCTCAATACACAGTTTCCACTTTTGCCAGTATTAAGTTAGCACAGTGAGTGGCAAGAACTCCTTCGTCTGTGCCTGCCACCACTGTGACTTGGTTGGTGGAATGATGCGGCAATATGCATGCTTCTTGATCATCTTTTCAGCTGAATAGACACTATCCATCCATTCCTATAGAAAATAAGTGAAATAAACACACTGCCAAATGACCAAACCCTGGGAGTTTTTTCCCCACATTTGGACATGTCACTTGACATTCAAAATGCCAGTATGCAAAGCCAACTAACTCGTACAAAGTCTTTTTTTGGTTCAAGAAACCCAGCAGAGAGAACTTCACCAAGCAATTCTTTGTTAGCATAACATTTGACCTTGTATCTCTTTGGAAATCATACAACTTTGCTAATGCAGTCCTTACAGAATTAATCAAGCAGATAGTTAGACCCTAGTTACTATGAACCCAGCCAATTATGAGCAGCGCTGAAATTTGTCACTGGCATGTCCAACTACATTTTCCAACATAAAGATCAACAGAACTGTGTGGAAATGAGGCCCCACTCTCAGGCCTGCATGACTTGGATGCTGTAGACTAGAATCGCTAGCAAAGCCAATGCTTTTAGGAACAAAGTATTCTTAAGAAAAAAGGCTTACCTCCCAGGTCTCCATTACCTGCTGCATTAAAACAGCAAGAAAGCATAACACCTTTCACCCTCTATTTTGACTAGCAAAGCTAGAATAAATGATCCACTGAGAGTTCAGAGCTCTTTATTTGCCACTCCACTCTACTGCATGAGATCCACAGTTCAATAAAAGCCAAATATAGTGCATGGCTTAGTTTGAGAAGTGGGGAGGGTAAGCTGCCTATGCAGTTTCTCCCTCTGTCAAAGTAAGACAGCACAGCTTTCAGCGTCCAGGGAAAGATGACAAAGTTACAGCCAGCAGCAATATTAACAGATAAGCAAGGAAAAGAAACCCTAAAAAGAGCAGGGCAGAGAGAAGGAGAAAGGACATGGGCACAGAAGGCACCCATAASAACAAATGGCTCAACAGCAGACATATTTAGATATATTTGAAGCAGCACAGATTAGAAATGTATCTAGCTAAAAGCCTGACTGCCATYGTCAAGTCCAATTTCTATCCTTGAACAGGTACTCAAATGACAGAACTGTGGTCACTGAACATGTTCTCCATCCAGTAATTGGAACCAGATGAGATATAAAACCATTGGTCTAGTTCCCAAAAGGTAAGTGACAGCTAACTAACTTCTGAACCTGGCTTGGAAGTTAACAGTTACGTTACCTCTGTTCTCATCCATTCCATTCACATCATGCTACTAGTTTCCAATGCTCAGCAAGAGACCTGTTTTTCCTGCAGTCCAGCCTGCCTTTTACTCACTTCTCAAAATCTCCAGTCAACAAATTTATTTTTTTGAGGCGCTCACACTGCAGTCTTCCACTTCTATGAGAATAAAATCCATACTCAACACAGTGCTCTGTGGCAAAACTTCTCTGGTGCTGAAATGCTGCTCTCTCACCGTAAGAGTACAAATTAAAGCCATGGTATGTTATAGTTAACAGTTCACCTTCTTGTCAAAATAGACATTTTGCCCAGATTTCAACAAGTGTTTGTCACTAACTAGATTCTTACAAGAGGAGATAAAATAATTCATGCCCCGCAAGCACGAGACTGACTAGAGCCTACTTCACCATGGACCTCAAAACTCCCAAAGATCCCACAAATTACCTAAGTAAGCCCCATGACAGAGACAATACTTACAGCTTTAGCAAAAATGACCATCAGCTCAGGGAACTGGTGCGTGAGGAGGGCAAGCATTGCTGAAAAGGAACATAGGCCTGCTGTGAAATGGATGAAAAAGGGAAGTTCCTTCTGTGGGTAAACGGAGACTTCGTGAAATGCTGAAAGGAAAAAATGAAGAATATTGACATTTGATAATCGAGGACAGTTTTCTGAATTATTTACACAGTCTTGTAACTCAGTTCTAGACTTTCAGAAGYAAGTGTGGACTCAAGACTATTTTGCAGCACGTTAGGTTCCAGTACTTAAGCTTCTCAAAAAATTTTCCCCTACATTAAATGCTTGTCTTCATTATTAATAGTCATTACATCTTTCTCTTCCCAATCTTCTTTTTCACTTGCATGGGCTTTATTTTTGAAGCATTTCATCAGGGTTAGTTTTTGGTACCTACTCTTTTAACAGGACAGAGGGAAGAACTGTAAAATTCACAAGCTGTCAAAATTACCTAGACCAATTTAAACAATTCAGGTGTTTTCAACCCTCTGAAGCATTAATCCTGTTACCTGAAGAGAACAGCACATCTCCCCATCCTGTAAGAAGCTCAGCACGTACAAAACAACCATCACGTTACATATACATGCAAGGTAGCTCCTTAATACTTTTCAAAGATTTCTGGTTGGTAGGCTACAGTAATTTTTTTCAGAGCAGCTGACAGAGTAGACCTCAGAGAAAACAGTACCAGGACTAGGTTATAAATTCTGTACATAGCAGCTCCTTGCAATTTCCAATCTATGGTAACAAAATCAAAAGAAGGTGATTAGACAGGCTAAGGGCTGGCATATGGAGCTTTCGGCACTCAAGACACTACTACTGGTTTCTAGCTGAGGACCTGTTTGGTGAATTTGCAATTACTTACTGGCTCTGAATACCTGCAGCTCTGACTTTTATCCAATGATTTTGAAGGGTTTTTAAATGAAGAAAAAAATAGTTTCTATAGACATAAGTAATTATGAAAGGGCTGCATACTTCTTGACAAGCCATTTTTAAAATCTAACAAAAGCCTCAAAATTTAAGTAAGCCTTTTCGTATAACAAGAAAATACAATTGTGTTCATTTTTAAACTGAAGTCTGAGGAGGAAAAAGACACTTTACCCTTGCAGTTACTCTTTCTGAATGCGGCACATCAAAGCTACCATTATAAGAGCAAGCCCAGCAAAAGTGGCTTGTGCTGTTGCAACTCATTAATGGCAAAGTGCTTGGGTTTTGTTTTGCTTTTAAGTATATGATTTTGGAGCACAACTAAGTAGAACATTTGGAGTTCCATGTCTAATGCCCATCAGAGATGTTTAACATTATCCCAGAGATTACCAGTTCACCTTCTTAACAGGCAACCAGCCCTGCTAGGCCATGATACAGTATGATAGTAACACACTCCTATTTACCGACCAAAGAAACCACTTGTCTACTATGGAACACTGTTATGCTCTCATACTATGTAGAAACTCAACCTGATTCTTAAAACATGGAGCAATGTAATTTAGGAAAGGTCCCAACATAAGTTAGGAAAGTGTGGAAAAAAAAAATAGGAAGGATTCTTTTTGCACTAGTTTTTCCCTACACTGGGCAATTAAAATCATATCCAAAATAGATAAGGACAACTAAAGGTAATTCTATACATTCACAGCCATTTGAGAATTGTTACTAGTCAGACCAATACAGGATTTTTGAATCATTAATTTGGTCAACATTATTTTAAATAGATWAATTTAAAAAAATTAAGTGTCAAGATTTCTCAAGGAAATACTGCAATAAAAGTGTTAAGATGATTTTATTTATGGGTAGTTTTATATTTAAAACACAACAGGAATGCGTGAGTGATTGTGTTGAAATATCTGCATGTGCTGGTGTTTAATTATGTTGGGAAGTCTACAATTTAGGGTTAGTCGCTAACCAAGGAATTCCTTGTGCAATATCCTGCATAAGTGAGAAATGAGTAATTTAAAGCAGTCTGGGGGCAAATTTAAATTACACATTTTAAATATAACTTCAGGCTTTTAAATAGAAACACGTATGTGTAGTTTTCCTTTTCACAGCTGTGGTCTCAGTGGGTCTGGTGGTGCTTTTGCAGTAGCCCTTTCCAGTCCCGTGGGACTTGCATTTCTTCATGATGTAGAAATTCACCCCCAAAGGAATTCTATTAACATGTACAATTAACAGTCCAATTCTAATCTAAATTAATGCTATTTTCCTAAATATGATGAGCACAAGCCCTAATGATTTAGTTTGTTTGCCTTACCTAAAGAAAAAACATGTAGGCTTATAATTGCATAAAGTAATCTTGAAGTAATTGGCAGCTGGAGAAGACTGACTTTTCAGTGTCAAGTGTTAGTATAAATCCATAAAAATACCTACATGGATAAAAAGTTCCAGGAAGCCTACTGTCCAGCAGACAAATATGTACCAATGAATTAATGACAGAAAACAATACATATTCTATGAAGCTATAGATTAACCAAGGATTCTCTGTAAGATCACAGACAGGTTCTGCTAGATACCTGAATGCAGAACTGGAACCATTCATTTATTCCTTGCTAAAAGGAAACAGCTCCTCTACAACACTAGTAAAATCCATGACTTCTTTTAAAAGAAGTAATTTAAAGAACTGGTCCATTTTGTTCTTCTCAAAGTTGGCCAAACTTAGTCTGAATGTACCACACACAGACTTCATCTCTGAAGGACTTAAGTTATTACAGAATCAAGCTAACATTTACCGCACACACACGTCAAATGCTTCAGGATCATTTGGGAGGGACATCAACAAATAGCTCAATCCCCTTCACAGGAAGCTCAAACTAAAAAAATCACAGTAAGGTAAATACAGAATACCACAAACTGAACATGTCCTTAGCTTATGTTTTATTATCATTACTGCTTAGAAAYCACTTACTTGGCAACAGTTCTCTGTCTGCTGTTTCTGTGCAACTCGGATAGGGATAGAAAAGATGACCTTTCTCTAATGGGTATGGGATCATCCTAAATGCTGAAAAAAGTGAGTGACATTAGATCTGTATCTAAACCAAGTGACCAGCTTCTCACAAAGAGAACCAATCGTGTTTGAGGTGAATAAAGGTAGAGAGATTAGTCTACTGTACAGGAAAAAAAAAAAGCAAGGAGAGATACTTACTGCCTTCCCATGTACAGTGTAGCAGATTTAGAGCCCCTTCTATCCTCTTCCAGTGCTGGAGGTGAAAAAAAGCATATGCTACTGCCTCACTGTCCCCTCGTTTCAGAATATGCTCTGGAGGTAGCACTAAGCTTTTCATTTCTAGTAAATACTGAAAGTAAAAATGGAAAGCACACTTGGTTACATGGAATATTCAAAAATCTTTAATTGTGGAACACAAATGATCATTTGAGGTATAACTGAGCTTATCACACAGGGGCCAACTTCTACCTGTTGAAGAAACAGCCCAATCCTGACACAGTGCATACAGCCTGCACTCGCATGGGAAGTGAAAAGCGGCAAAACACACATCTGCGTATAAGACTCTTAAATTGGGGTTTTCACACACAAAATACCAGGAAAAAAAAATGCATCTTCAGTAAGGCAAAATAAAAATACATTCTTATGGAATATACATAAAGTATAATGCCACAGGTACAATAACAATGAGCTACACATTTAGGCCAATAAAAAAAAAAAAACCCAACGGTATTTTTGCTTATCATTTAATCACTGAAAGTTTCAATGTAGGAGGCTAAGTACTTGTTAGCTCTCAAGTATGAGTAGCAAACCAGAAAGAGTCAGTATGCTAACCAGAGGAAGAATACTAAACCAAACCCAGGAAAATCTTTTTTTAATGTGATATTGCTGGACTACCACAAAGTATCTCTGTTTTCAAATTTTTTTCAGTTTCAGCCTTCTCCCTACATCAGCAGAATATCTGATGCACAGAAGGGTCAAAGAACACAAGGATTAATCATTTTCCATATCCCTTGAAACACAGGACATGCAATTTTGTTTTCTGATGGTACATTAAAAGACGACAGGTATTCATTTGAACTTAGTTTTTAAAAACAGATAAGTAATTTTTACACGAATGAAATGACAGTTTCAGCTCTAGTATTTACCTGTGAGTTGTTCTCTCCTAGCATATAGTGTCTCATTCAATAACAGCCAAAGTTAATCCACATCTTTGATCAATGTAGCTGGCAATTCCTTTGACTGTCTCCCAAAGTGTAAGAATGCAGCTGACTCSACGATTTATTTCAGCAGATGCCACAAACTATGAGATTATTTACTAATCCAGTTTGAGGACTTAACTTTTCCCATTCAGATTCTTGAAGGAATGTAGGAGGGGTTGTGCCCTGGCCAAATAAAGCACATTTACTGCCTGGCTAGGTTCTTCTCTTAGTGCCTTGGGCCTACACTCCAGCGGGTAATATTCTTGCTAATCCCCTCTAATCCTCTTCAATTTTTTTTTTTTTTTTTTTTTAACACAGTAAAGGATCACTCACACAGGGCTGCTGTGGGAAAATGGTCTCAAATATCTGACCCTTGACCTGACTCCTCATGCTCTCCGCAGTGCCCACTTCTCCATTGTACTAACTGCGCAGAGAGCAAGGGAATATCAACGCAGTAGTGATGATGAAGCCCCACTGCAAGTATTGCCACAACATGCCAATGTTGAACTCCACGCTTTGGCTGTCTCTGCGCCTATGTTACCACATAAACAGAAAAATTCCACAGTCTGGTAGGTTTTCATGTCCGTGTTTAACCATAAGACAGGCAAGGTATCAGAACTGAAAATATCTTGGGTTTTGCAGATTTAAGAAAGTCTTTCTACACAATAAAAATTTGTAAGATATTCAGAAGGTGATGGGAAAAGATTGTTTCATACATTACCAAAATGTAGTTACAGATCTCTAATTTGAAATGGCTTAGGAGTACCAGTTTTCTAGCACTGTAAAATGCCCTCCTAACTTCCCAAACAAAACCCGTCCTTGTAACAGCATAACTCAGAACAAAGAGAAACAAATATTATTTTATTTTCCTTATGCAAAATGATGTTATGTGCAAAGACAACCACTTTCATCAGATGCAAGAACAAAGGGATTTCTACTTTACATACTCATTTATTTTTAGTCCATGGGACAGAACAGACTGCAAATTCAAAACCCAGATTTTCTTCCCCACTAGTCCACTGTAACCCACTGGGCAAGTTACTTCACTTGTTTGTGCCCTTGTTCACTTGTTTGCTTTGACTATGAGCATTTCAGAGCTCTAGATAGCCAGCACCAATAAAATTCTGCCCTGCCATCTAATAAATTGGTGTTTCAAGGCAATATTGTAATTAAAAAAATCATGAAGAAGACTGGATAGGTATACAATTAGAAGAGAAGATCAAATTACTGAAACCTGGAATCAGTTTCCGTTATTGTCTGTAGAACTATGGAACATATTTTGCAAACAGCCTGTTTGAAATGATATCCAACTTCTTCAAAAAGGTACATGAGGCTCCTGAAACAACTGAAGGATATACAAAATAAAAGAACTTTCAGATAATGATAATGCATTATAATCTTCTTCCCCTAAAGGCAGAGGCTAAAGAAAAATCTGTCTGAGACTGTCTGAAATGAACTTGCTACGCTCTTGATCAGTCATGCAAACAAGCAGCAATTTCTCCCAGCAATTAGCTTTCTCAGTGCACATTCTATTAGATTGGACAGGCAGACAGAATAGAGCGGCTGGATAATTCAAGCCTTCACAGCAATAGTCATTCGGACTCCATGATCATTTGCAGAGGATTAGGTCCAGGACTAAGCCAACCTTCTGCATTCAAGGTTTCAAACTGAATGCATCACAATACTAGTACAGTAAAAAGCAACGTAAGATTTTATTTTCACCCAATGCTCAGTGGAATCCATATCTTGGCCACTTCAAGTAATGCCAGACATTAAATTAAGAGTCAGTATTGCTACAGGCTGTAATCTTGTTTACACGTGGTTGAAGAAAATAAGTGACTGTAGAGCTTTCAATAATCCGAGTTCTGGAGCCATGCTTGGAAGCACAGCAGAAAAAAGTATTTTGAAATACTATGAGTGGTTATTGTTTGGAGAACTTAATTTGGCTTCAGGGATTTTAAATATCTAAATTTATATTTATTAATGCTTAACCTTACCCAACAAAGGGCCTTCATTAACACATTACTGGATTTTCCAATGAGTTATAAAATTCTGAGTATAAATTTTTTGTAAAAAAACCCAGTTTAAACATCACCTATTGCAAACAACTAATTCTGGCCACCAAACACGTACGATACAAATACTAGTGTGTTGAACAACTCAGCGGCTGGAGTTATAACCATCTTCAAGAAAACATGGGGCTAGAAAGGCTCAAATAACAAGATGATAACATAATACGACTTCTTTCAGAAGACAGTAAAAAGCGGTCCAATAGGAAATAAAATACTCTTACCTTTGGAACATGAGGGTTAAATTCCACAGCTCTGTGAATTGCTTCCACAGCATTAATTTCTGCTGTACTGAGCCCTCTTTTGGAGGCAGTTTCTGGGGAGAACCTGAAGGGAAAAACCCATGCTGAGCAAAAGTAAATAATAAATGCTAACCAGGTGTTTATTTGCATTGTAAGCTTGGAGTTCATTAAAAATTGACTGATTTATCAAGATAGATAAACAAACCCTTCTAGGAGACAAATATTCATGTTAATTTCGGTATCTTGACTGTCATCCATGTCCATATGACAAAGTTATGTTTAACTTTTTGAAACTTCATGTCAATCACGTAAGGTAATTGAGTGCCCAGTCTTTCATAAGATTGTTACAACATCATGTACTCAGAGGTAAAGCTAGAATCAGCTGTGCAAATAGACCAGAATGAAAGTGAAATGCCAGCATGAACTATCACAAATATCCTGCACCCAATCCACAAGACAAAGAACTGCTGAACATCACAAGCATGACACTGAAAACAAAATTTATACAAAAGCACATGTGCGTACACGGGCTCATGAAAAACATCTTCACCTGTATTAACTTTATGGATGCTTAAAAGAAACTTTAAATTACGTTTAACTACACACACACATATATATGTATATACTTAACTTGCTCTTAGAAATGTAACTGCTACATATTGGATTTAGACCTTTTTAGTTCATATTTGACAGCATAACCCAAGATAAGCAACAAACCACTGTTTTCATAAATGTGCTTGCTTACCTTTCTGAAACGGCTCTGGCTTTTAACAGGGCTGCTGTGTAACATATTGCTGCCGATTTTGGAAGACTGATATCTATGATAAAATAATTAAGCTGTAAAATTCTAAGACAAGACAAACATTTTAAACCCACATCCTTTGAGCTTAAAGATTTTTACTTGGGCAGACAATGAATGTAACATCTGGAACATTTCAGCTATGATTAGAAACTTTGAATTTCTTTGCACCGTCTTCTTTCTGGTCACCAGTCAGTCTCAGATTAAAAACTCAGAGTTGTAGTTAGGTGGTAAAGAGTAATTTTTTCTTCTAAACATACGAAGACACTGAAACTGAATTCAAAAAGAAATGCATGTATAAATACACACTTAAGAACAGTGTACTTCTCCTGTATTATGTATTTAAACCATGAAGGTTTAAAATAAGCTTCTAATCTTTACCTGATTTTGCAACTGTACATTAACACAGAGTTTTACATAATACTGAAAGAGAGACTGACTARAAGGTGACCAAAAAAATTACATTACAGACAGGTAGACAAATTTTAATGAAAATGCAATTTCCATTCTTTTCCAATTCCATGGGGAAAAATGCTATTAGTTGTAGGTTTTGTAGAATATCTGAGGCCAAGTTTGAGCTGACAATTATAGATTAGAAGGTTAGCACTCCACAGTACAAGTTTACTTTAAAAGCAGACAAAGTCTGGGGTCTAATTCCCAAGTACCATGTTGTGTATAGTCAGATGGCTCTTGCTTTTTTTGTAAATCCCATCCTGGGCTTGTCCATCACTTACTAGAAGTCTGGCTGTCGTGTCAAGCAAAACACAGGGGCGCTACAGAGAATTTGAAGCTCATACTCATTTTTCCAGATGCTTAGAAAAAAATAAGCAACCCTTTCTTAAGAAAGTGTCGCAATTCCTGATGTTAACATAAAGAAGCACCAGGAAAACAGCAAATGGTTTTGTTAAATTAATAAGAATCCACACAGAAGAACATGGACGGCCAAGTAACAGGAGCAGGCTGCTAGGGCGGCCACGCACAAGGGGCACAGAATTTGGGCAAGAATATCATACTTTCAATTCCCTGAAGCAATAAAGAACAGAGACACAAGASAGAACATACCGACTTCACAAGGGCAGGGAACGATTGCCACAAAATACTGCTTCTATGTCCCTCCATTCTGAAGATGATTTAAGGGACAGCTTTGACAGCAGCACTTTGTACACTAATGATGTGGGCATTATCTAGGTGGCAAAACTCTGAGGACAATAAGAAAGTAAGTATATATTTTATTAACCTTTATCTAGACTTGCACAACACCTGAAACGTGTTAGTTGAGATGGTAAGTGAAAGCAAACTACCGCCATTTAATGGACCAAAGCTTGCATACCACTAATCTCTGGCAAGCAGTATGCTTGCACGTTGCCAATCTCTGGTGAGCAACCTCAGTATTACAGAATCACAAGGCCAAGCCTGGAAGATGACAGAAGGGAAAACTACCTTTTCCAGCTTATTTACATCAATTACTTAGGGGGCTATGTGCTGACTGAAAAAGGATGATGAATTTAGGCATAACTAGGGATCTAGAAGAGATTAAAAAATTAAAATAATCCTTGAATTGAAGCAAAGTGAGCTCCAAGATTCCTTTACAGATTAGAAGTAACTTAAAAACATAAAAAGTAATTTGTATGCAATTTAGCTTGCCTAAATTTGACCTCATCATTCAAAACAAAAAACTTGACTTGCACTCCGGAAGTGCCTACTTGTTGCCGATGAGGGGAATCTAGTCAACTAGCTGAGATCATGGGTAGACATCTGCTTTTGGACAGGCACACCTTGCCCGCCTCACCTATACTCTTATACGAAAACACCAGTATTTCCCAATAGGCATCACTTACCATCATACTTTGCTAAAACTGCCTGGACATCTGCATAAGCCTGTAACTCCAGTAGTGCCTCCAGGAGGTTTTCATGAATATTCAGCATGCTGAGAAGTGGAAACTCTTTCATCAACTGCAAATCAGTAAAAAGAAATAAATTAAGCACATACAGAATTGCACTTGAATCCCTGAAATACTTAATAGAAATCATGACAATAATTTAAGCTTTTCCAATGTTCTGTTCTTTCACAGTGTTAGAAACTGGCACATAAGCAGCATGAAAAGAATCGCATCATTTCTACCTTACTTTTTTCCTATATTCACCTACTGGAAAATAAGTATACTGAGGTTCCTACAAGACGCTCTCAGCCCAAATTTGCACAACTCCCACAGTGAGTTGGTTTGGTCAGTAATATTTTCCTATGAAAAAAGAACTTATGATACACCTTGGGCAAGTGAAAGAAAAATGACGATGAAGTCTAAAGTTGGCTATTTTGACAAGTTAGTCGCTGAGTCAAGCGTGAAGCAAACTGGACAACAGAACTGTGAACATATGACATTATGTAAAAATCTAAAACCTACATGTAGGAACCAAAAGAACTGTTCTCAAAAAAAATCATGAATCATGATGTGCAAATCTCATTGGAAAATAATTCAATTAGATTCATTATGATGCCTAGAAAGGAACTTTAAACCATTAATTTGGACAATGTTACTGAAAACAACAGTTGCTTACTTTTTTTTATTTTTACTTACATCTCTCATCATTTTTACTGCTTCTCGTATTCTTCCAAGTTTTCTTGCACACATAGCAAGTCTCCTTTTCACATATACCAATACATTGGTGTCTCTTCCTGATTACAAAGACAAAAAAAAGTCTATCAGTTTCAATCCTTCCCTCTCTCTCAAAACAAACAAAAAAAAACCACACACCAAAAACCCCACAACCTTTTTCCTAACCACGTGTAAAAGCATAAAGTAATTACTACTGCTGTCCCAACCAAGGCCCATCTAGATGAAGGCCAGTAACTTTTAACTAGGTTAAATGGCAAAAAAATTCTGTTTTTTTCCAAAATGTTGGGTGGACTAAAAGAAGGTGCTACTGACACACTCTTAATTGCTTCATTAGTCTGCTCTACCTATCCAGCTTTCCAAAACAATAATGTACCAAGCCTCAGCGAGACAACCCATGATGCATACACAGCATAACTGCCACTTCCTAAGTTTCATTTGGGTACTACAAAAGATCACACAGCACACCATGCATAAGCATAGCTAAAATAGTAGGAATTGGGAATCAAACTAGAATCACTAATTATAACTTTAGCTTTACATTTCTGCTCACACAAAAACAAGAGTTTATGTGATTCAAAAGTGCTTACTCAGCTGTGCTTCGTGCTGGGGACTTTGGGAATGGCAGTTCTGAGACTTTCTGTAAATCATTTCTCCTGCTTTCAGAGCCTGCTTGAAATACTTCTCAGCATCTACGATAGTTGTTGCTTCTTCCTCAGCCAGGAGGACATATGCAGTGGCACAACTGTAATAACGAAAAAAACCCACTAATTATTCTGAGGGACAAAGTTTAGTATTTTTTGAGTAAGTGTTAGAAGCATTAGAAATGGGCAGTTTTCACTTATGTTTAATATCTAAGCATTGACAATATTAAAGTACCAAAATATTGACTTGAGTTCAAATGGCGAGTGTCAGGAAAACAGAAACCTCTTCCATTTTACAGAACACACACACACATTTGGAGAAAGAACAAAAGAAAGAATTGTAACAGCAAGTCAAATTATTTTCCTTGAAATATTAAAAATGCTCTGGTAATTGGAGAGGTTTTTTTGTGTTTGGTTTGCTTTGCTTTTTTAAAACCAGGAGGTTTTTGCAACTGACAGCCTCATGTGCAATTCTCATAGTCACAGAAGTCCCGCTTAAGCTATTCAAAACTTTGCTAAAAGTAAACTATTAGAAAAAGAAACTGATAGTGTGCTTAATATCACTCAGCTTAATCTTTCACACTAGAAATACAGCAATTGAACTTATACTCTAAACTTACTCATTGTTCAACTCTAAAGCTTGATACGCTGCTTTAATCCGGGCTTGAGGGTTTCTCTCTCGCCATGCTTTCTGCATAACTGTTGCAAAAACATTGAAAGGCTGGTGAGGGACAGAGACACCGGCAAAACACCTGGGAGCCAACGGTGCTGCTTATGCCTCAGCTCTACATTAACATTCACTTCCATTTTGCAAATTCCTGTTTGCTATATAATTGTTAGAGGGAAGAGTAAACAAGTGTTTTAATTCGAGCATGAGTTTCTACCACAAGCAGCAGAATCTTGCAACTTCTCATTACACCCCAAATTTAATTTAAGAAAGCAACACCACCAGGAAGATTATTCACTGACCATTTAAGAACTCCTACACTGAGAAGCAAAGACAGCTTACATAACCAGGCAGATGTACAATTTCTAAATTGCTACAGATTTTTGGAAACATTTCCCAAGACCTGCTGAAAGCTTGGCAGGAGTAATTGTTAAATACAGGCTCTTGCACAGACCTGCACAGAATTTTAATTTAAGCTTTCAAACAGAACTTCAAAGARAACAGTGATAGAGTAAGCTGTGTCTTGCACAGGTATAGAGTCATACTTAAGTATTTTGACAACTACCAGATCATAAAGGGTTAAAAAATTTCTTTTTAAATTTACAAAGCACATTTGAGTGGCATAACATGGCACAGCCAATTCAAGATATACTGTAATAATTTATCACCTTATTAGAAAGCGTTCTAGGAAACAATTAAAAAGGGTGAAATCTATCTATTCAAAAGGGTTGTTTGAATTACAACTTGAATTCAAAATTACCGTCAGATAAGGAGCAAACAAAAGTTCAATGCAATGACTTTAAACCCCTCCCCACTATGCTTCCATTAGGGAAAAATGGAAATCCCAAACTGAAAACTAACTTCTAGCAAAAGAAAAACAACGTACTTGGAGCTACGATTTTCTATGCAGAATAATAGCTTTCACACTAAGTAACAGTTCTGAAAGAACTCCAAAACCTTACGTTTATGGAGTTACGTATCTGGCCTATCTCAAGTACGATAAGAAAACTGAAGAATCTATACATGTTTCTTTTGGAACAAAACCTTCTGCTGTCCAGCAAGAATAACGTGGAAAAATGTTTGAGTTTTCTTTTGGAAACAAAATATTAGTCTTGGCTTAGTAAGCGAGACAATACACTCCATTTGTGAAACAAAAACACATCGTTCATATCAAGCATGTCACAGCCAGCTGACAAGTAACGCTTCCGGAACTTGACAAATTGACAATAGTTTGCACCCAGTCTGACAATAACCAGGTAGAGAACATTTTCTGCACTAAACATGTGGAACACAACAAAAAAATTCTGGAGACTGCACTATTCATTACTAAGGTTTAAATGAGACCACATCTTTGGCTGTTGGGAATACAATCCAGGTTTCCAATACCGTGTTGTTTATTTTTTGAAAAGTGTGAGATCTTAAAATATGTCAGGATCCTGACAGCATCAAAGTCAGTAGAGAAAGCACAAGGTAAGAAAACATCTTTTCACTAAATACATCTATGAAACCTCCTTAGTAGTTGAGAAAGGCTATCATTTCACAAAATATTTGACATGATAGCTTGCGCTACCTTGAAATATATTAAAAATACCCACTTTACACTCTCCAACAGTTATATACCTTATGCAGACGACATTGGTACCTGTATCTGAAGGCCGAAGGGCATCTGTATCACAGGTGAAAAAGTTTTGATGATCTTGAGCAGACAAATTCATGTCATAGTATGTAAGAGGCTCCTTCCCAGTCACCCACATGTATCTTAAATGGGAGAAATTTCAGTAAGAGGCACTCCTAGTGAATAGTAATGCTGATACCAAGGGAGATACCTGATGTGCCTAACAACTGAAGCTAGTGCAAAACAATTTTATTAATAAAAGACTGGAGCTACTAACCAGAAGTTTTCAAGTACTACTGTTCCATAATCTGTACAGGTTGCCAGAAGGCTTCCTGCAGAGGGGAAAAAAAGTCTTTTTGATCCTAAAGTTCTAAACAACTTGGGAACTGGCTTCCTAGGAAGCAGCTTTTCCTATGAAATAACACAAGGAGACTTACAATACAGCCGTATCAGTTTAATAAAAGAGAATTTAGATTCAGAATCACTGTCTCAACCTCTGAATAAAGTTTTTCTCCTACTTTACTCTCAAAAAAACTGATGATGTTACAGTACTATTTGCATTCTTAACACTGAAACTGCCAAAGCTTGGATAGGTGCCTTTTAAACACAGGATTGGCATCAATCACCCCTATAATCTTGCAGGTCTCGGCTGTCTCCTGATATTACTAGCACAAGCTCTGTGAAGAAGTCATGTGTATGCCCCCGATTAATTTTAAAAATATGCAATGGAAAGTAAGATAATTAATACCTGCTATACTCTGCCCCTCTGAAAAGATTGAGAGGATTTCGCCACACTTTGCACTCTGGGGGGGGAAAAAAAAAGTACTTTTGGAATTAAGAGCACAGGAAATACTACCTTGACTTTAAAATGCAGTAATGCAAATGCAGTTTTACTTTCAAAAGCTGCTTTAATTTTATTGTTATACCACCTGAGCACGATCATACAATCTTCTTCTCCCTAAACTTCTGCTATCCCACAAATATTTTTGCTCCCCAACATTGCTGGGGTATGAAAGCACACGGTGGAAAGATTAAACACTGCCATTTACATTCACGCAATGTTTATCTTGTACATATTCAGAATAGTAAATATCTAATGTTACTGAAACAGTTTTAGCTAAATGTGTAATATCTTTTCTAAATCATATTTTTAATAATGAATGTTTTAGATCAAAGATGCATTATTACTTAGTTTATTTTTACCATTATTAATAAAATGCATTGTAAGATGTAGGCCTTTCTCCAGTTCTTACAAGCACTAATGCAGAGCCAAAGTCATTTAAAAGCCAGTTCATGTGAACCAGCCGCCTTGAAGCTTAAGGGAAACTGCTGGGACACATTAACAATCACCTGGCATATTCTGCCTGCTTGTGTCATTCTCTCCAGCCGAGAACGCTGCTGGTGCTGGAGGGCTGTTTTCTACACCACCGATGAGGGGCCTCAAATGACTCACAGAAACCTGCTCAATGAAAGACGTGCCGTATTTTCGGAAATGCCACCACTCAAACACCTGTCACAGGAGGAAAAAAGCACCACAAATTTCCTTAGGCAACACCTAACTTAAACGTCAGAGATGAAGAGCCAATTGTTCACAGCTAGTACATCCCCTTGCAAAGGACTATAGATGGAACTTATCTACATACAAATTAACACTAATTATCTGTTTTGGCCTGCCTTGTCATGCAGGATCACCCACATAACATGAAAGTGATTGGAAAAAAAACAGTAAAATTTTAGTCAAACGTATGTTCCTCCCTCCCCAAGTCATTAGGATAACTTCTAAACCCTTTCAGAAAATGCTTTTATAGGGAAACCGTGCATAGAAGCAAGAACCTCAAGACAGGTGCAGTTTTTTCATTTCACAAAAATAATCTAAAAGAATAAAGCACAAAGTAGACAGTTAAACTGACCTGTTCTGCCATTCAGAAAAGTCCAAAGAAGAAAGGCTGAATTAACAGCAACCAAGTTCACTTACCAGAAATTTTGGGTCAAAAATATTACCATCTCTCTCTTTGAAGCTATTGAAAATACCTGCATATCACAGTCATCAAGCACTATACCATACTGTCAGCCGTGGACCAACTTATCTGAGTATTTTCATTAGCACACCGAAAGATGTGATGTTAAGACAAACGGTATTCTTTGTTAAGAAGCATTACTATAAATACTGGCTGACCAATAACCACTTTTTTCTCTTAAGAGCAAACCTACGTAAAAGAACTATCACAAGCAGAATCCATCTCTTTATATGACTTTCCTCAAATCCTTCAATTAAAACCCAAGCAACATTACTTACAGCAAGTTGTTTCTACCACATAAGACACTTTCTTTTTTTAATACTGGCTACAAAAAAMCACTTATGAAATCGATTTTGCACATTCTGCTAAATAGGTTTAGTTGATGAGAAGAGATACCTTCTTTAGCTTTTAATACTGAAAGTAAAGATTAACCCAAAAGATTTGTATATAGTACCACAGTCTGCATCAGGGTCAGATGATCATCACTGCAGAAACAGCTGCGCTAGCAGAACTGACCATGCAAGTGTGCCCCATTCATTTCGTGCAAAGTCAGCCATGTCTGTGCACACTGTCGTCTGAAGATGAGCTTAATTATTGGCTTATTTTCACACCAAAGTCGTTAAGATAGTTACATGATGACACATGCACAAAAGCCCCCCAAAAATTACTGTGGGAAACTAAACTCTTAACTACCTAGTTTTAAAAGAGATTAAAATCTCAGTGTTTTCTTTACACAGAGAGGTCTGCAGAGTCTGCATGGGTATTTTGCATTTTTTATGTATCTGTGTACACACATCTATGTCCATATATATGCATACATACCTACGGACACGTACCTCCTTAAAACAAGCTTGAGTTTCTAAAACAGGTACAAGTTATTTTCCTTAGACTCACCCCAATGTACAACGCACATTGCAAAAGCGTAGGTACAATACGTCGGAAAAGTTACTAAATAACGAGTTTCTTCCTAGTACAAAGGCACCCTCTAGAGTCTGATCAAAAAAAAGCCGATTACATTTACCCCTAATGAAAGCATCCTAGAGGTGCTAAAGTTGTTTAAAAAAAATAAAAGCGGACTACTTACAAATATCAGTCCAGATATAAAAGACGAAGTTACTGTAAGGGCAAAGTAGAATTTTGGAGTCAAAGTGCTTAAGAACACAGTCACTGTTAAGAGAAAGAAAAACAAAGACTTAACAAGCAGAATCGAAAAACACAAATAGCTTTTTATTAAACAACGCCGAATGAAATACTATGCAAATATATAATACAATATAGCCCTAGTAACTTTACAGATAACATTACTTTGTTAGAGAATCCTTTCCGTATATTATTTTCTGTTTGTAACCATCTGTGACAGTGAATTAGGTTATATAACCAAGCTAAAAAATTCAGTGTAAGTTCTTAGACAAAGCAGCCTACGGTTTCAACCACGTCATGGCTGGTGGACACCAACAAGGCAATTTAACTTTTCATGGCTGGTGGACCGCAACAAGCCACTTTAATGTATTATTTCATTTTAATCCAAAACAGAAACATACTGTTTTGATGCAAGTTCACATTCAGCGTTAAGAACATACACTTTCCACAGACCTCTCCTTCCTGGTATTTACAGCACAAGGCAGGGAATGCAGTTTCCAGTGCTACTCTGACCGTGGTTTTGACCCAAACTGCACATCAGCTTTGTCACTCGCCACCAGCCCGGGCCGGGACGCTGGCGGCAAAGGGCACCCCGCCTGGAGCGCCAGGCCCGGCCGGGGGTGACGGCGAACTCGACCGCCGCAGGCTCACMCCGAATTCAGGCCTCCAGCCTCACGAGACACCCCCGGGCGGGGAGCGGGTGTCCGCAGCGACACCCAGCCGGACGCGAAGTGACAGGGTGCGGGCTGGGGACACAGCCGGGGCACGGCTGGCATCCCCCGGGCACCGGCCGGGAGCACTCGGGCGGCACCACGAGGCCGCCTCGGATGCTTCCAGCTGCGCCGGCGCCGTTACGGGGCTGTCGACGCCCGGGCTGCAGCCGCAGGGGCGGTCCCGGACACCGGGGTGTCCCCAGGCCCAGAGGCGGCGGCACAGCGGGAGCCCCGGGGCCGGGTGGATGCGCTCGGTGTGTCCCAGCGGGAGGCCCGGGACGCAGGACCGGCCCGCAGGCGGCTGCCGGGTGGGCCGGCCCTGTCCTGCCCGGCCCGCACCGGCGGCCCCGCAGCCCTCCACAGGAGCCCGGCCCGGCCGCCTTCAGAGCGAGCTGGGGCAGCCTTTCCCCGGCGAGCCCTCAGCCCCCGGCGCGGCCCGCCGCGTCTCACCGGCCGCCAGGCTGTCCCGGAGCCGCAGCGGCACCCGCAGCACCACGTAGAAGAGGCCGAGCCCGGCGGCCACGGCCAGGAGCCCGCGGGCCCACGGCGCCGCCGCCGCCGCCCGCCGCCGCAGCTGCTCCCAGCGCCGCAGCGCCGCGGCCGCCCCGAGGCACGGCGGCCCCCGGCCGCTCCCGCCGCTGTCCGCCATGGCCGCCGCCGGGGGACGCCGGGAGAGGGGCGGGCCGTGCGGCGGGGCGGGGCCCGGTGGGCTCCGCCAGCGCGGGCAGCCTGCTCCCCGAGCCCATCACCGCTCCCCCACCGGCGGGGCGCGACCCGAGTGTCCCCCCCACGCCGCGGCCCGGGAGCCCCGAAGGGCCCCGCGCCGCCCCCGGCCGCTGCGGCCCTGCCGACGCGGCCCTCCCCATCCCGGGCGGGCCCGCCCGCTCCTACGATGGCCGCCGCGCGGCGCCTGCCCGCAGCCAACATGGCGCTGGCCGCGCTTCCGGCCCAGCCTGGCGGCGGCGCCCAGTTCGCCGCTCCCGGCATGCTCCGCGCGGGGCCGGGCCGGGCCCAGAGCTGCCAAAATGGCCGACTTCGAGGACAGGGTGTCGGATGAGGAGAAGGTAGGGAGGGGGCCGCCCCTCCGCGGCGGGCATGCACCGCTGCCCCCGCAGCACCCGCGGGAGGGCAGCGGGCGGGGGGTGGTGGGGAGGCTCACCCGGGGCCGGCCTGCGGCCCGGCCTCCCGCTGCCTCGGGGCGGGCGGGCCCCCGAGACCGGCCGGGCCGCCGCTGCCCGGGTGAGAGGCCGGCCGGCCAGGGATCAGCGGCTACTTATCAGCGCACCGCTTTGCGTTTCGATTTCCTTATTGCCTGGGTGCAGCTGAGGTGCCTTGGCGCGTCTTTGTGCATAAAAGATATTTTCGGCTCGTCGCCTTTCTTTTCCCAGGTCCACAAAGTTAGCAGCGTCTTTAAAAGGTGCTGTGAAACCTATTCCGTTCTACCAAAACACCTTCAGAGCGTGTTTTCACGTCTTCTGCTTGCCCCAGCTGCTGACAGTAACTTCGATGTAGATCCTACAAATTGTACCGGGTGGAGGGGACTAAGCAGGAGCAAATTGAGCAATATTTATTTTAGGAAATGTAGAAATGAACAGATTGTTCCTCTTGCGTAGGAGTGTGGAAAAATGACAGTCTTACAAGCAGTACTGAGTTTCATGTAACAAATTAACACGTAGCCTTTTCTGCAAGTCTATAGACACTAGTTACCTACAAACGGTACTTAAAAAATCCACCGCTACTCCTCCTTACATCATAAAAATATTACACGTAGCTTTTTGCTTTGTTCTTTAACATTCTGAAGTGGGGCATTAAAGCTCATAGATCTTCAAGCATCCTAGCGTTTGGAGCCTGCTTTCTTTTTTTCCTTAAACTGCCAATTTCAGCTTCATTACAGTGACATTCATTGTGAAATAAGCAGATAGAGCTTTAAAGGTGCAATTCATCCTTTAGTTAATATTTTAGATCACATGAGCATTGTTTGAAATGAGTATTCCAGAACAGAATTCTTATGGTCTTTAGCACATTACTGAAATCTATCCAGTGCTGTATAAAATATTTTACTCTATGTCATTTGGCTGAATTTCATTTGAACTCCTAAAATCAAAGGCATTGTTACATTTGATGTGAAAATTAAAACAAAAGTAAAGCTTTGTCGTGTTGGGGGTTATGGTGGTACAGGTTTGAGAGCGAAGGAGGTGAAGTAAATTGCCCTTGGTAATCCAGCAAGTCCTTAACAGAGCTGGAAGGAGAACTGCAGTCACTGTTTGTAGGCTACACCTAGGCTAGCCATTTAGTCTGGGAGTGGGAGTCAGTTGCAAGAACCTGGGGTCACTAGGCATTTTTCTCCCCCTCCCACTGCGCTCACCTGAAGTCTCCAGTTCTTTCAAAGCACTTGTGGGGAAGACTTGTCCTTCAAGAAGAGGCCCTTCAGAACTACGTGTGCCCAAGTACTTTGTTTGGTGGAGTAGATGGGATTTTGCTTGAAATTGGAGCCTACATTCTACTTCATGTCCCAGCTCAGGCAACCTCGATTCAATTTAAAGTAGCTCCATGCCTAGCACAGGTAGAAAAGGATACTTTTAAGCGGGGATCTGAAAAAGAAACATGCAGCAAGGATTTACTATAGTATCCATTTTATAACCATTCCGATAGGTGTAGAACTTTTATATATGTTTCCTTTTTTAAGTCTGAGTTTACCAGTGCTTTAAAATAAAGCAAAGAAACAAAAAAATCAATAGAGCAACAAAATGAATTCATTCCATCCCCCCCAAGCCTCACTTCTTTATTCTCTATAGGCATATTTTAGGTAAGCTAAGGGATTAATTTTAGTTTAAGGTCTACTGCAATGTACCCTGTTGTCTACTTAAGTTCATTCTGCTGCCATTTTGTCACCTTAAACTAATGGTTGAGCAGCTTCCCTCTCAGACACTTTCCCCATTTTAGAAATGGGAAGTTTGTTTTGCTAGTGTRCTGCAAGCTACCTGAAATGGCAATGATGGCCAGGAAGTAGGTTGGTTTGCAGAAAGTCGTATTTTTGTGCTTCTGCAAATGAACATCCTGCCACTGTGCTGACACCACTTTGAAACAAGTCAACTCTAAAAACGAACAGCGATTCAAATGCGTGATATTTAGAATTAATTACTCCGCAGCCAGTTTCCTGCACACCACTCCTGATTTCAATAGTTTGACTTAAATGCTTTGTATTTTATTGCTCCACAAGAGAGGCAGGGCTAGGGATACTTTATAAAAGTGAACACTTTTCACTTGCAGTGTTTCCTTTGTTTATGGCTGGTTTTGTGATAACATTTGATTGAAATGCAGAGTCCTTTCTGTGTTGATTTAATTTTGTTCATCCTTCCAAGTGAAAGACTGTAAAAATTTCTCCTGTAATATTTGATTTTTTTCACAAGGATCTGTTTCTGAGAATCCATTGATCTAAAAGTCAACCTATTAAAACAGTGGTCCCTTTTATGAGGGTTCCATGTATGGTACAATTCTGCAGCCGCAACATTGTTGCATAAATTTATAAGATACTAAATTTTATGGCTTTTTAGGGGCCTTATTTTTCCATATGTTGAAGCACCTTATAAAAGGGAATCTGTTCATCTGGGGAGTTAATTTGCAGGATATATTCTAGTGCAACCCTCCCACTGAAAGGCATCATGGCATGAAGCGGTACGTATTTGTAAGCGCTTTAGCCCAGTCTGATATACCTGTACTAGTGCTTACACTTGCGCTTTCTCAGAAAAGCACATGGTGTCATTTCAGAAGTCTTTCAGCCATTTAGGGCTGGCTCTCAGCAAAGTCCACAGAGGATATAAAGCAGCAGTGTCCCTCTTAATTACTGCTAGGTTATCTTCATCACCATCCAAGTTTCTGATAGTGAAATCTAACAAGATTATGGCAGCAATGTGTCCTAATTACAGTTCTTTAAATAGTGAAAATTTTCAGACAGAGCTACATTTTTAGGATTGCTGTATACTTTCCAACCTTATCTAAAAAGTAGAAAATTAGGAGAAAATGGTTTGACATTCTGTATTGTATCAATTACACAAGTTACAGACTTTTTAGTTTTTCATTTATATTGCATAATTATTTAAGGCATAAAGAATGTATATATATTTTTTTAAATAGATGCCAATTTGGAAGATGATCTATTTTTATCTGAAGCTCAATCCAGTTAAGGCAGAGTTGTTACTTGATACTGTTGGAATAAGGCAGTATATATACGCTTTGTTTGGAAAGGTGTTTATTTCCTTTTATGGCTTGCTTTAAATCATTATGTGACAAACAATACAAACAACAATTTCTAATTAAAACAAGGAAGACTGTTGAGAGAAGCAAGTTATTTCCAGTTCTGGCAATAATTCAGCTGAAGTAGTTGGATATGTACACACTCCTTTGTTTTACTGTTCAATGAAAAGTAGAAAAAGTAATCAGAGTTGTAATGAGCACTGTCCTGCAGTCATCTTCAATAAATGTCTAGTTGAGCAAGAAAGGCTTATTGCACAGCTTTGTTAGCTGTGCTTATTGGAAGAAATGTGATGGTTTTATTATTCTATGGGAGAGGTTTAATTTTGTGACATTTCCTGATTCAAGTCTTCCAAGATGATTCTATTCCCTTTGGTCCTGTAAAAACCATAAAAGATTTGATTATGAAAACCATAAACTCTTACTAATTTCAACAGAATCAATACCTAGACCACCTAAATTCTAACAATCCAAGACACGTATATTGGATTTCAGAACACAGTGCAATTTTATTACTTTTTAGAAGAGAATGCGTTTTTCTTTTCCAGCTTCAAAGTTTGCAGACATTCAGGTATTTTCCTTACAGTTGGCCTTTTCAGTTATTTATTGTATCACTCACAGTTCCACATGCCTTAGTTCTTCCACTACTGTGACATTTCACATCTGGACTACAGTACAGTTTCCAGTAAAATACTACTTCAAGATAAGAGGAGTAACATGCCTCAGAATGGCACAGGTGGTGTGTCTGCTGCTCAGGGTTAGAAGTGACCAGGGCAACATTAGAGGATCAAGGGGAAAAAAAAAATCACCTGCAGAAATGTGGACGGTTTCATTTGGAGGCTCTGTCTGACTTCTCGGGTTCATTTTGGCACTTTCCATCACCTCCCCCGTTTCTGTCAGTTCCCAGCTTTTTACTTTGTATCTCCATACCCCTTCTGCACTCTGAGCACATCAGTGGCTTTTCAAAGTCCGTGAGGCATAATTAACTCTGGAAGCAGTCCCATGGCAGTTGATGTAATTGATTTACTGCTCCATTTCTAGAGGGATCAACCTCTCATCCTTCACACTGCTGTGAAGCAGTGGCATCTCCTTCAGCCAGTCATCAGCAACAAACAAGTTGCATCACAGGGAATCACAGTGTCTTGCAATATGTATCAGACACTTCTTAGCTACGTGGTTGTGCTGTAGGTTAGCGTCTAGTTACAGTGGCACTTTTACTGCAGTGGTTTCTTATTCTTTATATACCTTGGCATTTAGGTTTCTGATTACTAGCAAGGATCAGGAAAAAACATTGTTTAAGAATGTCACCAAGAAGAGTGGCTAGCCAGCATTCATATTCTTTAAATAGGTTAGTACTATGCAGCAGTTCACATTTTTACAGGTGCCCATGTGAAGTTTGCACTTCTTCCTGAGTACATTTGGAATTCTTCTGCTTAGTGACACTGAAAAAAATCTGGTCTTACAAGACTATTTCCATTTTGACAATGCATGCCTAGATTTCTCCCTAAATCTGGCACTTCCTATCACTCTCAGAGTTGGTTTTGTTGGTGAATTGCTTCAGTGTAGGTTGCAGTATGTATGAACTCAGTAAATTTATTTTTTGTCTTTAGTTTAATTACTTTTCTGCTTCATTGTAGGTGCGTATAGCTGCAAAATTCATCACTCATGCACCCCCTGGAGAATTCAATGAAGTATTCAATGGTAAGTAAATAAGGAAAAATGATCAGTGGTGTTTTCTTCACATTTCATCTATTGTAAGTCTAAGGCAGTGTCACAACATAACTGCTTTTAAGGTTAAGAAGTTGTGAGGGAAAAGCATGCTGTCATTCTGTGACTACATATGCTTAATGAAATGATTTAATCATTTTAATGTTTGCATTTGTACAGTTGAAATTGAAATGCATAGAGAGAAACAT
This sequence comes from Phoebastria nigripes, assembly GCA_035582835.1. NCBI lineage: Eukaryota > Metazoa > Chordata > Aves > Procellariiformes > Diomedeidae > Phoebastria > Phoebastria nigripes. Next base: position 882,452 of record JAYKAV010003266.1, on the reverse strand, counting down.
TTGATCAAAAAATCCAATAACCTACCTGAACACTCTCTTCTCCAGATGTCCGGTTATTGCTTAACAATGACAATCTTCTCAGGGAAGGAGCAGCACAGTAAGTACTAATATTTCAAACACAAGTCAAATTACCATCACAGATGCATATGTTTTCTTACACTCATCATTCTGTGACAAAGCAAGCCATTTGTTGTATTGAGAGCAATCTTCTGTAATTCCTTATCCCCCCAACAGGAAGGCACTCTGCCAAAAAATTTAACTCTGCAGCAGCAGGAATGTCTGATTTTGTTGAAGCATGATTTGTAAAGGAAGTGAAGCCTGAAATACTGAGTAATCCTTAGCTGAAGTTTAGAAAAAGAACTGCCCTCAAAAAAAAAAAAAAGCTTTCAAAATGCCTTGTTTACTTGCACAGTCTCATCAGAAGGTGCTTAAAGGTTATGCATACAAGCTTTTTGATGCTAAGATTTTACTTCAAGCTAGGTGACATGTCAGTCAGCAGGTCTTTACATAAGAAAATTGTTGTAAATATTAGTCTACTCGTTTGTTTACCTTGCTGCTGTCTAAATTGTAGCTGGGGTGTTCCTGTTTTGCCTTGGCTTGCTCATATTCCCCCAGGCTGCCTGCTGTTCTACTTTTGAACTCTGTACTTTCCTGGTCATCACTAAATAAACCTGGCTTTAGACCTGGGTTTTTATAGCTATCATCAATAAAAGGTATTGAAAAATCCTTTAAGAGTGCTTGTGTGTATTATTTGCCAAATTAAGTTGAAGGTTTCTGTACTATAAATTACACCATGTACTTATTCTTGGGTCAAAATAAATGTGCATGTGCAGCTAAAGCTCATGTTCTTTTAATTCTTAACAGTGCATTTGCACAGTATAACATGGATCAGTTCACTCCGGTGAAGATAGAAGGGTATGATGATCAGGTAAGAGAAAACTTTTTACACTTGGGGTTTGTATTACTACACTGTGCAAAAACAATAAAAATGCTGTTTCATCAAGATGTTGACTAGTTTCATTCTACTCACAAGTTATCACCTCTCCTCCTTCCCCCACACGTCATTGTATTACCAACCTTTGTTCTTATAGAAGAAGCATAGGTGAAATGTTCTCTTAAAGTATTGTCTGATACTACCTAGTAACTCTAATTCATTGTTCCTTAAGTAAAGCTCCATGCTGAAGTCACTGGAATTCTACTTGGAGCATGAATGATTAAAGATTACTGTTTATTTAAAGCTCACTTACAAATCCTTATGTTGCTACCTGCTTACAGTTCCTACTGACAATCGGTAGTAGATTCTTAATAGTATTTTTTTTTTCATTTTCTGCATTTTTAATCCATTCCCAGCTACCCTGAAAAACATACTGTATCTTTGGTTATACCAATCTAATACTATCCAGTCTATGCCAGCAAAACTTTTTTTTTTTTTTTTTTTTTTTTTTTTTTTGAGAACAAGCAGCAAGTCCTACAGAAGATAGAAAGCTGGCCTGACCATCTGTTCTATTCTCTGAGCCCAAGTACTGACCTAGCTTTTCTGGTGTCCCAGATATGTTCATGGGAGGCAGATATTTTTAAGAGGGCTGTCCATAGAAATAGCTTTGACAAGAGAAAGTTACAGTACAACCTGCAACAAAAATAATAAAGTCAATGTTTGGGAAGCGAGAGAATTATGGTGAATAAGACAAAGGAGAGGGAAGGTACAGTGCTGCTTTGCTGTGTACTTTAGTTTGTGTATATTAGAAGTAGCCACATCTATATACCCTTCTTGACCAGAAGGAGAGCTATTGCAACATGGAACATGACAATAAATGGTAAATTCCAGAGTCAAATTCTTTGTTTGCTTTAGAAACGGGGAAGGAAAACAGCAAAAATAACTTTAAAAGCAAAACCACCTGTTTGTATCGTAAGGATGCCCAACTTTAAGCTAAATATATACATTATTATAATACAGCCATTTCTGGGACAGCAGACTAAGTGCARTATTACTGTGAAGAGCAGAGAGTTTACCTACAGCCTCACTACAACTACTCTTAGTTGAAATTATTACTGAAAATCCTTGTTTCTTTATGTGATATTATAGCTTAATGAAAGAATCTATTGAAACATTGATATCTATTCAAATAGTCAGAGGAAAATGCAAACCAGCACATTTACAGCAGCATAAGTGTATCTTAATTTCAACTTCTTTTACAGGTCTTAATCACAGAACATGGTGATCTGGGCAATGGCAGATTTTTAGACCCACGAAACAAACTTTCTTTTAAGTTTGATCATTTAAGGAAAGAAGCAAGTGACCCGCAGCCCGAGGACACAGAATCAGCTTTAAAACAGTGGAGAGATGCCTGTGACAGTGCATTGAGAGCTTATGTGAAAGATCATTACCCCAATGGCTTCTGTACTGTTGAGTATCCATCTTGTTTCACTGAAAGTTCCTTGCTCCATGTCAGTCAGTACCTTGAGTGGACTTTGTGCTGGGCAGTGCTGTTTGAATTTTCCATCCTCACTAGCGTTTTTGCTAAGTTTGGAATAACAAGTTCCAAAGAGGGTGCAAATATCTTGGTATGCACACAGTGGTAAAGATTTATTAGCCTTATTTTTCATAGTCATGACTGCCAAGCACGTTAACACCTGCAGTTAATAAAAAGGAGGCATTATGTGCACATATGTGTAAATGGAGGTGTTGGACAATGTAATTAGTGGTACCTGTTCCCAGTGAGATACCACAATAGCAAGCCTCCACCGATGCTGCCAAGAACAGAAGTTAAGAATGGCTTTCCTCAGTTCTTGGGCCTTTTTAACTCTTTTTCTAAATACAGGTTTATGGTAAATCTATAGATGGACAGCAGACAATTATTGCCTGTATTGAGAGCCACCAGTTCCAGCCCAAAAACTTCTGGTAAGACTATTTCAACATAGTGTATTTTCTTCCTTTACTAGTTCTCAAACCCATCCTCTATGTCTTCTGACACAGTCTGAAGGGCAAGTAGTCTTGGGCCTCCCAAGTAGTTCTGCTTCTCATTCTGTAGTCTGTATTCCTTGGAGCCCCCTTGGCGCTTCCCTAAAGCCTTCAGTGTGGCTCAATGACCTATCCAGAGAGAAAGGCATTAGCAGAGCTAGATAGATACCCCCTTACATATTCCAGAGCACAAGTGCACTGGAGCTAGTCTGTACTGAAGCTGCATGGTATTCAGCTGTGCTTCAGAAATTTAATTCAATGCCATGTAAGGCACTGTAATATGGGTCATAAGATGACAGCAGAAACAACTTGCTCTTGTTAATTTGGTTCTTTTTGTTAGAGATTTTTGGAAATACAGTTTTCATGCTTTGATTGGTTTTAGGAATGGTCGTTGGAGATCAGAATGGAAGTTTACCATCACACCACCAACAGCTCAAGTGGCTGCAGTGCTCAAGATACAGGTGAGCTACTTTTTCTGGCAATAACAGGAGAAGCTGCATTGTGCTTCTCTTACACTAATGCATTCAACTCAGAATGAGATACTGAAATACAGCCAAGATGTCCTCCTCAAATCAAGATGCTACTAAATTATACAATTCAAGAAATTAATTCGTAAAACTAGTGTTTCGGACATCGTCTACAGTCTGGCCTGTGGTTTATTATATAGCATTACCCTATATGCCTCCAAGTCTGCTTCACTTTCCTATACCATGAATTCTTTTATAATTGCTCTTATTTCAACTCTAGGCGTTTACTGCATTAACATAATCTTGAACAGTCTTGACAAAGAATGAAACCTTTTAGAAAATCCATCCTGCTTTTAGTCTTCACGTAAGCAGAGAAGACTGGCACAACAATGCTGTTGTGCCATTCTGGTAGCATTTGGGGGCTCTAGGGATTATAAAATGAGTGTTAATGATAACCTGCATTTTATCTCTTTGTTCAGGTTCATTATTATGAAGATGGCAATGTTCAACTGGTTAGTCATAAAGATATCCAGGACTCTGTACAGGTTTCAGTAAGTATGCTAAAAGATTTTTTTTTATTATAAAGCAACTATTTTATTTCTTAAAACATCTCGTGAAGCATACACTTCTGTGACTACATTCTCTTGACTTTAAAGTAATGTAATTTTAGGGTGACTAAGTCAGTGTAGTTGTAGTGTTTAGAGTTACATGGGAAACCCAGATTCTCAATTGCTTGAAGTTAGACTGTATTAGAAAGTACAGTCTCTATTGGAAAGCTTATCTTACGAGTTTCAGTTAAAGAGGGCAGAATATGCTTTTCTGTCTATATGCAAGGGAAACAAACAGTAAGAGCAGTGTACTAAGGGAAAATAAGAAGTCCTGTAGTACAGTAGAGGGAGCAACAGTCACAAAATCTCTCATCTTATACCATGAAGGTCTACTTCCCTTTTGCTCGCTAGGGTGCAGTCCTGTTTCAGTTTGGAGCACAAGCTCTAGGCAATACATACCTCTATCTTGAACCTCACTGAGACATCCATAGCGAGTGAAAGGAACACAGCTACAAACATGAGGTGGAAACTGCTGACGTTATCCACTTCATCTATACTCAGCCTATCATTTGAGAAAAAAAAAAAATCTATGGTGTAGCTTTTTTAAGTTGCTCTTAAACATACAAAAATTTATATTTCTCCTTTGTAGAGTGATGTCCAGACAGCTAAGGAATTTATTAAGATAATAGAAAATGCAGAAAACGAGTACCAGGTAAGATCAGTGGTTGTTAAATAAATATTATGGAATCACATCAGTCTCCATTTACAGTTAATGGAAACATGGAAAATTGTCCTCTAATTCTGTTTCTGGCTGAGTCTGGTATTGACTGTAAGAATTACTTAGAAAAGGACAGTAGTATCTGTTTAAAGAATATAGTTGTAAAGCTATGTGTAATTACTAATCAAGTTTGCTGTATAGTTATTTTAAAGGGTTACAAATGATGCCTGGAACAAGCATGGAAGGGGACTGGGCGAGTCTAAATGTTTTCCCCTGTGACAGTTAAAAATACTGAAGAGGAAATGCGTGTGACAGCTTTTTACGTTGTCCCAGCCTGTGTGCAAGGAGACTCGACACAGATAAGTCAGTGAAACACCTAAGGAGACACTGCTACATTCACAGGGGAGTTTAATAGGAAACCCTTTTACTTGCACACATGCTGGTGACTGCATTATTTATTTAGTTAATAGTGTGCCTTCGCCTTGTAGAAAGGGTTTTGTGGCTTTAACACTGTCATGCTTTTTCAGAGTACCTTATTACTGCCATAACTGAATCTACTTGCCATTGCAGACAGCAATCAGTGAAAACTACCAGACTATGTCAGACACCACTTTCAAAGCCTTACGCCGGCAGCTACCCGTCACCCGCACCAAGATTGACTGGAACAAAATCCTCAGCTACAAGATTGGCAAAGAAATGCAGAATGCTTAATGCGGAAATAAGGAGATTGATGAAATGTTTGTGTGCAAAAAAAAAAAAAAAAAAAAAAAAAAGTGGTCCTATGCCAAGTAGATGGTTTCTAAACCAGTGCAGCATTTTTCTAGGGCTTTCAAAGTTAACAGGTTTTCTAGCCTCAGAGAGAACTGTGGAACAAATAGCATTGTCTTTGTGTTTTGTGTTTCCTGCTGCATAAACTTCCTGTTGTGACTGCATTTACTGATAGGTCATTTTAATTAAGCCACATTCATGGTTCAGAAGTATAGGTGTTTTCAATCACTGATTGTACTGGTTGGAAAACTTCCTAGCTGGAAAAGCCCTATTATAAATACAGCTGAGGGTGCAGAGCATTCCCTTCACCCGTATACAGCACTCCAGGTACTCCAGTAAGTTTGTCAAATCTGCCAACAGCTCAAGGCGCTATGCTGCAAGATACAGTAAGTCCTCATGTATCCTTATTACTGACCTCCACAAAGCAAAAAGCCTGCAGGCTAGATTTTACTCTATAAAATGAGTTTACAAGATCCTTTACAGAAATCCCTACACAGCCAGCTCTTCCAGGGACGTAATAGATTTTTTWTTTTTTTTTTTTTAATCTGAAGATTTGAGTCATGTTCCCTAAAAGTGAACATTTTTGCTCTCCCCTCCTTCATGTATGTACGGTTATCAGACATCTGCATTTTTACAGAACTACAAGTTCCTGTGTTGAATCACTGCTGATCCATGTAGGCTGGATAGTGATTAAAAAYGCAAATGTCTACAGAATAATAGGTATGTTCTGCTTTAATGCTTTGTGGCAGGTTCATGGAATTTGTATCACAGGTGTATGGATGGATAGTGTACAAAATAAATAAACTTGCACCAAAGTGAGAGAAAAAAACCTTTCCATTTTGTCTCAGTTGTGGCCAGTTTCTTGTCATACTTAAAGGGGATTTTGGAATTAATCTCTTCATTGCTCTCTAAATGCTTGCTCTATGTTACTTTACTTTGTTTTTCTGTAAAATCAAAACCAGCAGTCCTACCAGTTTCTCTTAAGGGGACGTTGAAGGGGCATGCATGTGCTTTTCTCAGTCAGAACTCGGAACATGGATTCACTGCAAAATGAAACCCCTTTGGTGAACTCACTTTGCTTTGTTTGCACTTGGTTATCACTGGGCCTTCTTGTAGGTTCTGGTTTTTAAACTGGCTAGTGTCTTCCTATTTTTAAACACACAAAGAAGGGGGTTGGGAAGATAGGGATGGGACTGCCTGTGCATTACACTTCAGGTTTTGCACCATAATAACCACAAAATAAGTGTGTCTATCCTTTGTGAGAAGTTTTGTCTAAATAAAATATATTTGTATTTGCTGTTGAGACTGACCATTCATCCTGCAGGCATCCTCTGTATCAAATAGTCTAGTAGAAATACACTGGTCTTTGTTTTAAAGCCATTTGTGTCTGTTCTTTCATGGTCTCACTTCTGTTAGCTTGTGATGAAGGCAGGTCCTACAGGTAACAGCCTGAAAGCAGGGGTGGTATTGCTTGCAAACCCACAGGTGATGCTCCCATCCTGGTACGCAGACCAGGGAACTGGAGGTCTAAGAACTTTCAAATTAAAAGAAAAACAGCCACACAGCTCTAATGAAGCACTTCACCCCAGGGAAAACATAGCAGGCAAGGTTATTCCACTCATCATCTGTGTCTGACTGTAACGCCTACCTCACGTCTTCTGCTCAGCTTGTGGAGCACTAACTGCTGGATGCGTCCTATGCCGGGTGCGCTGGACAAAGCAGGACTGTCTTCTGGAGGATTTGCACGCTGCTGTGCAAAGARCTACTCAAGGACAGTGCTTCTGCCAGCGGTGTTTGTAGAAAGGGTTTCCTCCCTGGCTGCGGCGCCTAGAGGAGATGAAAGGTTATGTGGACAAGCACCTAAGGTGCTGTGGTCTGTGGCCATGGTCCCATCCAGACAAGCACTGCAGCAATTCCAAGAATGTGAAGCTGAAGCGGGGCCCAAGATAAGGTTGTGCACACAACAGAGCTTTTATCTGCCTCAAGGCTAGTCTTTTCCCGCCCCGGGTTAGTTACACTGCAAGTAGTTCACCACCACTTGTTCCAGCCTTAAGACCGTTTCTATCTCTTTGTCCTTCTCCAAATCTTTAGCTAATCATCCTTTGGGCCGACTCATTCCCTGGCTGCCTCCTGGCCCTTCTCCCCCACCAGCCTTCTCTACAGCAGGCTCAGCTATCCCAGGCCTAGCCCCTTCCCAGCTCCTATCTCTTCCTTAGGAAAGCAACACTTGGCGTGACTCACCGCTACTGGGGCACTAAGCAAGTGCCAGCCCCGTGGTGACACATGCCCGGAGGCATTCTAATCCTTAAAGCCATCGGCTATTGTCTGCTGGAGACCAGAGGCTTCAGTGGAGACTGAGGCCAGCTCCAGAGCAATGTATATCCTGGGTTGGCTCTGTTGATGTGTACAAAAGTCAAAGCCTGACCTCAGATGAATCACAGTAAGCAGGCACTGCAGCTTAACTGAGCCAGCGAARGCAAAGCCAGCCCAGCCCAGCACTGCAGGACAGGTCCTGCCAGCCCAGACAGCAGCTGGGCTACCCAGCTGCCCCCCATGGAAAGAGCTTTCCTATCTGTTTGCAAGATCAAAGCTTAAAGCTCCAGGATTCTGCCTGCAATACATGACAGAAAGACTTACAAACAACTTCTCCAAAGGCAACATCCCCATTTTTTCAAGCCTCAGAGCCCTCCCACAACCTGCAAGGGGCCCTACACCACCACAGTCTTATCAGCCACCTCCAGACAGTGGCAGGTCATTAGTAGGGCTTGTGTCAAAGGAAAAGCCACCTGAGCTGAGGTGGAGAAAACAGCAGACTTACCCCAACATCCTTGGGCCACAGACAAGGCAAAAAGCAGCAGCCAGGCAGCACCGTGAGCAGTYCCAGGGTCTTGAGCCATTTTACAGAAGCAGGTCAGGGATCACATCCTCACTAGGCAGGCTGGAGGGTGAAAGCACAGGAAACCAGAGACAAACAYAGAAACCAGTTCTTACTGCTGCTGCTGCCCTAGTTATAGAGCAGCCGTGTGAGCTCTGGGAGCTCTTGCCCCTCATCATTGGATACAGCGATGCAACGCAGCTGGGCACCTCTCCTGCCCTGACAGCAGCATGGGTGTGAGCTGGCAGCCTCTGCTCTCCCTCTCGGGGGGCAATTACTGCCAGGGCTGCAGGCCGGGGGATGACAACTAGCCCAGACCTTTGACTCTCAACAGCTCGGCTCCCCCACAGCCCTGCAACCACAGCCTGGTTCGGGCACGTGTCCGTCACTTCTGGGGTAGCCCTGCGAGGGGGGGGTGCACCCCTCGGGGCCCCGGGTCGGGCCAGCCCCCGCCCCTCCGCACGCAGCCAGGGCAACTCCCGCGACTGGGTGTATCCCGCAGCCGGGACCCTCTGTGGGGTGCGGGACCCCGGGCGAGGCTCTCCCCTTACCGGGCACGGGGCGATGCTACCGGGCTGCGGGGCCAGAGGCGCCGGGCAGGAGCCGCCCCCCGGCCCCCTCGGCCCCCCCGGCCCCCTCAGCCCCGGGCGGGCGGGCCCGCAGGGCGCACGGCCCCTTTCGCTTTCGTTTCTCCCTGCGGGGCCAGCCCCGGCTCAGCCCAGCCCAGCCCGGCACGGCACGGCACGGCACGGCACGGCACGGCACGGCACACCTCAGCCCGGCTCGGCACGGCACACTTCGGCACAGCTCGGCACGGCACTGCTCGGCACAGCTCGGCTCAGCCATGCCGCGGTTCAGCATGACGGAGACCAGGCAGTGGGGGGATCAGTTCGTGCAGTTCCTGCAGGACACGGGCCGGGAGCAGGAGAGCCGGCGGGACACGCTGCGGAGCATCTACATCCAGGAGTTTCGGGGCAGGTGAGAGCCCTCGGCCAGACCCGGGCAGCATCGCCTGGGACAGTCCCCCCAGCCAGCATCATCCATTCCCCTGACCAGCATCACCGGTCCCTGGCTGGCATCGCCCGTTCCCCTGGCCAGCATCACTGGTCCCCGGCCAGCATTGCTCGGGCTTCCGGCCAGGAGCTGGGTGTGAAGGTAGCACTGGGGAGCAGGTGGGGGCTTTGGGGGCTCTCCTTCATCACCTGCCGGGGTGGGATGGAGGAGTTTGTGCTTTCCGAGCAGTGAAGACCACCTGGACCAGTTAAATTCAAACACAGGGGCTCCKCTCTCTCCAGGCACGGAGAAAACAGAGCAGCATTGCTGGGGCAGCCTGTGTCCTACTGGGCTTCGGATGCAGCGAGAGGCAGAGCTGCCTCTCTGGACACCAACCGAGCATGCCCCCAAGCCCCTCCATGTCRCCATGGCCTTGCTGGGATGTTCCCCAGCTGCAGGACCCGCTGGCAGCCGCCTGGCATGGCTTCGAACACCCGCTGCCTGCCACACTCCCCGTCTCACCCCAATGACACCAGTCACACTGGCCCCTGTGCAATGTCACTGCTGTTAATCATTGGCAAAGCTGGGGTTCAGCCCACCGCAGGCTGTAGGACGTGCCCCGGCGTGTGGGAGGAGGTGCCTGGGGAGGCATCGCTGCCAGGAGCGCTGTGGCCATGCCTTGGAGGAACCCTCATCTGTGCCGGCTCAGCCCCTGAAGGATCTGGGGACAGGGATGCGTCCCTGCCCCGTTGCCGCCTGCATGCTGGCAGGGACAGGGACTGCACGGCCAGACAGCGATGCCGTGGCACAGCTGTAACGGCCATGGCACAGCTTTAACAGCCATGCCACAGCATGGAGTTGCTGGAGCATCCTGCAGGGATGTAAGATTTGCATGGGCCAGTGAAAAGCCCCAGTTCTTCTCCCTCTCCCAGTGCAGAGGGGAGTCACCAGAGTGCCCCTCACCTCAGCCTCTGCCCCGCTTCACCCTCCCTTCCCGCTTGCCTCCTCTCAGCTGCCTGTGCCCCTGGCAGCCCAGCCATGCTGCAGCCCAGCCGTGCTGCAGCCCAGCCATGCTCCGTCCCACGCGGAAACCTCTCTCCCTTGTCTGTGCAGGACTGATACAAAAACACCCAGCTTCTCCTGTGTCTTGTACGCGCTGAGGGTGAACCACCAGGCGCAGGTGCACRGGCAGTCAGTGCACTTCAAGAAGGTGAGGGAGGCCCCGGGCTGGGGCAGTGCAGCGGCTCCTGCACCCACCAGGACTGGCTCCACAGGAGCCCCCAGCCGTGGCAGGACCCCGGGGCCACACTGATGCTGGCTGGTCCTCACAGGAGAAGAGGCGTGTAGTGGTGGCAGACCAGTACCGGAGACCCAGAACGAATGTAGAGGTGTTGGCGTCTGCATCTGCCTCAGGGCAGCAGCCCAGCTCCTGTCCACAAGTGCCTCAGAGCCGTGCCAAGAAGTGGTATGACCAGCAGCACCCTGCCCACGCCTGCCCCGGCATGGCCCCTGGGATCCCCCACTCCAGCTGGGAAAGCCTGACCCTCCCTTCCTGCAGGGCTGAGTTCATCAGCGGGAAGCATGGGGTAGAGATCATCTCGGAGCACGACCAGGGCAACGGGCACATCCGCTTCCCAGTGGTGCCCGGTGAGCCCCGGACGGTCACCGTCCTCGTGCAGAACCACGGGGCAGAGGCCGTGACGCTGCAGCGGTGCCAGCCACGCCAGCGGTCGCGGGAGCTCTCCTTCGCGGACGAGCAAGGGGCAACACAGGGCCAGTCCCTGCTGCTGCACCCAGGTAGGGCCCTTTCCCCTGCCCTGCGCCCTGCCCCGCCGGAGGAGATGCAGGACCCAGCTCTTGCCTCTTTGCCTCGCAGGCGGCACGTACCCCATCCAGGTGCGGTGCCTGACCACCTGCAATGGGTACTTCCGTGCCATGGTGGTCTTTGAGTTCACCAAGGAGCCGGGTGAGCCCTTCAGCATCGGGCGCTACATCGCTGCCATCGCTGAGAGCCAGCTGGCCAAGGACCTGGGGCCATCGGCGCCTTTCCAGCCTTACCAGGCCAGCCTCCAGCGCCCTGTCACTGTCATCACCGAGGATGGCATCCCCCCCGACAGGTACGTGGCAGGGTCACCTGCTGCCATCCTGTGCAGAGGGCCCCAGCCTGTTCTCCAGCTGGGACAAGGCTCAGCTCCTTGGGATCTGGCTGTCTGGCAGCCTGGGACAGTGCTTCATCCCCGTGCGACAGCTGGGGACACCCTGCTTGCTGGGGGCACAGGTGGTTGCAGCCCAGGGGTACCCCAGCCCTGCAGTCCCTGCGGCATCACTGTCCCCTCTGCCYAGCTCCCTGAAAAATGAACTGGAGAGGGAAATCCCTCTGGGCACCTACCAGTACCCGAAGAGCCTCAAGGACACGATCCTGCTCGGACCCAATGCCAGTGCCAGCTCCAGCTGGGCTGCCATGCGGTGAGTGCCGAGGGGTGGGGGCAACACTGCCCAGCCCTGCGCCTCCCACCCGCTGCCCCTTGGCCAAGGTGTCCCCGGGGCACGGTGATGTCCCTGCTGCCCGCAGGTCGCTGCTGGAGGCCCCTCTGCAGGCTGGGAACTACCAGCAGAAGTTCCAGCTGCTGCTGCACCTGGAGGAGATCCAGATGGAGGTGGACATCCGGCGCTATGACATGCAGGACGTGCCCATGGTGCAGGACAGGGCGCTGCTGGTCCTCAATGTGCGTAGGGGAGCCGGGGGGGCGGGAGGGGTGCCGGGGTTCCTGGGGTGCACAACTTCACGCTGGCCATTTGGTACAGGTGCCTGGCGTGGCTGAGAACCGCCCGTCCGTGCTGAAGGGGGACCACCTCTTTGCCCACCTGAGCAGTGAGCGGGACCGCTCCCCGCTCGTCCAGTACAAGGGCTACGTGCACAGCGTGGAGCTGGAGAAGGTCAGGCTGGGCTTCTCCTCCAAGTGAGTGGTGTCCAGCCCCAGCCAGGCTGGCAGGGCCCTGGCAGCCCCGCTTGGACACGCTGCAGGCTGGGCGCAGGCTGGGAAGGGCTGGGGAGGGTGCGGAGGAGCGTCCCCACGCCCTGCTCACACCACTCCTTCCCAGGCTGCAGAATAAGTTTGTGAACAACCTGAGGTTCGACGTGACCTTCACCTTCAGCCGGCTGCCGCTGCAGGTCCAGCACCGGGCTGTAGCCCTGGCCATGCAGCGTGGCTTGTCCAGCCTCCTCTTCCCCTCTGCCTCCTGCCACAAGTCCCTCTTCACAGGCGCCTTCCAGCCCCGGTGAGTCCCCATGCCTGCAGGGCGGGAGGGGAGGAGCGAGGACAGGGACCCGTCATGCTCAGCCTCTGCTCCCGCAGGTGGTTCGACCGCAAGCTGCAGGCGAACGAGGAGCAGTGCAGAGCTGTGACGCACATCGTGACGGGGATGTCCAGGCCAGCCCCATACCTCATCTTCGGCCCCCCTGGGACTGGCAAGACGGTCACCCTGGTGGAGGCCATCAAGCAGGTGAGCAGCCGGTGCCCAGGTCCAGCCCCGGGCATCGCTGCCCACCTCAGCCCATGGGGCTCAGTGCTGTCATCCCCTCCTCCCACCTAGGTATGGACRTGCTTCAAGGACGCACGGATCTTGGCCTGTGCCCCTTCCAACAGTGCCGCAGACCTGCTGTGCCAGCGCCTCATCAAGGACATCGCCCCCCGGCACATCTACAGGCTCATCGCCAGCTCCAGGAGCTACCAGGAGGTGCCTGCTGATATCAGGGTAGGTCCCTGCCCCTCCRTCCTGGCACCCCGCAGCATGTCTGGGCTGGCGGCTGCTGGGGAGAGCAGAACCCACCAAATGCCTGTGTTTCAGCCCTGCTGCAACTGGGACAATGAGCAGAGCTGCTATGTATACCTGAGCAAGGAGCACCTGGGGCGCTACCGGATCCTCATCACCACGCTGGTGACAGCGGGAAGGTCAGAGGACTTGGGATTGTCCCCACCACCTGTGGCGGGTGGACCCAGGGGCTGCCTTGCAACCAGGCTGCAAGGGCAGCCCCGCTGGGGTGCAGTGGGGAGGGGGGGGTGGAGGAGGGCGGGCAGCAGGGGTGACCCCTCCTCTGCAGGAGGACGAGGGTGAGGGGACGAAGGACGGCCAGCCAGGGCAGAATGCCGAGGCAGCCTCACTCCGCCTCTTCCCCAGGCTGGCATCAGCGAACTTCCCCCCAGGGTTTTTCTCCCATGTCTTCATCGACGAGTGTGGCCAGGCGGTAGAGCCAGAGAGCGTGGTCGCCATTGCGGGTGAGTGGCTGCCGTCTCGGGGACCAGGGTCTCTGCGTGGCCCAGGGACCCCCTCCATCCTCTGCTGAGCTCTCCCTCTTGCCTAGGGCTCCTGACTGCCATGGACCAGAAGACCAACCCCAACGGGGGGCAGCTGGTGCTGGCAGGAGACCCCCAGCAGCTGGGCCCTGTCCTGAGGTCACCGCTGGCCATCGAGCATGGCTTGGGTGAGCAGGGACAGGGGGGGGAGCGCTGCTGGCACCCGGGGGCCCAGTGGCCTTGTGGGGAGCCATAGGGTCTCGCTGGGCACAGGCACCTCGCTGCTGGAGAGGCTGATGCTGCACAACGCCCTGTACAAGAAATCGAGCAGAGGATACGACCCACAGTTCGTCACCAAACTGCTCTGGAACTACAGGTGGGGACGGGGCCAGCATGGGGACGGGTGCAGGAGATGGGGCTGCTCTGCTGAGTGCAGCTCGGTGCAGGATCTGCCCGTGCACTCTGGGCTCTGGCTCCCCAGAGCCTCGTAGTGCCCCGGTTGGTGCGGGAGAKGGGACCGCACCTGCTGTCCTGGATGCACGGTGCCCAGGAGGGTGCTGGGTCCGCATGGCATCCGCCCTGGGCACTGTCCTGCCTCTGCCAGGTCCCATGAGGCCATCCTCAGGATCCCCAACGAACTCTTCTATGACAGCGAGCTGAAGGTCTGTGAGAGCGACGAGCTCGATGTCCGGAGTCTGTATTGCGCCTGGGAGGAGCTTCCCAAAAAAGTGAGGGGGGCAGCAGGGAGGGGGCCTGGGGGGGAGCCCCGAGCTGCAGGCAGAGCAGAGCCCAACGCTCTCCACGCCCAGGGCTTCCCCATCATCTTCCACGGGGTTTGCGGGGAAGACCGGAGAGAGGCCAAGAGCCCCTCGTTCTTCAACACGGCTGAGATTGAGGTGCTGGTCCACTACCTCAAGAAGCTGCTGCAGAGCCGGGGCAAGGGGGGCTGCCCCAGCGTCTCGCCCAAGGAGGTCGGCATCATCTCTCCCTACAGGAAGCAGGTGAGGGGCATGGCTCTGCAGGCAGGGGATGGGCAGAGACCCCCCCAGGGGACAGGGGGCACTGGGACAGATGGGCAGCCCCAGGGCTGGCACACAAGGACGGCTCCATGGCGGCTGGACTGTGCTGTGTGCCCCCCCCCCCCCCCCCCCCCAGGTGGAGAAGATCCGGAAAGCCATCAACTCCCTGGACCCTGTCCTGCGGACACTGCCAGACATCAGCCTGCTGAAGGTACAGTCCCGGGTGCAGGGGGGAGAGGAGCCCACCCTGCCACGGGTGGAGGGAGCCCTGCCAGCCCCAGCCCAGGGGTGCTCCCTGGCCCCTCACCTGCTCTCCCTGCCCCAGGTGGGCTCCGTGGAGGAGTTCCAGGGCCAGGAGCGGCGCGTCATCCTCATCTCCACCGTGCGCAGCTGCAGCGAGTACCTCCAGCTCGACCAGACCTTCAAGCTGGGCTTCCTCAAGAACCCCAAGGTACTGTGCTGCCCCAAGCAGGCCCCTCTCCCTCGGCACCCCCTACTCCCCTCCAGTGCCCCGCAGGCAGGCAGAGCTGCTCCAGATGCTCGGTGCTGCACCGGAGCTGCCTGCACCCAGGCGGCACTGGGGAGGGGGCCGAGAGGTGCTGCTGCAGGGTAAAGCCCTTGCTCTTGTTCTCTCTTCAGAGGTTCAATGTGGCCGTCACCAGGGCCAAAGCTCTGCTGATCGTGGTGGGTAACCCGGCCGTGCTCAGCAAGGACCACCACTGGCAGAGGTGAGCCCTGCCCSGCTGCGCCTGGCCGTCACCACAGATGATGCTCACGAGCACCTGCCTGCTCTTCCCTGCCGTCTGCGGACAGCGCCTGGAGGCAGCRAGGCCATTGCAGGCAGCGAGGCCAGTGCCACCTCCTGCCCACACTCCCCTCGCTCTGCGCCCACAGGTTCCTCAGGTACTGCAGAGGGGAGGGCGGCTACACGGGCTACCCCTATGAGGACGAGAGCCCGGCAGAGGATGGCCTCGCCGCAGACCTCCACGCGCTGCACCTCAGCAATTAGCAACCAGGTGAGCAGGGCTGGGAGCTGCCGGCAGAGCCCCAGCAGGAGTGGCGTGAGGAGCGGCACAGCCGGCTGTGCTGCTCCAGCGCCCTGGGGCAGCAGCGTGGCCGGGGCAAGCCAGGGCACAGGTTCATGTGTGCAAGGGGCACTTGGAGGCTTCTCCTGCCGCAAGTGTGACAGGGCTCAGGCCAGGCTTTCACTTAGGGGCTGCCTGTCGCTCCCGAGTCAGGGGCTGGCTCTGCCACAGGGTTTCTCTACAGAAAACCCACCACCTGGGAAAGGAGGAGAAGCCCTGTGGAGCTCCAGCACCCCTCAGCCTGCCCCTGGCCTGCAGCAGCCGCCTGCTCTCCCCCTGCCTCCGTCCCGGCGTGCTCAGTGCACCGTGCAACCCTGTGGAGACAGGGCTGAGCCCGCCAGGCTATGGGGTCCGGCCAGCCTTCGCTGCCAGCCAAGAGCCCTAGCACGGGCCGTGGGGCAGCCTGGGGCAGACACCTCCCCTCGCAGAGCAGGACTGCGCCGACGCTGGAGTGGGACTACTCTCCATTTTAAAGTTTTTGACGCGGCCGTGGAAAGCCAATTCTCTGTGACTGGTCTTACCATTCAATGAATGGCTTAAGCGAGAGTCCGGCCTCCGAAGAGCATCACTGGGCACGCAGGAGAGCTCAGTGCTGCTGCAGAGGGTGACTGGGGTGCAGGCAGCAGGCAGGGACCCGGCCAGCTGCAGGGTGGCTGGGGTCCCCCGCTGGGCAGCTGCCTGGCCCGAGAGCTGCCACGGCCGCGCAGGCACACTTCACTTTGTTTCCCTGGAATAAATGTTTAGAGAAAAACAGTGTATTGATGTCGAGTCCTGGGCCCTGCCACCACAGCTGGGGCTGCCGGAGCAGGGACGGGCTTGCTGCAGCCCTGCCCTGMCCTGCTCCAGGACAGTGACAGAGGAGGGATGGCTCCAGCGGTGACCACAGCAACAGTCACACCAGGGACTGGGTACGGCTGGGGAGCTCCTGCCCGGCCCTTCCCACATAAGCTGCTCCCAGGATCTTACCCAAGCACGTGGTGACAAGCCCTGATCCTGCACCAGCAGCTGTGCAAGAGGGGCTGGGGGCTGAGCGAGGCCCCCGACCTGCAGCGTGTGGACCCAGCCCGCCAGCAGCCGCACAGACCAGCGCAGGGGCATGGAGGACAGCCAGAAGGATGCCACACAAGCAGAATTACGATTACTGAAATACCAGTTTACATTTATTCTCTCAATTACGCAGTTCAGTTTACTGGTGCTAAGTCCATGACCAATGCAGACTTGAAGAAGGCATTACTGGCAGAGCTGGGCAGAGGTGCTGTCCCAGCACGGGTCCTGGGAGCACAGCGCTTCTGGCAGCGGCTGAGCACGGCTCCCTGGGGAGGCGGCTGAGCGCGGCTCTGCACACAGATGGGGCTGAAAGCTTCCCTGGGCAAGTCTGTATAAAACACTGGTGTGTACTGCCCGCACGGCCGAGGGGAGTGGGCAGAGCACCCAAGGGCCCAGCAGACCCCACACACAAGCTGTGGGCAGCAGCCAGTGGCACTTCCTGCTTCTGCGGCACCTGCCCGGAGCTGGAGAGGGAGAGCGAACACTGCAGCAATCCCCATGGGAGAGGCGAAACCAGGGAGATCGGTACAAARTGGGGCAACATGGAGAGCTACGCAAATGCCCGGCCCATAGAGAGCAGCAGGGACTGAAGGCACTGGCCCCTCACGGCCCCGGGGTCACGCAGGGACACCCCACAGGCTTGGGTGGCAGCTCTCGTGCAGAGGGTTTGGGGCAGGTACTGGCACCACGAGGTCCCGCTTCGGCCGTCTGCCAGCGCTCCCTCCCCGCGCRGCACAGGGCAGCCGGGTGCCGGCACAGGCAGCTGCCTCCTGGCCCACCGGGCTGCTCACAGCAGCGGGCAGCCTCTGCGCTTCTTGTTCTTCCGGACCTGCAGGCCTGCGCGGGTGGCCATCTCGAAGACCTCCCGCACGCCCTCCTTCGTCTTGGCCGAGCACTCGAGATAGCCGAAGGCGTTGATCCTGTTGGCCATGTCCCTCCCCTCCTCTGCCTTCACTGGCTCCTAGAAAGCATTAAAAAGGGGGTTCAGGAGCATTGCCAGAAACCAGCAGCAAAGGGACAGTGACTGCCCTTGGGGCATCCAGCCCTTAGCGCCAGGATCCGGCACRGCAAAGGGGAGCCCCAGCAAGGCGGCACAGGGAGAGGTGGGTCACTGGCCAAGGCAGCGGGACCCAGGGCTGCCCCCACCTGCTTCATCTTCGCCAGCTCCCGCCGTGTGTGCTCATCGTTCCGCAGGTCCTTCTTGTTCCCCACCAGGATGATGGGCACATTGGGGCAGAAATGCTTCACCTCTGGCGTCCACTTCTCAGGGATGTTCTCTGCAACGAGCACATGTGGACCCCCCTGAGCCGAGGGGCTGCTCCCCCCCCAGCCTCCTCGCAGCCACGGGAACTGGTGCCRGGCTTTTCCCACGGGAAGCTCGCCCCGCAGCATCTTCCTCTCCCACCACCTCCACCAAGCCAGCAAGTTCGCAGCATTTTCCTGGAGCACACGCAAAGCCAGGAGAYGGAGGGGAGGGACTCGCACCCCCCAGAGGGGCGGCACGGTGGATTCCCGGACCCCGGGGGGTTTAGCAGCAGCACCCAGTCCTGCGGGAACCCCAGGTCCCCCCTCGCTCCCTGGTCCCTACCAAGGCTATCCGGGCTGTCAATAGAAAAGCACATGAGGATAACATCTGTGTCCGGGTACGAGAGGGGCCGCAGCCTGTCGTAGTCCTCCTGTCCCGCCGTGTCCCACAGGGCCAGCTCCACCTGGGAGGGGAGAGGGATGAGGCTCAGCAGCTCGCAGACAGCTCAGCAGGCCAGGAATGAGCAGGTTTATCTTCCTCAGTCATAGCTATGGTCTTCCTCAAACTGGGGCAGGTTCAGGGTCACCCAGAAATGCGGCAGCTGCGGGGCACCCCAAGCGCTGTGGGTGCATCCGAGCCGTGCAGACCAACCCCGGCAGCGCTGGGTGGTGGCACTGCCAGCGCGGGACCGTGGGAGCGAGGGGACGGGAACAGCTCCGGCACCCTGCGACAGTCCTTACCTGCTTCCCATCTACCTCTATGTCGGCGATGTAGTTCTCAAACACAGTCGGTACATAGACCTCGGGGAACTGGTCCTTGCTGAACACAATCAGCAGGCACGTCTTTCCACAGGCACCGTCTCCCACGATCACCAGCTTCTTCCTGATGGCCGCCATCGCTGCAGGGACAAGAGCGGGTGAGCGGGACACAGCAGCCGCGGGCAGCCCACAGTCCCAGCCCCTCCTGGCCCCCYGTGCCCCAAAGTCTCTCACACGACTGCTCGGGAGGGTACCGGACATGGGCACCTGGGCACACCCCAGCGTGAGCAGCCGGTGACCGCCAGGACAGAGGCTCTCCCAGCCTCCCACCGGGCACACCTCCAGCTCCTGCACACAGCCCGCACGGGCACCGGCTCACAGGCACTGCAAGAACCAGCCCCAATGGAACCACCTACATCCATCACCGCAGCCGCGGCCAGAACCGTCACACTGATGCCCCAGCAAGTGCTGGTGGCTGCACGCAGGGACCTCGCAAGACGATGAACTGCTCTGCCTTACCCACCCCACYGGGCAGCAAGGCTCCCGCTCTGGCCATCCAACCCCTCCCGCGCTGGGCTTTCTCGCTGTGCCACCACCGCAGGCAAAGGGGATTTTTGACAACCTTGGAGTCGCACACATATGCTGGTTTTACTTTAGATTATAAATTCTTCAGGGCAGAAACTGTACTCCAGGTTTTACCCGGGCACACTCACCAGCTCCCAAATAATCCGATCAGCAGCTGGAACGCGCCAAGCTGAGCTCTCAGAGGTCCGGGCGAGCACGACCTGCGCGCCTGGCACCCAGCACCAGGCTGGCCCCGTCCCAGCCCGTTTGACAAAGGAGCCTTTGCCACATAACTGCCAAGAGCCAATGCTGGCACCGGCAGCAGGAGAAGCTGCCAGCCATCACTCAGCAAACAGAGCCGAAATCCTGCAGTAAAGCAGGCTGCTTTCTGCCCCAAGAAAAAAGGATGCAGTCCTGCAAGTAAAACTATGCTTTCGCATCCTTGAGTTGCAAAAGGAGATTACAACTGAGCCTGGGAATCGCCTGGGACGATGCCACGAAACGCCTGCCGTGGCATCTGAAGGAGGCATGAGAAAATCAGCCGTGGTGGGATCACATCCCTCCCCGACCTCGGGCCCAAGATCTCTTTCCCATCCCCAGCTTCCCAGATGCTTCAGTCCAAAAAGCCCAACCCACTCCTTACACACCCCCAGCACATCAACAGGTCTCTGTCCCTGCAGAAATCCTGGGCAAGACACACACTGACAGCGCAAGGTTTAATCCCTGGGAAGGCGCACGCTGCTCTGCGGGCTGGGGGAAATTACAAGCAGCCAGAAAACTGCTCATGAAGGCAGGGATGCTCCATGTCCTCCAGCCAGCCCTGCCCCTCTCCAAACCCCCTCTGCCTGGGGGCGGCAGGACTGGAAGGGGCAGGTTGTGCTTGGAGCCTTGGGGAGGTTCAGCGGGAGTAACTGTGCGGGAAGGACGCACACACCTATGCTAACGCACCGAGCTGCAAGTGCTGGGAGTGGATCATGCTGGGAAAGCCCGGCCATCGCAAGCTTTGCATTTAACCAGGGCACTGACACTGAGCCTTAACGAAGGCCTGGCGCCTGTCCCCTCCAAGCGCGATCGCACCCGCACCCTGCGCCAACAGAAAAGGGAGGAAAAGAGAAAAACCCGAGTAAGGCTGCATCATAATTAGCTGCAAGTGAAGGATTAAGAAATTAGACTCAGTGGCTGACTTGCATTTCAAAAGCAGCCTGAAGAGAGCTCCTCTCATCTGCATACTTAGCAGGTCACCGCTAAGCTCCTGCCTGGAGGAAACCTCCCCAGGGCTGTCACACAAACCCCTGGGAAGTCTCAGGGACCACCCCAGCTCTCACAAATTAAACTGCCCAACGGACCATGTGGTTGGGGCAGAAGAGAGAAAGGTTTCACCCAAATCCGGGCCAGACCCTGCTACAGCCCCAGATCTTTGCAGGTTACAAGCACTTTGGCTTACAAGCTAAAGCAGGAATGGTTCGTGGCTGCTGAGTGCTGTGGAGCCATTAATAGAAATAGTAAGCTGGCACTTGTAAGGTGAGAAGAGCGAGGATGAAGGGCCCCATCCGGCAGGATCCGGCACTCTTCAACCAGGAGCCTTGGCGTTAAGCACACATCCCAGCGGAGCACCATGTCTACACAGAGGGCGAGCACATTTGTGCAACACTAAAGTTGAGGCAAAAACCTAAAGTGCCCAAAGGGTCCCACTACCGGGGGCTGAGCGAGGAGGGGAAACCCCTGGCATGGCTCCCGTCCCCTTTCCTCGTGCCCTCCTGCTCCTGCCTGTCCCAGCTGGGCCAGTGACGCCTGCAGCCCCACGCACGGGAGCTCATCCCGAGGAGACACGACATTTGTATTATGGAGCCAGATAAAAGGGCTGGAGGAGTCTGCTGTCACCTGCCCACCTGAGGAGGGAAAGCTCTCGAGGACAGCGTATCCCTGGGGACTCAAGAAACACATCACCCCTGTTGCAAACCATCCTTTTCGTCTGACCAAAGGCTCGTCCTCTCTCCAGCCATCATCTCCACAGCACGGAAAAAGGAGAGCTCATGGGCAAAAACGTCTATTTACTTAGACAGAAAGTTCCTTTGCCCACAGCAAAATGTGACTTGCTGCTGTGCAACTCTATCTCAAACGGAGGAAGAAAGGCGGTGTGGGACGCGCTGCTATCTAATCCACGGAACACAGAAGACACATCTGCAGCACAAGGAACAGCACATGCCCAGGGAGATAAACACTCGCTCCCAGACAGACATCGAGACCTGCCCGTGCCCAGTCTGCCGGACATTGCACCTAAAACAAAAACAACCAGAGTGGCAGAGCATGGTGCTGCAGCCAGCCCCGCACGGCTGCTGGCTCCCCTCTGCTGCTCCCCTGCCCGCACGCCGTCCCGGCAAGGAGGGCAGCAGCTGCCCGGACTCTTGCTGCAGAGGCAACCACGCTGGGACAGGGCAGGAGGAACCAGAGATGCTCCAAACCAAGAAGAGTCGCCGCACCCAGAGCTCCTTCCCACAGCCTCCGGCGTCCACCCTGACCTGGGATGGCTCCGGGCCCGGCAGCTCCTGAGCCCAGCGTGGTGCCGAGCAGTGACTCAGTGGGCAGAGGCACTGTCCCCACCCAAAATCTCAGCACAACTCATTCTATTACTCACAAGAGTGGCCCAGAAATAACCCATTACTAATCTGGAGCCAGCGTGCAAAGGCGAGCTGGGCAAGGAGGCTGTGAGCACCATGCTCCTCAGTGGCCAGCTGGGCTGCCCCTGTCCATGCCCTCGCCCCGTGAGCCAACCGACGCAACACCAATGCCAGATGCTGGTGGCACTCTGCTCGGGGAGAGATTAGCTCCTCTGCCAGGGGATGCTCTGTCACTCAGCAGGTGAGGCCAGTCCCTGGGACAGGGCTGCCCGATGCAAAGGACCTTGCGCTGTTCCCAGATCACAAGCAGGTAAAAAAGAGTGGAAAACATGGAGACAATTTGAGGAGGATAGCTTTACTACAACTGCCATCAGGCCAAATGATTAAAAGGACACAGTCACCCACATCAGACATGGAAATTCAGATTTTAAACTCTGCCAAGCGTTAACCACCCCAAGTTACAGCAAAGGGTGCCCAGCCATGTTGGCAATCCAACCCAGCCCGTACAGCAACCACGGTTTTCGGGTGTGAGCAGCACTTTGGGTGCCTCACTGGAGATGCCTCCTGCTCATTCACAGAGATAACGAAAGGGAGCAGCAACTGTGTACCTCCTGCAGAGCGGCACTGCCAAACCCCGCAGGGCTCCTGCGCCCGGCCCCGCGCCCACTGCTGCGGCAAGCTGGGGCGACACTGGGACGGCCGCGGGTTTAGTCTGTGCCACTGCTGCTGGCAGTGCCCGCGCTGACGGCACCAGCCTAATCCTGAGCAGGCAGCTCCTTCAGCACGCCAAGAAATTGCAAAAGGGAACCAAATTGCTCTGCTCTACTTTCCAAGCAGCTATTCTAAAGCCATCACCATAAAACCAGCAAGGGCTCCAGGACAGCCGTTGCGTTATTGGCCTCTCCCAGCTTCGTGCCTCAAAATGTGAAGTTCCTGCTGAGCAGGAAACRGGGAGTTCCTCTGGCAGCAGGATGCATCCATCATCCAGTGTCTGCTACGGGATCTCAGGAAATGGCAGAGAAAGATGTTAACGCTTTGAAGAAGGAATTGCACTAGGGACAGAAATCTTTCAACAAACCTCCTTGGCGAGACTCGAGCTCCCCGAGCCAACAGAGGGGTTTTGTTCTAAAGCAGAAATTCCCAAGCGCTGCTGCTGATGGTCCCACCCCAGCCAGACCTGTCACACCACCTATCAGCAAAACCAGATGAATTTCTGTTCTGCCCGCAGCCCTGGCTGGAGGCACAACCCTGAAGCCTGGGCAGGGCTGGGCTGGTGGGGAAGGAACCATCCTGGGAGCAGCCCTTTCACGGGGATACCCCCAGCACTGCCTGCACGGCAGGGCCAGCTCCCCACAGCCCCCGGGCCCCGCAGATGTCCCACTGAACAAAACCTCCTCATCCTGAACGAGCAGAAGAGATCAGAGCAAGGAGGAGGGTCAAGCCTCCAGGCAGCGCTCGTGCAGCCCCTAGCATCGCCCCGGTGATCTTCTCGGCCAGAGACGGGAGAACAGACCTGGGGCCCGTGTTCCTGCCTTGCAGAGCTGCCACCGAGCATCTCCTTACAGGCTGCCTGTTGGATGATTAGAAAATATTTCTCTGCCCCAGCAGATCTCTGGTCACTCCCCTTGGACTAGAGGCTCAGGGAACAGCTGGCCTGGTGCACGCAGCCCCGTCACTCCACAGCCCAAGCACCCGCCTGGACCCCCCAGCACCGCGACACAACCACAGAAGGAAAACCACCTCTTTGAACAGACCAAGATCTTCCTGGCATTGCTGTTTCTTCAGCTCTGCTAAACTTTTCAATGGTTTAACAAACAAAAGCATCCAAGTGCTCGGTGGGACTGTTTTGATTTGGGAAGGAGCTGGGCTAATGCAGCACAGACCAGGCGCAAGGCTAGAACCACCATGAGGCGTGTAACTGGCTTTCAAAAACCCAAAGCACACGCCTTCAGCTCAGGCTCTGCAACCTGTAATACAGACAAGACCTAAGGGAGCTCACAGCATCCAGAGAGCACGAAACACTAGCAGAGAACACAGAAAATGTTTTCTAACCAGTGCAGCCAAGGACAAGCTGTCTCCACTTCTAAACATGGCCGTGTGTGTGCACAGGGCTGCTGCCACCGCCCGAGCATGCCAGGCGAGGGCACCTCGGGACAGGACCCCGGAGAGGCGCCACCGGGCAAACAAGAGCCGCTTTGGACAGCCCCAGGCCACCACTGGCACCGCCAGAGCCCGAGGGGCCGGGGGCATGGGGGGTGCCTCCCTCCAGAACCCCCCGGGAGCAGCTCTCCTCCCGCCCCACCAACAGGTCACGGYTCCGATCAGCACAAGCAGGGAGCTCCCCAAAAGTGTGTGTCAAGGCAGCAGCTGCCCCCAAATTAAAGGAATTGGAAGGGGATTGAAGGTGTTTGGGGACAGAATGACAGAGGTACACAGGTCATTTGCATGTGTTACCAGCTGAAAACCCCGCAGTGGTGTTTCACAACAGAAACGGTTTTAGCTGGTAGACTTGCTGGCACAGCTGGTGCAATGAAAAAGAAAGTAAACTTCCAAATTAAAATCTGACAGGTATCCCCATCGAGGGGAATTTAATTTGCTGAGACATCTAAATCATGGCCAAGGTAGCACAGGACAAGTGTCCTTGCAAGTGGCTCAGGTATCAGAGGGACTCTTATACAGAAGCAGAAGAAAGTTCCAAAAAGGGCTTGAAGTGAAGAGCAATGCCAAAGGGAAACACAACGGCCAGGGCAGAACTTGGGCTCTGAGCTCCCGGGCGGATCGCAGCTTCGAGATGATCAAAGCAGCACTGGTTTTGGCACAGCAGCATCTGCAATTTCAGGCTCACACAGCCCCTGGGCACGCCAAGCTGTGCATTTCTGTGTAGCACAGAGGAGACCGGCCTCCAGCCCTCACTTAGGCCAGCAACCATCGCTGACACCCAGAGCACGACCCACACCCACCAGCAATGCCAGCTCCTGCTGCTCAGAGCCTCCCCATCCCGCCTGCCACCGCTGCCAAAACTACCCAGCACCGAGCACAGTGTCTGTATTTACCCCCTGGCAAAGCTGCCTGAAGCTCTTTCTTAAGACCTAGATCTGCCATATCCAAATGACGAGCAATCATCAAAAAAGGAGCTCAAACTCAGTGCTTAAGTTTTAGATCTTACAAATTTTTTTCTAAAGTTGTGAGCTATTCTTTAGGCATGATCAGACAGCCTGGGTTTACAGCACGCTCCAACGCAGCAGCAAAGGGCAACTGCCCAGACCCAGACCCAAAGCAGAGCAGCCAGGCTGGCTTGTTTTCATTGCTAAATCCCACAAAAACATCCACAAGCAAAACAGAGCAAGGGACTTGGAACAGAAGAATTTTAAAGCCTAAACAAAGCTTGAACCACAAGTGCTTGTGCTTTGTGGGAAAATGCTGCCTGCCCTTACCTCCTTTTCCAAAGGACATCATGCCATGTTCTTATTTTACCTCCCGCGGAAGTGACAGCCTTCCCGGACTCACGGCAGTACAAGTGTCTTGCTGAAAGCTTCAAATAACATGCCACAATCTCAGCAGATGGCTGTACTTGTGCAATGCCTGACTGCTGCTGCCACAGGGCCAATCAATATTTGCTAATACATTCCTTACTTTTCATGTCAATACGCCTCTCCAGTGTAAACAGCAAGTTAAGAGGTGAGCCTGGTTAAACGCTCCCGATAACCTGTTGGAAGACAGTGACTTGGCTTATTTTCCACTTACAAAAACGTTTCCCTGGAGAAGCTGTAGCTGTCAGGAACATGGATTCAATTTAAGGTCCATAAAATCCCACACAGCCTTTAGCTATACTGCTTGTAGCTGAGAAGGAGGAGCTGAACATAAATTGAAACTGTTTGGACACCAAAAAGCATTTGGAAAAATGAAAATAAAATGCAACTGGTCTCAGTGAAATACAGACAGCCAAAGCCGCTACCTCTCCGTCTCTGGTTTCACAACCTGATCACTTTGCTGGGGACGTGGCAGCACTGCTGCCCGGCCCAGGCGGCTCAGCCAGGTCCCCGCTCCCAACCCACCCTGCGCACAGATGCGCCCTGTGAAGCAACCCGGGGATCGCGCTGCCGTTTTCACAGGGGGTGTCGAGAGGCTGAGGCTGGATTTAGGGGGTTTGGCGGCCGCTGGGAAGAGTTGGCTGCCAGATTGTTAGTGCTGGAAAGGGCCGTGCAGTCATGGTTTTGGAATGCTCCCTTGCTCCTAAGACATTACACAATTATTTCTCCTCCCCCGCAAGCCCCCTAATATAAATGTTTAAAAATGAGCTCAGCAGTAAGCAAAGGGAACTTTTTTCCTTTTTCTGAAGAAAACACAGAGCGGCTGCTCTGCGACCAAGGCCGCATGCAGGGACGCTGCTGGAGCAGGGGGATGTGAGGAGGGATGGTGGGACAGGGCAGCAGGTCACCAGCTGAGGGGCAGCAGGGAGCCCCATCTGGGCGGTACCTGCAGGTCGGGACCCATAGCCCAAGGCCGCCCTTGAGGGAATACCCGTAGCAGCCTAACTGCCACTGACCCATCCCTGCCCCATGCCCAGGGACCCCCGCCCCGTCCCGGGGACACCCATCCCATCCCGTCCCGCTGCACCCCACCCAGCCCGGCTGGGGCATCCACCCCCTGTGCCCGGCTCCCCCGGCAGTGCCCCAGAGCCCACTCCAGCACTGACCCCACATCCCACCAGTAACCCCACACCCCAGTTTCCTCAGACCTCACCAGTGACCTCAAACCCCACCAGTAACCCCACACCTTACCAGTACCAGTAACCCCACAGCCCAGTTGCACCAACCCCAGCACTGACCCCAGCCCCCCGCTCCCCCCCACCCCAGCACTGACCCCACGGCCCCCAGTCCCCCGCACCCCGAGCGCCGCCCAGCCCAACCCAGCCCAGTCCGCACCTCTCTCCGCCGCTGCCCCGCTCCCGGTCCCAGCTCCGGCTCCGGCCCCGGCCCCGGCTCCGGCTCCGCAGCGCGGCTCGGGCGGCACCGCCCCGTCCGGGGGCCGCCCGCGGAGGGCGGGGCAGGAGCGCTCCGAGCCGAGCCGTGCTGAGCCGAGCCGTGCTGAGCCGAGCCGTGCTGAGCCGAGCCGGAGGGCGGTGCCGGGGCCGTGCCCCTTCCCCGCGCAGCCCCCATCCCGGCTCCGGGGGTACCCACGACCTGCCGCCGTTCCCCCGCAGGCGCCGTCCCCGGGTTGGTCCCAAGCCGCCGGGCACGGCCCCGGGTGGCCCGGCCGGGCAGGGAGGCGCCTGCAGCCTCAGCCAGCCCGGGCTCCCCGAAGGGTTTTTTCTCGTTTTAGATGACTGACGCCAGGCAGGGAGAGGGGCGATCCCAGCGCTCGGCTCCCAGAGCACCCGGCGCTGCCAGGAAGGGCTGAGCTGCCGCTCCCAAACCCCCCTTCCAGGTAGGACCAACAGCAAAGACCACCCCACGCTTTGCGCCCTAACCAGGAATCCTCCACCGCCGTCTCGAGGAGACGCCTTTCCCCCCATGAGCATTATTTATGGCAGCGCCAAGAGCCACCACTAGCGAGAGGCGAGCTCTGCCAGGGAAGGCAGATCCCAGCGGAGGCAGCGGGGGCCAGCAGCCGAACCCCATCGCACCCCTCCTGCATCCCCCATGTGCTGCCCAGTCGGCTGCTCGCTCCTTGGGGACGGCCCCGTTTCCCACCGTAACAGACACTGCAGGGTTGTGAGGGACATGCCTGTCCCCAGGATTCTTGAGTCCCCTCCACAGGGGCACTGGCAGAGGGGGGCCGTGATGCATCGGGCCCTGCACCGAGACAACCCCAGTGCCGCAGGCAGGGGCTCAGGCTCTCCGTGCCCGCAGTGGGCTGTCAGCAAGGGAGGACCGGGCTGCTCCTCCCTGCGACGCCCCAGCTACAGGGCTGAGTCCCTGCCACTCAGCCAGGGAAAGGCAGCCCCAGGGTCCTGGCCCAGACCCAGGCTCACAAACTGCTGCTATTTTAAGGACTCAGAGACAATTTTTCTGAATTTATAAAGCCCCAGGCCAGGAGCTGGTTCCAAAGGAAATGTTTCCTTAGTAAAAAAGGGAACCACAGAGGAAGCTTTAAATGCAGCCTCTGCCTCCTTGCCTTATCCAGCAGCTCTCAGGCAGTGACCTGGAAAAGCAGAGCCAGTTCTCAGCCACCAGCGTGAAGAACACTGCGCCAGGGGAACAAGGCTGTGCAAACAAGTGTGGGGGGAGCTGGGGGTGTGGGGAAAACGTGTGAGCACCAGGGGTAACGGTGGCAGTCAGGGGACATGTGACAGCAGGTATGCTTCCAGCAGGCAGCCCACCCTAGAGGCAGGGGGTAGCTGCTGCTGGAATGCCTGAGCTCCCAGAGAGGGGTCCTGCCTCTGCAGCACAGCCTCATCCCTTGGAGCTGCAGCCTGCAGAGCTGTCCCTCCATCCACAGCCCACCCCACTCCTGGAAGAGGGACCCGACCCCACGAGCAGAGAAACCATTGGCCTTTCCTCCGCTCCCTGTCTGCGTCCAGGCACTGCCTGCAGCACGGAACAGCTGGGGGGGCCCAGGCTGATTGCCTGCTGGTTTTCAATCCTCATCTAAGCCCAATGCAGCGCTTGCCAGCCAGGTCCTGTTTTGGGTTACTGACCCACCCCGCAGCCCCTTCCCTGCCGGGCTGGCCATCACCCACCCAAGAGCCATGCCCCTGCACCACTGTGTCCCTATGCCAGCCCCCAGGCAGCACGGCAGTGGTTCCTACCCCCCATGGACGCAGGAGGGATGCTCCACAGGATCTGGCCAGCACCAAGGGCAGAGGGACAGCAGCTCACATGGCTCTGCCTGGGCCTATTTGCTACCAAGCCTGCCTACATAAACTAATCAGAGCTAATTGGCTTTTAGGTAAGTCGTCTTTGCAGGAGCTCTGCAAGAAAGACTTTGAAGTGGGACTGCAAGTGGCAAAACCTTTATTTAAACACACAGTGCTATGCAAGGACAGGCTCCCGGCACCAGTATCACTCCCTGCTCCCTTCAGCACAGATGTCAATAGTTAAGATCTCACTGGATAACTTTCACTTCCCATTAAGTGCACCCAGTTTATTTACATCTTGCTGATTACAAGAGACAAACAACATTCACCAGAGGTGACACTTGACAAGAGCTGGCTGCACCCAGCAACAGCAGGACACAAACTACAGGTGCCACCGAGCCTTTCCAAAACAAGGGACCACAGCCCAGCTCTCCCCATCACCACACTGCCAGGATGGGATCATCCCTCATGTTTTGGGAGGATGCAACACTCTGCAGAGGTCCAGGAAATGCATCCTCCAGGTCAGAGGTATGTGTGATGCAAAATAAGATGCTGTGCAGAGATCAACTGCTACAACAGCTCTGCTCAGCACCAGCTTTGAGATTATTACGAAAAAGGAGGGAGTTGTCTCCCCACCCCCCTCCCCCCAGTCACAACCAAGCTGCTTTTATTGTGGGTTTCCAGCCCTCAGCTAAGCAGATCCATGCAGCACATTTAAGCTGTTAAGCTTGGCTGAATAGGGCTGCTCTGTGTGCAACTGCTGCTCAGCAGTGGCCAACTTAGAACCACTCAAAAATACAGACATATATTCATACAGACTCCACACAACAAGAAAGGATTTAGACATTTTCCAGCTTAGCTCCCTAGTTAATAATAAATAATTGGCTCCCAAAACACAGCAGTGATCCAAGGCATCAAGAGGGGTGGGGGCAGAACCYGTGGCACAGCCAGTGCAAGTGCAATAGCTTGTTCTTTCCCAGGGGCTCTCCGTGCACAGCGGTGACTGGGCGCTGCCCCATCCTCCCAAACTGGAGACTAGGACAAGGTACGTGGCTGGGACGAAGGCGTGAGGGGCCAGAGAGGGCAAGCGCAAAGCTGGGGTGGCAATCATGGGGCTCGCCCACCACCACTCCACCCACAACCGGACTTCTGCCAGGCTGAGCATTGCCCGGCTGCCGGCAGGGCTTCACCCCAGGCCACAGCCCGTCCTGGCCCTAGTGCCCAGCCCCAACAGCAGCTTTGGTGTCACTGGTGCAAGTTTCACGGGGCRGGGGATGATTGCAGCAGCAAGCACACACTTCTCCAGGTACAAGTGTCCCACCAGCCTGATGGCCGTTGCACACTGCTGGAACCAGCACACCCAGGCCCAGGGTGAGGTGCAAAGGATGCACCAAGAAGCCAGGGAGGATTTAGGCTTTTCACAGCAATCAAGAAAGTGGCAGCATGAAAAACATCCCTCGACCCCAGTCACTGCTCTCTGTCCAAGGCCTTTCCATCTCCACCCAGGGCTGGGATGCAGCAGGTCAGGGGGGGATGCTCTGGGCAGGGGCAGAGACAGAGGCTCCAGGTTTCTTACTCTTGCAGTCAGCTCAAGAAACAAGTGCTCAGGCGAGATGTGGCCCCGAGGCAGCACTGGTGTCCCGCTCATCTCCATCCAGGCAAGGCGAGCCCCTCTGCCCCAGGGTCTTTGGGCATCACGTGTAGTTGCCCGGGCCGCCCAGAGGGATCACAAAGACAGAGATGTCATCGCCAGAGCCCAGCTTGTCATTGGCAAGCCGCCAGCCCCGCTCCTTCAGCACCCCCCTGGACCGCACCACCAGCTCCTGGGCCACCATGGTGTACCTGGGGGCAGAGCACAGCAGCTCAGCAGCAACCCCAGACCCCGCAGACTCCCTGATGCAGCATCCTGCAGTCCCTGGCAAGGAAGAAGCTGGAGGAGCTAGAGGTGCAGGAAAGGGCCCCTTGGAGAGGAGAGATCTGAGCTCAGATACACACATCCAGGGGAGTATTGCACACTGAGGAGCAACAGCACCAGCCCTGAGGCCAGAGGGATGTGTGGCCACAACACTGCTCCAAGGAGCAAGGAAGATGTTATAGAGCAGGACACGCTCATCCCCCTGCCTGCTCTCAGCTCACCTGCATGGGTCGTTGGGCTCATAGCTCRTCAGCACCTCCATCACCACACCGGCCACCTCCTTGTCGTCAGTGACATCCCAGAGCCCGTCGGTGCCCAAGACCAGAACGTCGTCAGGGCAGTGCTCATACTGCGTGAGGTCGTAAACCCTGACCTGGCAAGCAATGGGGCAAGACGCAAGGGTGAGGGGCAGAGAGGCAGAGGAGGCTCCCGGAGAGCCCAGGCAAGCACTGGCACTGCCCTGAGCTGCTGCACTGGGTGCACCAGGGATCTGGTCACCCCAATCCTCTCCAGCCGTCGTAGGAACCCCTGGGCGAAGAGTGGCTGGCAGCCAGGCTCACCTCCGGGAAGCAAGACAGGAAAGGCTTGATGTGGATGTTAGAGCTGAACACCTTGAGGTCGTGGTCTCCCAGGCCCCGCGTGACCCCAATCGTGGCCATCACCCGAGCCTGGGGAACAACAAAGCCAAAAGAAAACTTTAAGCCGCTTCATCTCTACCTCCATTCCCAGCTGAGAATTGGTGGCATTGGAGTGGCAACAGCACTAGCAAAAATGGGCTGGAAACCCCCGATTCAGTGAGGGCAGGCCGGAAGCGACCCCTGCACAGCTCCTGCCACAGCACTTCACCTTTTTGCCTTCTCCGTAGATAAGTGGAAACTTCAGATCATCCTCTTCTATCTTTTTGTAAGCCCTGGTTAAAACAAGCCAGAGTCAACGTGTCAGCAGGTGAAGGCTTCCAGCACCTCCCTTGCCCACTCGGGACACAGCATTCCCCGGGATGAGGCCCCTTCAAGACCCAGCGTGCCACAGCCCCTGTCCCGCGGGAAAGGATGCTGGAGGTGGATGGCCGCGCGCAGCGGGACCCCAGCACCGCCTCTCAGCACGGAGCCTCCCATGAGTCGGGGRGTTACCAGCCGTTCATGTTTTGGTCTCTGTACAGCATCTTCTTCCCCAGCTCCTTGGGCTGGATCCTGCGGGGGAACTCGAGGTGGGTGAACTCMTTCCCCAGCAGCTCGGGCCTCAGGAACGCCTGCAGGACAAAGTGGTGGCTCAGCTGCAGGGCTGGCAGAGCGGGATCTGCACAGCAGCACCTGCCCCGCCGGCCAGCACCACCCGCAGCACCTCAGCGGGCACCGCCACCACGGCACGGGACCCRCCAGCATGCCAGGAACTCGGCTACAGCGTTTCATGGTGGGGATAACACCAGCTGCTCTGCTGCAACTTGAACGGGTGGTGGTAAAGCAGCTTCAAACCACCCGTCTGTGCTATGCCCAGAGGGGAGACAAGGGCTGGGGACAGCCATGGCAACACCCAGCAAGAAGGTGAAGCTTTCACATGGAGAGTTTTGGGAAATAAGGATCTCCAAAAGGGATCAAAACCCAGCAAATTCCAGGAGAAGCTGGAATTTGCCCAGGAGGAGTCAGAGCTGCAAATCTCCTGGGACTCCAGGCTCAGCATAGGGCATGGCACTCGCCCGAGGAAAAGAGCCGATGGGTCTTTTCAGAAACCGTGTCCCGGCTGCAGCCGTGACAAGGGACGAGAAGCAGCACAGAGCCCCTTCCCGGGACAGCCCCAGCAGCCCCAGGGCCTCCCGGAGCACAGCGTGCAGGGGACCAGGAATAGGGACAGCGTTGGAAAATGCAGATGGAGGAAGAAAGAGCTGAAAAAAAGGA
Organism: Phoebastria nigripes; assembly: GCA_035582835.1. NCBI lineage: Eukaryota > Metazoa > Chordata > Aves > Procellariiformes > Diomedeidae > Phoebastria > Phoebastria nigripes. The sequence goes on along the minus strand of JAYKAV010003266.1, from coordinate 849,886 downwards.
GAGCCCTCAGGAACATGGGAGGGTTCGGTGCAGAGGCATGGRGAGCCCCGTCCCACTGCAGGGGGGCCCTGACCACGGCCTGGGCACCATGCAGCAGAGCAAGCGTGCGCCTGGCCCCCCACCTACGCCCTGCCCATCGCAGCCGGCTGGAGGGGATCCCGCTCACAGCAGTTTCCTCCTCTCAGTCGTTCAAAAATAGACTCAAGAAAAAATGCCTCAGTGTTTTTCCAAGTATGTTGCAAGCCAGGAAATCGCATCCAGCAAGACCTCCTCCAACACAAATGCCTCCTCCTCTCTGCTGCCGTCAGAGAGGTCTTTATAACCTTAAAAAGTCTCCCTGTGTGGCACAGGGGGGGTTTGTCCAGGCCAGGCAGGAGAGGGAGCTTGCAGGAAGAAAGCTAGAAACCCGCTGGCACACGTCAGCTCCCTGCCTCCCCAGGGAGCAGCCAGGGAAGAAACTAGGACTCTGCGCAAGTGCTGCGACTCCTTCAACCGTGCGAGGGAGCACGACGGGTGGAGGGAGCAGAGCTGCACTCCTCCCAGTCACTGTGCAAGCCAGCCCGGTGCTCCCACAGCAGCAGGCAGGTGCCCACCCCAGGCAGGCGATGCTCCCCGTTCCCCAGGCAGGAGCAGGACAAGGACAGAACTGGCTCCATGCAACCGTACCAAACTGGCCCCGTGCCGAGAGCCCAGGATCCCCAGGTCCTGGCCAGGCCAGGCTCACAGGCACAGCTCCTCGCGCTGACCCCGCAGCAAACCAGGGCTCCACCAGCCACGAGATGCCCCCACGCCAGCACGCAGTGAGCTGGGGCAGCTCCCCGCATCCCAAACACCTCTCCCCAACCCAGCGAGCTGGCTGGGATGGACAAGTGCCATCAGCAGGTCCCAGCCCTGGGGCTGCCCTCAGCCCCCGGCAGGCAGCACGGAGCTGGGGGCCGGGAGGTGGTTCAGCGGGAACAAGGTTAGAAGAAAGGTCTTTCTTACTAAAAACTGCAGCCTCTGCCTCTCTGTCTCTGGAGTAAACTCCCTGGACATTGGAATGATTTCCCCGTTACGGATGATAATGGCCCTGCAATGAAACATGGAAGGATGAGATTAGAGASGAGGAGAGGAGACATGGTAGGGGAGCTAAGCCCAGCTCTCCGGGGCTGATTCCCTGCACAGCTGCCCAGGCAGTGCAACCCCTTCCCCTCTGCTGCCTGCCCTCTTCCCAGCCCCGAGCTGGGGGCTGCTTGCTGGCTCCGCTGCAGCTAACCATTCCCTAGCCCACAGCCCCCGGGCAGGCAGGGCATGCCTCCCTCTGGCACAGGACAAGGGTGGGGAGGAAGAGAAAATGGAAGAGAAGCATGGGGCAGAGGGGAATGAAGCAGAGCAAACCAAAGGACAGGATATGGTTAGAAAAGGAGCAGCACAAAGGTGGCAAACCCTCCTTTAGAGGGGAGCCGCACACAGGACAGGCAGAAATCGCCAGCAGCAGGACACGGGTGCAAATGCCCGGCCCACACCGGCACTGTGGCTCGCTGCTGGGGCCAGTCTGATTGTTTGATGTGTTAAAAAAAATAAAAGTCTGATTATGAAATGTTTCTGGATGTCATGGGGGGATCAAGGATCTCCAACACTGGTGGCCCAGCTGTCCCACCTGCTGTCCTGCCTAGGGCTGCAGGTCTCCTCCAGGGATGCAGGGCCTAGCTGAGCCCAGCTCTGGCAGCATCTGATGCCCAAGGATGGAATACAGACCCTCGCCCAGAGGCATGGTTACAGCCTCAGGACCCTGTGCATGCTGCTGTCCCGCACGGCCGGCGCCTGGCCGCTGCTGCCATGGAGGGGCCCYGCACCCAAAAGCAGAGGCACGAACGATCTCCTCCTCCTCTGTCCCAGAGCTGGAAGCACATCCTCCAGCCTCAGACAATTTACCAGAGCCTGTATTTGCTGGCCTGACACTGCTGAGGACAAGCTAACCCTGCAGTAAATGCAGGGTAATTCAAACCTGCTTCAGCCTCAGCATAAGGTAGACTTGCCTTCCTGCCATTGCTTGGGGGGTATGAACACACCCAGGCACAATTACAGTAATGCACCCAAGGAAATGCATGTATCAGCCAAAATCCTTGGGCTCCAAGCTCCCACAGGACCTGTCTGCACATAGATTTGCATGTCCTTCTCCTGAAAAAGTTCACYGGTATGAAGTGTGCCCTAAAATGACTTCTTGCACATTTTTGAAAGCTTTGCTGAGGGTAATTTTCACTCCCCAACTCGCAGCCCAGGCCAGCGCTGGCAGCAGGGGCTGGGGTGTGATCCAGAGCCATCTGGGAAGCAGACAGGACGCTGCCAGGAAGGAAGGGAGAAAGTCCCAGATTTTGGGAGGTGATTCTGCAGCCCCCTCTGTGCACCAGGCAAACATGGAGATCACGGCAGGGCACGCTGTCCCTGGGGTGTGCAGGCAGGCAGGGGGTGGCTCTCCCTGGTCCTGCTGCCTCTGCCCTCTCCAGGACAGCCCAGCTTCAGGGATGTAGCCGGGTGCTCCTCACCAACCATGCCAGCAGCTCTACCGGCATGCTCCCCCGTTACCRGGCGAAAGGCGGGGGCTGCCCAGCAGGGCCGTACCTGCTGTCGCCAGCATTGGCCACGTAGAACTTGCCCATGAGGTAGATGGCAGCCAGGGCGCAGCAGCCCCCGGACAGGCGCTGGGACGCTCGCTCCCGCTCGATCTGGTCGTCCTGGGGAGACAGAGAGGGGCTCCAGGCAGGGCAGGCAGGCAGCCCCATGCCAGCAAGCAAAGCTGCAAGCAGCCCAAAATAGCACCTGGCTGCTCGAGCAGCACCTTGGCTGCTGGCCGAGCTGAGGTCCCGCTCCAGGTGGGGAGCGGCAGTCAGCCAGAGCCCAGGCACCTTTCCCCACGCAGCCCAGGGGTGGCTGCAGGGCTGGGGGGGCAAGGGTCCTGCCGGGCAGCCAGGCACACGGCTTCAGCAGGGCAGTGGAGAGGGCAGGAAAGAGCAAGACAGGAAGAGAGCAGCTGGGACTGCTGGAATGAAGYGCAATGAAGCCTTCTGCACCCACGCAGGTCCAGAGCCCAAAGCCTCTACGTCCTGAACCCCCCGAATATGGGAGAGCGTCGCAGTGCCCTCTCCGAGACCGTCCTGCTAGAAGCCCTCACTGCAGCCCCCTGCTTGCTGCAGAGCTGCCTTTTGCCAGAGGGGACAAGCCAATGCTGACACAGACAGCAAAGAGATGCTCCCAGGGGATACCTGGGCATCCCCGCAGGCAGGGGCTCGCTCACCATGTGCTTAAAGGCATTCTCGATGGCACCAATCACGAGGCTCTCGTGAGAGACCGCTTTCTCCAGGTGAAACCTCGGCACAGCATCATTGGGGACCTCCCCGACATCCTCTGCGAGGGGCACCCAGCTCGGCTCCACAGGGCTGGCCCTTGCGTCATGTGGGAGGCAGATGGGAGGTGGAGAGGGGTCCTGCAGGATGTCCACGAGGTCCCGGAGCTGCTCGCAGATGTGCAGGTGGAGCCTCTTGGATGCCATGACAGCAGCACCGCTGCCCGCATGGCCGTCAAACAAGGCCCAGTAGTGGAAATAAAAACCCTTCCTGCCCTGCGGGGAGAGACGGGAAGGTTTAGCGAGCCTGTGAGGAAGCAGATGGGACGGGAAATTCAGAGCAGCTGGGGTCACCAGCTGAGGACAGCAACACAGGGCTTTGCCTCCAGCTCGCAAGCCCCAGTCCAGCATGGGCAGGAGCAATGTGGGCAGCTGATCAAGGGTGTCTGGACACAGCCAGTCCCTGGCTCGAGCCCAGCAGTGTCAGACACATCACACTGCCAGCAGCACGTCTCCAGCAGCCGGCTCCTCCGAAGGGGAGGCATGATGGGGCCAGCGTGGCAGCCACCTCCGCAGCCCGCCAGGGCACGCAGGTCAGTGGCCTCCCCGGGCCAGCCAGCCCCGGCACGGGCCAGCGAGGACAATGGCAGGAGCTGGCAGGGAGCAGGGGCAGCCGGTCTGGGACCCGAGGGAATCCCCAGGGAGGCAGCGGTGTGCACACATCGCCACATGCCCCATCTCACATCCTGCCACCGGGCATCCTCCATATCGTGTCCCTGCCTGCGCACGCTGCCCCGGCTCTCACCCTGTCCAGTTCCCCACCGCCTTCCCTGGATGGCAGCCGGCCCCTCGGGCTGGGCCTCCTCTCCACGAACACCACCTCGCAGCACGCCTGGTCCTCATTGTGCTGGCTCTTCCCTGCATTTATCACCCTGCCAGGAGGAAACAAGGTGTAAAGGCTCTTTCTTTCACACCATGCTCCAGCAGAGGCCACCGCACAGCACCTCATCCCCCCCAACCCCAATTCGTGCCCCCCGTCCCCGGGGAGGCTCTCGCAGTGCTCCCGCCCTGTCTGGGGACGCAGCAGCAGCCACACGAGGAGACGTCCCAGACCAGTTGCAGGGGTTGATCTAGGGCCAGCGGCAGTACTCACTCCCACCAGCACAGCTGGGCCCAGGGGAGAGCGGCCATCCAGGCATCCACCGAGGGAAGTGACCAGAAAAAACTGGGGGTTTTGCTGCAGGTGTCTAGCACTGCCCTAAGCACAGCAATTGCCCGAAAACCTGCACCAGCCTCAACAGACACACACCCAGCCAGGACTCACGGACACTCAGCAAAGGGATTACAGCCTCATCCATGTCCCATCACACCCAGCACCTCTCAGAGGGAGCAGGTGCTGCAGAGAAGGCGATGAAATCAGCAGAACTTTTGCAAAAAGATTCACACCAACTTTTCACAGCCTGTGCTGGCAAAGCAGATTTCAGGTCTAGATTGCAAAACCTGCTCACAGGAGGAAGCTGTAAACATGTACAACAGGATGAGCTCTTTGGGCACAGACTTCTCAAGTGGTTTGCAAGAAGAAGTCTTGGGAGATGGGAGAGAAGTTGGTGGTTTTTGCTCTGGGTACTCCTACCCCAGTATCTCCTGGGGCAAATTAACATCTCAAAAATCTCCCTAGGATATCAGAAAGATCAGCTTGAGCAAGGGATGTGGGAGCGGACTGACAGCACTGAGCAAAGGTGGCCTTCAAAGCCTGACCTTCCCCACCTGCCTTCAGTTAAGGGTGAAACTCACAGCGAGTAAAAGGAGAAGAGAATCAGGCCCTTGAAGGGGAAGTCGAAATCAGGTCCCACTCCCAAGACAGATTCAATTCCCTCCTCCCCTCGAGTCCTGCGAGAGCTGCAGCAGCTCCTTCGCCGCTGGGTGTCAGTTCCCCATCAGTGACACCGGGTATTGTGCAGATAAGCACAGAAAACAAAAAAAGACAGAAAAACTTGAAAGCCTCGGGGATGGGTAAGAGCATAAACCCACGCTGATGGCTTTCCCATCAGCAGGCATTTAAAGAGCAAGCTTCCGATCTGCTACTTCTGAAGAAACAAATGCAGCTCACCGCCGGCTGGCTGCGACCCAGTTTAGTTCCCAAGCATCCTGCTCCGGTGCCGAGCGCTGCCAGTCCCGCCCTCCCCGGGCTGCAAAGCCCCGGCCGGAGCGCGTCCAGCTGCGGGCAGCCCCGGCCCCGAGGGCACCCGCGCCACCGCCCCGGCCCCCGCCCGGCCCCGGCCCCGCTCACTCGGCGTAGCCCGTGCTCCAGGGCAGGCGGCGGCGGCCGTCGCGGGGGCTCTGCACCGCCCGGCCCGCGTGGTCGTCGGCGCGGCGGAGCTCCTCGGGCGTCAGCTGGAGGAAGGCTGGCCGGCAGAAGGAGGCGCCCGCCGGCGACCCCCCGTCCCCGCCGCGGAGCTCCGCGGGGGGCTGCCCGCCCGCCCCCGCCACCAGCTGCGCCACGGCGGCGCGCACCCGCAGCAGCATGCCGAGCCGCGCCGCGCCCGGCCGTGCCCGCCGCCCCGCCCCGCGGCCCGCCCCGCTCCCCCGCGCCTTCCGCCGGCCGCCCCGGCGGGGAGGGAGCGGGGGGGCGGCCGCCGGCGCGGGAGCTCGGCGCCGCAGCGCGAAGGCGCGTCGCCCCGCGGTTCCTCGGCACAGGAGCCGGGCCGGCTCCCAGGCCGGGCGGAGGGAGAGCCCTTACGGGGAGTCACCCGAAACGCAGCCGGGAGCGCCGGTGGGGAACTGCCAGCCCGGCCTTAGGGGACGAGGCAGAGCCGCGCAGCACGGCGGCCCGCGAGAGGCAGCTCTGAGAAAGTCTTTTACCGGCTGCAGGAGGCAGAGGGAAAGCGGGGAGATGGGTCTCTGGGAGAGACAGGCTGGCCCTGCCCACGCGTGGCTGTTCCCCTTCCTGCGCTTTGCCGGCAGATGAGCGGATGGGTTTCCTGGCTGGATCCTCCTAGGGCTCCAGCAGAGCCACCTACTCTGGTACAGCATCCCCTTCCAGTGACAGGTGCTTTGTCACGCTCCCTGCACTCATCAGTGAAACCCAACCCATTCGCAGCCATGCCAGGCTATTAATAAACACCCAGCCTGCAGAGGAGCAAGGAGTTAACGTGAGAGGACCGAGAGCTGAATCTCTCCCTTCTGCCCAGGCTGCTGTACCCTAGCACTGATCAGGATTTAGCTGACCCAGAAAAACACATTCCTGCTGGCTGGGAAGGGAAGACCTGACAGTTTAAACAGCATCACTCACACAGCTCGACCTCAGCACCTCCATGCCTCTGAGTTCCTATGACAACAAAAAACCTGCTGAAAAAACACAGTATTTGTCTACTGTAAAGCAAAATTAAGGCTATTTCCTAAGACTTGTGTGCCCCAGTGCTCTCAGCTCCCCAGAGGAACCATTTATTCCCTTCTATACAGGGCTTCTGCACTGCAAGGTCAGAGCAGAAGCAGGGCTCTCACTACCAGCTCTGTAAAGCCCTCCATGCTTTAGCTGCCACCTTCTTCAGCCAGAGCTCTTCTAACTGCACTGGACTGTTAAGATTACCCTATAGAAGTTATTCAGTACTCCCTATATTCCCATCTTTTAATCCCTAGCTTTAAGCTATTCAACAGCCTGCCTTTTTACAGTCCTCACATCCTCTTTCCCACCCTGCTTTCTGCTGCCTGCTCACACACCCCTATTTGAAGCTGCTGCTTCATTTCCTGCCTTGCTTTGCACCCACTGCTCACCTGGGTGTCCCAGCTGTTGCTTGGCTCCAAGTGTTCCCTGATAAATATGTCCCTGCTCCCCCATTATGGGTGCTACAAGACTGAGGGAGAGAGCTAGAAGGAGCTCTGATCTGTAGGTCTTTGCATTGGAAGCCTAGATAAGATACAGGTGGGTTTATTAGCACACATATGTACATTTCTTCATTGTATCTCATGTTAGTGGGTCAGATTTTATCATAGTGTCTCATTGTTAATTATAGTGATCCCTGAACTCCTATATGAGCTGCTCTGCTGCCAGTACCGGGCTGCCCACGTAAGAACGTTCCCCTGCACAGAGCTTTTTGTCCTTCTGCCTCCTTACAGGGCCTGTGCCCCCTTCCCCAGCAGGAGCTGTGTGTTCTTGTGCCTCGGGGTAGGCTGCAGCCGCCCCTAGCCCCCTCTGCCAGCCCCTCGCTGCTCCTCCAGCACCGCCGCCCTCCATCACCCCGCGATCCGGCTGGGGCGGGTGTCCGCCCGGGGGTCCGCGGCGGCCGCTCCCCCCGCGGCAGGAGGGGGGGCGGGAGGTGGCCGGGGGAGCTGCAGGGAGCTGAGGAGGCGCTGGATGGCGACACAGGCTGCGCCACGGCCCCGGGAGCCGGCCCGCCCCGGCTGCGCGGCCCGCCGCCCGCGACCCCCGGGGACGCCCGGGCGGCGCTGGGTGAAAAAGCTGCTGGGGAACGGGCTGCGACTGGCTGCACCGAAAGTGAAGACTGTCAGCCGTCCTCCTGCCCTTCTCTTGTGAGGGGTGGCAAGGATGGAAAGTCTAACTGCCTTGGAAATAGCCAAGCACAAATTATTTTGGAATCCCCTGGCTCTTCTAGCTCAGTGCAGCTCTCTAAGCTGCTCTGGGGTTTATCACAGTCGGGGGGCCAGGGAGACCCGTGGTTTGGCTGGGTTTGCAGCCCTGGCACATGCACAGGTTACACAGCTTCACATATTTCTGGCACTGGCTCTCTATCTTTCTCCTCGTGGCCCTCTGGTGCCTTCTGGCTGTGTGTGTGCTCTGGCAGCCTGGAGCCCCGAGGGGCCGGGGCAGCTGGGAGCCCTGGGGCTACCCCAGCATGGCTGGGAGCTGTGGTGGGCAGGGGAGCAGTGGGCCAGGGGCCAACTGGGAGCAGCTGTGCCAGCCCGGAGGCCAGCACCCCTCTGGTCCCCCTCCAGCAGCCCTGGGTCCTCTCTCTTTGCTCCACATGCCTTCCTCCTTATGGCATCTCTGTCCTGCTGCTGGTCATGCAGGGGGGTCTGAAGTATTATGAGTGCAATATCCTTTGTGTTATTAAGGTTGAAAATCACCGGATTCTCCAGGGAATGTTTCTCTCTTCTGTAGGGCTTCCAATCGACCCCATACTGCTGAGTCACCAGGATGCTTTACTCAGAAAAAAGGAAATGGCAGTTTCCAAAACGACTTCTGTGTAAGGCTGATCCTGTTTCGTATTTGTTGTTTCCATTATGCTAAGAACTGTACAGAAAGAATGGTCTGACATAAAAACATGCTGCAATAATGCTCCCTGAAACAATGCCATGCTAATAACTGTTTTCCAAGAATGAGGGCTACATTTCCTCCTATTCATTCCACCTGCCAGTTCAATGTGAAGTTTCCTCCTTGTCTGCAATTCTGGTGTTCCCCTTCACAAGGCTGCCTGGCACAAGACCTGTGCATGTGCCTGGGGACGCAGACAGTTACAGACTGAGTCAGACTATGAGGTGAATGCCAGTAAATGGCCACTTCAGATGTCAGCGGCTCTGCCCTTTGCCCTTCCCACCCCTCAGGGGTTCCTGCCTGGGATGCCCGTACTTTCCCTGCCTCCCTGTCCCACCCAAAGTGTCCCTCCCTGCCTGAGCATGGGGCCAGGCACTCACCCTCCATGGGAATGGCTTCAGGTGAGCCTTCAATGCTTTATTTGGCAGACCTGCTGTCCTGTGTGATTCCTACCAAAGCCACCAGCTTTCTGCYTCCAAACTCAGCTCTGGAGACACTTCTTCACTCCCAGGCTGCACTGAGCTCTCTTTAGCAAAATGAAATTGCAGCAACTGCCCTCCAGCAGGTGCAAAGCTGGGGGGACTTTCTCCTGCAGCCTCCAGAGCTGTTGGGATTGCTCAGGCTGATCTAAACCCAAGGTTTCTGTGTAGCTCAGCATCATTTGAGGGTTTCTGCTGGACCTGGACACTGGTGTTTCCTTCCCCTCTTCAGCTGGGTGCCTCCCTGTCCACAGCTCCAGGGAGAGGATGAACTCTCAGGTCCTCCCCTCCCTCCCTAATCCCCGAGGGTTTGCCTATGCAGAGTAGAGGGGATGTAAGGTTATGACATCTTTTCTGTTTCTGGACAAAGCTATGTGAAAATGGTAATGAAGATCATTCCTTTTAATTTCTAGGGCGACTGGAGGAACTATTTTCTAAAGCCCTTTTTAATGAAAAGTTTTATTTCAAAGGAGTGGAGATTTTAATTCCTTGAGGGGGAGGGGGGGAAGCAACAAAAAACATTTTTCTTTGAGAAGGCAAGCCCTTTTGCTGGTTCTGCCTGTCTCTGTACAGGGCAAGAGGAGCTGAGCTCACCAGGGCAGCAGCCACGTGTGCATGAGGAAGAAGCAGCTGTGCATGGGGAGCCTGGCATCGGGACCAATAATACCCTGCCAGCCTGCTGCCATGATGAACACCAATTAAAAAACTAGTAACATAGGAATTAGGCTTAAATTATGTTATTTTGCTTAATTTCTCATGTAACTGCTTAGCATTAAAAAAGCCTTTCTAAGTTTCATCATTCTGCTGTGTTGCTGAGCCCCAAAGGAGGTAGCATGAAGCCAGGGATATTTCTTTGTGAAAGAATGACATGTTGGTGGCATTTAAGCCAGAACAGAAGTAAATTAAACATCTAGATCATAAAAGTACCAGAGAATGTTTTAAAATAGGCTCTTTGCAGCAGTGCATTAGTTGACTGCACAGCTTTACTGTGTAATGAGCAATATATTAATTTATAATTAGTGTAATACAGTGAAGCTCAGAAAATAGCTCTGTGCACTCTGCGTCATTCATCAACAGAAGCAGCAGCTCTTAATGGTTTCCAAGGTTTGCCTGTCCCTTGTAATTGGGAAGTTCAGAATTTATTGTTATTTCTTTTAAGGGATAATTTGATTGCAACCACACATCTTTATTCCTTGTCTGTTCCTGCTCAAGTGCCTTTGGAATGTTGCAGCTCAGGGTATGTGACCTCTTTGCAGGTTGTTCTAGTCAGTGTTTTGCAGACCAGATGACTTGGTGTTGGTGCAGATTTCCTGCAGGCTTTTACCCTTGCCTCTCCCTGCTGCAGGGGGGAGGTCAGCAGATTAACCTCCTTGGGTCACTTGGCTTTTCCCCCTCTGCTGCTACCAAAACTGCCTTATCCCTTTCACATTGCTCAAGGGATCTTAATGCTAGATTCTGCTCTCAAAGGCTTCATGAGTCTCCTGTTCTCGTATAACATCACCTGCAGTAGAAATACAGGAAGACAATAATAACTGTGTGATAATAAGGCTAATTGGAATTTATGGAGCCTTTGGGGATTTTATTTTTCAGTTTGGAAGCTCAGACCCACATCCCAGAGGATGCAGGGACCTGGAGCAGGACTCATCCCTGCCTGTGTGATGGGTGTCCAGGCTTCCCGGAGAGCCTCCCTCCTGCACTCCAGCTCTGCAGTTCCATGTGGTCACCGCAGTATTGTCAGGCTGGGAATCCGCACTAAAATTCCCTGTTGTCACCAAAGCCTTCTGAAAAGGGAACAGAATCCTCAGAGTTGAGTACTCGGTGCCGAGACAGCTGGGAGGCACCGGTGCCTCGCCAGAGGAAGTGGATAAATAAGCTTGAATCTTAATTCAGTGACCCACTGAAAATGGGATGTGGCAAATCTTCCCCAGGAATAAAATGTCAGGAGCTCTGCTTTTTCCAGCTGTAATAAATAATTTGTATGCCTCTGCCTATTAGCAGCTGCAGATAAGTTCATTGCACTGAGGATTTGAAGTCTTCTGGTGTGCCCATCTGCCTCGGCATAACCATCTAACCTAAGCCCTGGTCATAAACCCTACGTTTTCTTCCTGAAAAAAGGCCAGTTGGTCATCTAGAGGGTTAAAGAGTACAGAAAGGTTCCAGGTATGTCAACAGCCATCCACTCTAAGGGGAAATGGTTTCTTACGTGATAGCAGGAGTGTTCATCACTAAGATTTTCTAGTGCAGTTCCTTTCCTTGCCAAACTTGTCTTGTTACAGGTACTAACTCTTCTTTTCCCCACAGTAAAATAATGGGCTCCTTGAAAAGTCACAGCCAGGGAGGAAAGCAATGCTGAAGGCTGCTGCTGGACAGTCAAACAAGAAGTTGGGGGGAGGAGAAACTACCATGTTCACTTCCAGCAGAATTTAAATGAAATCAGTTTTACTGAAGTCTTAATTCTTCCCCTGCATTGAACTGCTGTGATCTGGAAAGCAGCAAGTTTGTATTTCTGTACCATTACATCAATAAAGAGCTTGATTTTTGTAGGCTTCCTTATTGAATAATCTGGCCTAATTTAATTGGAATTTGGTTGGTGTGAAAGGTACTTTTAATTGCATTTGCTCTTGATCATTTCCATTAAAACTTTGTGATCTGAAAAGTAATATGTTTGTATTTACTTATCATAGCAATAGAGACCTGAATTGGCAGGCTCTCTATCAAATTACCTGATAAATATAAACAGCAGATTTAATTTAGTTTCATATTGATTTTTGCCATTATTATTAAAACCCTCTGATCTGAAGAATGAGATGCTTGACTTTCCCTAATATCCTATTACTGGGGTTTGGGTTAATCTTGTAGAGCTTTTACCTTTTCTTTTGAGCAACTGAGTCTCATTAATTGGAATTTAACATAAGGCAATTTTGACTCTAAAAAGGGAGTGGGGGTAGGGGGGAAGAACTCAGTTCCCTTAGACAAAATAGCAAAGAAACCTATTCTTATCATGGGCCTCTTAAAACCAGGAGTACTTTCCCCTGGCTCCCTGTATGGATTTTGGGGTGACTCTTCCCCCAGGGACAAGGCCAAGGTCTCAGATCCCCCAGGAGCTGGTGGGTCAGCTCAGGGCATCTGCTGTTGAACCTGGGCATTGGGGTGGCAGTGCTGGGAAGGACCCTTCTCAGGGGAGGCTGCCCGGGGCCAGGCACTGCCTCTGCCTCCCGGTCAGCGCTGGCTGTGCCCTGCTCTCTGCTTTCACCAGCACTGATTGGTTTTACTGCTCTGAACTAGAGATATTATAAATCAAACCAGGATTAAAGAGGGACAAGTCTGAGCTTCTTCTGTGGATGCACAAAGGGGAGAGAAACCTTCCTTGGTGGGGGAACCTGTCTCTGCCCTGCATCCTTTCCCAGGAAAAAAAATGGAAACACCTAATGTAAGGTGCTGCGGAGGCACTGAGAGGCTGTGGTTTGTTCTAAGTGGCTGCAGAAACCCACCTGGATCAGGGGAAGGAAAACAGGTCAGATGATGAGGCTTGCTAGAGGAGCAGGAGCCATGGCTCTGGGAAGCACCAAAGCCACAGGCGAGGGTGCTGGGTGACAGCGAAGAGCTCGGCTTGGTGGTGGCCTGTGTTGTCCTGGGGTGTGCAGGGAGCGAGCTGCTGCTCCAGCCGTGCTTGGGGGCTACAGGGCTTGTACAAACCTGGGGGCCAGTGGGTACCTGGCAATGATAGCCTGAATATGGCACTTTGCTGAGGCTTTCAGCAGAGCCCTTTCCAAGGGCTGGTGCCCAGGTGGGGAGAGGGGATGCACGAAGGCTTGGGTGATCTCATGGAAAGACAATGGCTGTGAGATTTGCAAACTGCCTGCATGTGGTTTGTCTGAACAGCTGCCATTGAACTGTAACTCAGACTGGTCTTGGAAATCATTCAGTGCTTCCAGCTGAGTGGTGGCTTGAAAGGTCTAGGAGTTAACTGTGAGCTGTCTTCAACAAAGGCTTTCATCGATATGCAAACAGTTTTGAGTAAAGCAAAGAAAATGAGTTATATGTAATTCCAGCCTCTTGTCTCAGCTGTCCTGAGGCTGTGGGACTAACTCCTGGCCCTTCTCTGTGCTATACACCAATGGCAGCAATTGTTGTGAAAATTCCACCCTTGCTTTTGCTGTTTGTTGGCATTTTACAGCCTGTTGCTGCCAGTTGTCGCAGCAGCACACGCAGAGCCATGTCCTGGGGTGCCCCAGGAGGGGTTTGTTGGGCCAGTCTAGAAGCTGCTCTGGGGAAACGACCGTCCCAGGCTGGTGTCTGGGTCCCCTGCGTCAGGCCTGGGAGTCTCCTGCAGGGCTGGATCGAGGTCGGTACTGATAGTTCGGCAGTTCTTGGCTCCAGGAAAGCTACAACTTGTGGTGGGTTGACACTGAAGCCAGGCTCCCGCTTTGAGAAGGAGAGTGCCGCAGGAGCAGGGCCAGCAGTCTGCCCGTCCATCTGTCCCTGCACCCTACAGTACCACTCGTTGCTCATCGGGGCCATCACAGGGTTTTTGGGGGAGAAAATTGTTTTTCAGGTAAATTAGCTCTGACCAGTCCTCCCTACTGGCTACATTAATGATCACCGGGGCTAATTGGGGCGGGGCAGCGTTCTTCCAGGAGGGACCGGCGGTGGGGTGGGTCGGTGCGGAGCCGGGTGCGAGACCGGGATCGCCGGTGCCGGTCCCGGGGCGGCAGCGGGCGGCAGGCGGCGCTGCGCCCCTTCGCGGGCACCGGGGCCGGTCGGCTCC